>JALBCR010000513.1:0-321893 GCA_030710515.1 Abscondita cerata | reverse complement strand
AAGAAAATTATTTATTTGTAAACACACCAACACCATCATCCTGGGTTAAATGGAGTTAGTTGCGAGGTTAATGTTACCAAAGTTTTTTATTGACAATTACATTATACTATGATGGGCGGTCATCGAGGTTGGTTACAAAGCGGTCTAGGTACCGCAGCATATTTGGTAGCCCAGCGAAGTTTCGAGATTACTGTTACATATTCTAAACGAGGATTAGCGACGTTGATTGCGGCGCTGCACTTTTTGGGAAGCTACCGTTATTACGTTCATTTTAATAATGAAATGACTATGCTTTCGCTATGATTGAGGAAAATTGTATGGGGGTCAATTGTTAGCTTGTAAACTAAACTATTTGATAGGATAAATTGATTGTCCAGTTTTTTTAAATTCCACTCACCAGATTGAGGTAGCATTTATGTCCAACCGAAAAATGTACCGTACCAAGAAAAAACTAGCTGCAGCCATAGTCGCGCAATTAAACTGAAAACTTATTATTATGTAGTAATTGCTGGACCTATAGGCGTGAATCACCTATGAACTAATCTTTGTTTCTGAAGAGAGAATGATTGATGCTTTGGTACAATTAAAGATTTAGTTGCAAAAGAACGTGAGGAGAGAAACCAAACGGTTATTTATCAGGTCATGACCCACATGTCAACTATGATGGAATTGTTAAAGCCACGAGAAGATGAGATTTGAATGTTACGCAAAGAGAAAGCAGAAAATGTAGATTAACAGCCCTAAAATAAACGAATAAGAGTTTTATTCAAGTTTCGCCTAAATACCACTACATATTTTTTGGGCAAAACAGAGGTTAACAAAAGTGGAAGATGTAAGAGTGTCAGGTTAGTGGATAAAAGCTCAAAACTTTAGCTACTAAAGATTAGAAGACTATGCGGGGGAGATTGTATGACAAACGGATGTCAGTAAAACTCAGATTGAATGTTGATGGTGTATAACGACGTTGCCCAATTGTTAAAAAAAAGACAAATAAAATGGAGACGTGGCGAGAAAAATATTTTCATTCTCCACATAATTAGAGGCCTTGAGAACTTTTCGATATGAAACAAATGTAATCAGCATATGACTCTTCCACCCTAGTTAAACTTTTAGTTTTGGAAATTAAAATAAGTAATTATCAAGATGTGAGTTATGTTGAAGAAAATACACATGATCAAGATTATCTGTTTCAAGTGCAACTAGAAAGATCACATAAAAAAGTTGTGCAACACTACGAGCCAACTGGCAAATAGGTCGGTACAGTAGTGAGATTTTACTAGCGATAATGAAGGAGTCACTAACGATGGAATCAACGCTTGTGGAAATGCAATTATTTTTTAACCAAATAATTGAACAACAAAACATAGTCTGAGCTTGGTTAAAAACCGAGATCAATATTAAGCGAACTGGATTAGTCATTGGATGAGAAAGTCGCAGAAGCAAAATTTAGTCTACAGAGAAAAGAAAAACGGAAATATGTTGCTTTAGTAGTGTAGAGAAAAGCCAAAGAAGATGATCGTGACCAAAACAGAAAAGAAGTGCCATAGTTAATGAAAATTTGACAGATGAAGCCATTTGAATGTGCAAATAAGTTTTTGAGTGTTTATGAATAAGCAAAACGACTTATACAATGATAGGTATGGGAGAGCAGGGTAAAACGGGGGTACTTAAGCTTTATTGCTGTACAGATTTCATAAACGTTAATCAAGTAGACTGTAAATTTATTAACACGTTCTACATTATGTCCTTTTTCAATACATGTAATATAAAAATTAAGTTATTATGATTTAGAAAATTAGAATTTTATTTGTAGAGTGGTGTTCAATGTCCCGTCTTGCCCCACTAGTAGAGTAAAATGAGGTATACGGTGGTTCAAAACGGGGTACAATACAATACGCCAATTTGGTTAAAATAAATACTTTATTTGCACATTATTTCAATAAAGAATACCAAAATAAAACAAAAATTATTAATACTAAATATTAATTTTGGCAGAGTCACAAGCGAAGGCATCATAATCTTTTGATTTAATACCTGCGCATTGTTCGTGGCTCTATTTTAGGCACAATAAACAGGACATCCATCGTTCACCAGCTTTAGAATGCATATATAATTTATGGCGTATACACATGGAACATTATTATCATTTGTTTCATCATCTGATGACTTTTAGAAATGCAAAAGTTCGTTTTATTTGGCATATTTGTTAGTATAACTGTCCTCCCCTCGTTTTTTATCCTTTGTGCTTTGTGGTTTCCGTTCAGTTTGTGGAAGGCTCATAATGTCACTTGGACTAACCACAAACGATTTCAGTAGAGTAGCATCTTGTTTTGGAGCATCTGGACAAACTGTAGGTTCATCATCACTATCATTCATGTTTACTATAACAGTTCCCTGATGTATTTGGAGTCTCTCCCACAAAAACTCTTGCTTGCTTGGGAGAAGGAGGATATCTGGGTCGTTCTGGGGAAAGAGTATAGTTTTCTCCTTCTGACTCTGAATCCAGATGTGCTGAATTTTGTATATCAGGAAGCGTTAGCATTTTCTTTCTGTAGTCTCTGAGGCTTGAAACATCCATTCCTTAAATATTCTAGAGAAAAAAATTATGTTTTTTAAACCGTGAAACGCTGTTTGAACTGATGCAGCTTTTTTGAATGCTTCGTCATAGAGTTTTCCAGTTTGATAAATGGTTATGAGTCTTCCAGAATGTAATCTGCACCATTTTCGAGCCTCATCTGAATAGTATTGATTAAGAGGAGCCATAAATGCTACATCAAGTGGTTGCATTCTGTGTGTAATGTGCGAAGGAAAGCATAGAAGAATAATATAATGTTCTCTTGCCATATTAATCAACTGTATACTTTTTGTGTGTGTAGCATGCTCGTTAAGTAAAAGCAATAAGGGTTTCTCTTGTGTCGGTTTTGTAAAATCAATAAATCTTCGAAACCATTTTACAAAAATGCATCCAAGCAGTAGGATAAATTCGGCCTTGCTGCCAGGTGGAGTATTATCTAATAATTCTACTTTAGCTCTAACTGTAGAAATTACAAACATCGTTGGGATAAAATTTCCAGATGCGTTTATACAAGTTTCAGCGGTTACGAGAGTCCCTCGTTCTGCTGAAACTAGACCACAAACCTGTTTTTCCCTCGTAATCCTAAAACACTGGATAATTTTTTGGAACTGTTGTTGTTATCCCAGCTTCATCAATATTCCAAATTCTGTCTGGGATAAATTTATATCTATCACACAATGAAGCTAGGAGATTAAAAATGCATTAACAGAGGATTTGTTAAATACCATTGCTCTTGTAAGAGATGTTGCCTCAGGGGTACGGAGTTTGATTTCTGGTTGTCTATCAAGAAAACCATATTACCAATCTTTACCAGCTATTCATTTTTCTGTGTTAAAATTATGTCGTATCTTATTTTTCAGTTAAATCACACGCTAAGCTACGCAATTCAAAAGTGTGAGTTCAAATAATCTGGATTCCATCGCCAAAAATATATTGAGCTAATTTGCCTTCCTGTTGTTCAGTAAATATTGGTTTGAATCGACCTAAATCTTTAGAAAGAAACACTGATTTGCTTACAAAAATATAAGATAAGTTACCTTTTTGCACACCTCCTGTACAGTATATCCATCTCTGGCTTTTTTTACTTTTCGTTCCAAAGTGGTCTGAGGGACATTAAACATTTGTTCAGCTTTTCTGTATCTCATTCTTCGGCTTATTATTTCTTTAACCGCATTCATCATATTCTTTTGACCCCATCATGATCGTTGAGAAGCTTTTTGATATTTCCTTGACATTCTGACAACAAAAATAATAATCCCCAAAGTGTCGGGTAAAACAGGGACGTCCCCATTTTACCCCACAGGTCAAAGCCCTGTCTTGCCCCCAATGTCACCAAATTTTTTCCATCAACATGTTTGAATTTTAATGAACATTAATCTCAAACTGTAGTTGTTTAAACATGTTCGTTAAATATTACTGTTTTCATAAATATCACTTACCTTGTCACAATCTTGTAAATATTTAACGTTAACTGCACTTTAATGCACGTGGAAAATCGTAGTAAGAAGTAACGATATACGATATTTTAAAACTGTCATTCAACAAAGCACGGAAAGGTTCCTTTAGTATATGCTCCGTAACTGCACTAGTATTAAGACGATAATATGTATACCGGTTAAGAGATGCCAGACTAATATAGAAGAAAACGGTAAATCCCCGTTTTACCCACCTACCCCGTTTTATCCTTCTTTCCCCTATGTTGTCACAGATGTTCCAATCCATCAACTCAAACCCAAGGATGCCAACAAACTGATAAAACTATGGGTGAGTGACAGAACCAGTGGTGACGAGTTGAACAGTGAAGCAGATAGATTACAGTGGAGACGCAGTCTTGTAGGAAATGCGTATTTTCCGGATATCTGCACGTTTTAGGGATTACGGTATAGGCTGTATGCTTTCATCTTCAACTATTATTTATACCATGACATGAATATACTATAACTGTCGCGACAAACGCGTACTTCTTTATGAATAGGTCATGAAAGTGTAAAATTTTTGACTGCATATACCTATGCAATCGCATTGTGAAAAATACTGTTAGGTAAGGTTTCTTTCAAAAAATTTTTTTTGATAATTAAAATTAAAAATATCAACTGAGTTTTTCATCAAACGAGGTCATCATTGTGCAGAATGTTATTTCATTTACCATATTTAATCTAGCATAAGTTGTTATAGCCTGTTAAATATTCCATGTGTACTTTTCGAGAAAAGTCAGTGGCAAGATTTCATTGAAAATCACTTAGCAACTCATTTTATAGCTGTAAAGGTTCCTTTCTGGATTGGCGAATATTATCTCCTACAATTTAGTATGCAAACTACAAATTTATACAGGGAGGTCATAAATTAAACCACATATTCTGGGGCTAAAAATAACTCGATTGAACCTAACTTACCTTAGTACAAGTGTGCATGCAAAAAAAGTTACAGGATGTTAAAGAAATCTAAATCTGATCACAGTTTTGATGTACATTGTAGAGGGCGCCACCAGCAGCACTTCGCGTACATTAAAATGTTCATAACTTTTTTGCCCCTCGATATATTGGATTGTTATTCGAAGATTTTCATTCCTTGGCGTGATGAGCTCAAAAAAGTATACTTAAAAAATGTCGATTCGGCCAACCGTTTTCAAGAAATTCGACACTGAATCTTCAGTTGTTATCGAGATACGGCCATTGTAGTTTAAAATAAATTACATCAAAATGAATATGAGCAATTCAATATCCATAAATTGAAATAATATTTATGTAACATAATATACGACACCAAAATATTTTAATAATAAACAAGAGTTCTTCAAAGAGAAAAAATTTTTAATCATTAATACCCATTTAAAAAATTAGTAAGTATAGCCCATCTAAAGGTATCAAATTTTTCAGCTCCTAAAGCTTTGGTAAATAGATCTGCAATATTATCCTTAGAACTAACGTAGACTCAATGTTGATAATATTATTTAAACACAGATGTTTGATGAAATGAAACTTTATTTCTATGTGTTTTTCTCGTTTAGTATTTCAAAATGTATTAGCTAAAGATATCACACTAGCGTTATCTATTTTAAGTATTGTTTTCATTTCATCAATCTCTTGTGGTTTTTCTTTGGCCGGATTTTCATCAGATTTTAAAACTTTATCCATATATCACTTCACTATTTGCCTTTTTCACTTTGCTCAGATCACTTAACATATTCAGCTTCCATTGTTGATTGAGCAACGCATTTCTGCTTCTTAGAGTGCCAAGTAATAGGGTTTCCAGCATGAAAGCATACAAACGCTAACACTTTTTCTAGAGTCATTCTTATAGGCTCTCCAATCAGCATCACTCATACCCTCTAGGCATTCTGTATTTTTAGTAACTGGGAGTTCTAGATCTTTTGTACAACTTAAGTATCGTAGAACTCTTAGACCATGTCTGACTGGTTGCTTTGTCGAGAAATCTACTTAAGTATGACATAGAAAATGTAATATCCGGTCTTGTTGTTAGAGACAGGCACACCAAACTACATATTAGTTTCCTATATGGCACATCATTTAGTATATCCAAATCTTGGTCTGCCCTGAAATTAACTTCCATTGGTGTTGTTATCGTTCTGCACACTTCCATGCTAAACTCTTTTAACAAACGATCAATCATTTTACATCGTTGAGGAAATTCATTTCTTTGTATTAATTAAAAACTTGAAATTATTTTAGTTTGAGACAAGTGTAATCCATCTTAACATGTTTAATTTCCATACCTAAAAACGATTCAGGATAACTTATATTTTTAACTTTAAAATGCTGTTGTAATTTTCTTGTACATTTTCTTCGGTTCCTGCAAGCATTGCGTCGTCTACAAATAGAAGTAAGTAGATATCGTCTTTAAAGTAAAGGCAATAATCATAATCTGATCGTCTAAATCCAAGATTTTTCATTATTTATTGTTCCAACATTTTGGAGCGGAAGGGAGGCCATAAAGAGATCTATTAAGAAGAAGAGTACTTTCTTGGCATTTTACCCGTTTTAATGTATACCTCTGTATCTAAATCTCCATTCAAAAAGGCAGTGGGTTGAGTCAAAGCTCAGCTACACTGAAATGCCACTGATAATAGAAGTCGAACAGTAGGGATCCTACATACTGGGGATAGAAAAATGCCAATTCTCGTTGAGGAACTTGAAAGCCACGAGCCACAAGTCTAGCCTTCTTCGTACCATCTTCTTTAATTTTAAACACCCAACGTGCTTTCAAGCAATTTTGCTGGAGTCCACGTTTTAAGTTTCTCGTGCGACTCTAATTCTGAACATATTGCGCTTTTCCATTCTTCCGAATCTATAGCTTGTTCAAATGTTTTTGGTTTTTCGTCAGTTGAAGATAGAAAATGGTAGGCTGTGCACAGTTCATAATCTTTTAAATAACCGAGTATCTTGTTTCTTCTTTTTGTAGTAACTACTTTCTCCTGCTCATTTGCGTCTTCAGAACAACTATCTTATAAATTATTTTGAACAACTTTTTCTTTGTCTATACAATCACTTGAATTGGCTCTACATCAGTTTCTTGAGAATTATCTTTTATTATCTTTGTATACCATGGTTGACCTCGTCAAATTTTACATCTTTTGACTTAATTATCTTTCTTTTCTGTGGTAGCCACAATCTGTAACCACCTCCACAATAGCCGACCATAACTGCACGAATTGCGCGAGGTTCCAACTTTTTCGGCTTAGGCCATGCTCTACAACCACATTCTTTTAATTTGGTATATCATTTCGCCCATTCCATAGGTCCGACGGAGTTTTACCTTTAGGCAAAACCGAAGTTGGTGATTTATTCGTTTCATACACCGAACAGTTGAGTGCTTCTCCCCACAACAAATTTTGGGACCCCAGAAACAAGATGTATCACATGTGGATACCATTTCTTTCAATAAAATTTAAAAGATACTCAGATTTTGCTTCTCCGCCATTTGTCAAATCTTATTCGCTGGACGCTTCTTCCAAACTAAGTTTTTATTTGTCGAGCGTAATTTGTCAAATTTTAGCTGCCTCGCTCTTATGCTTCAACAGTTTAATAACGACAAAGTGTGAATAATCAACTAATATCACCTGGAAATATTTTTTCCATTTAGTGTGCTTGGTGTAATAGGACCAACTAAATCACTTAAAATAAAACTACCTATTCCTGTTGCGCGCTTCTTATTCTCATAAAAGGATTGCCGCTTTGCCTTTCCTTCAGTACATAATTTGAGTGGCCTAGGTAAACGTAATTGTGAGAGACCATCATATTGCAATATGACCCATTCTCTTGTGCCATAGCTTTCCCTCATCATCAGCTACTAAGCATTCTTCATTAAATCGGTCTGCTTCAAAATAATATAGACCATTGTGAGGTTTGAAAAATAAAATGGGATTATTTTTAATATAAACCGTAGAACCTAATTTATCGGTAAGTATTTTTGCGTCTCGGCTTGCAATTTTTGATGAAGAAAGCAAATTATGTTTCATTACTGGTACAATAAATACCTCAATTGCAAATTTTAGGCCCTGATAATAAAGACTCAATTCCCCTTTTTCATTTGAAGTCAACAGTTGGCCATCTGCCTGAACAATTCTCAATGTACTATCTAATTTTCTTATGTTTCTCATAAAACTTTTTAACTCCCCTTTGACAAAATTATTTGAGGCACCACTATCATAGATGAAAAATTTATCTTCAAAGATCATGCTTGAATTACAAGTTTCTGTTGTTAATAAAATAATTTCAGTCTCACCTTGTGCATGATTTGCATGGCTATCGTTTTCTCTGTGACTCGGTTGTAAAGTGAAATTCCCACCACAGCCCCTTCTGGTTCAGATAGTGTGAGTGATAACGCCCCCTATTTGGTGCACGTCCTCTGGTTTGGACTCGCCCTCTGAAATTTTTCAGTTTGCCTGGAAATGTGAACTATCCCCACATTTAAAGCACCCACTATTTTGAGCTTTAAAACCTGTGTCATTGAGACTTAATTTTTAACTCATGATCCAAAAGTCGAGTCTTTACAAAGTCCATTTTTATTTTTTCCACTGTTTTCAAAGCCGTGAACACTGTATCATAATCTTCGGGAAGTGAAAGAAGTAAATGGCATACTTTATCACTTTCATCCAGGGTAGAACCCAAATCACTTAGTTCTCGGATGATTTTATCGAAATTAAGGAGGTGATCTTTCAAATTTTTATACTTTTCGCTTTTTAAGTTTACAAGCTTTCTCCATAACGTTAATTTAGAAAAGTAACTGGACCTTGCAAATACGTCCTTTATAGCCTGAAGCATTTCTTTTGACGTCTAGAATCTTGAATAATATCAAAATGTTTGCGAGAAAGACCTTGTATAATAACAGCTTTTGCTTTTGCGTCCTTAATAATAAAAGCTTTCTTCTTTTGTTTTATCTTTGGTGGGTCATTATCCAGAACATCAGAAATTTGTTCCTTCTCAAGCATTGCATTTATCCTAAACATCCAGTTTATGAAATTTTTTTTTTTTTTTTTTTTTAATTTTTTTTTTTTTTTTTTTTTTTTTTTTTTTTTTTTTTTTTTTTTTTTTTTTTTTTTTTTTTTTTTTTTTTTTTTTTTTTTTTTTTTTTTTTTTTTTTTTTTTTTTTTTTTTTTTTTTTTTTTTTTTTTTTTTTTTTTTTTTTTTTTTTTTTTTTTTTTTTTTTTTTTTTTTTTTTCTCTTTTTTTTGTTTTTTTTTTTTATAAAAATTTTTTTATTTTTTTTTTTTTTTTTTTTTTTTTTTTTTTTTTTTTTTTTTTTTTTTTTTTTTTTTTTTTTTTTTTTTTTTTTTTTTTTTTTTTTTTTTTTTTTTTTTTTATTTTTTTTTTTTTTTTTTTATTTTTTTTTTTTTTTTTTTTTTTTTTTTTTTTTTTATTTTTTTTTTTTTTTTTTTTTTTTTTTTTTTTTTTAATTTTATAAATTTAAATTATTACAAACACAAACAAGCATATAGCTATGCCGTGTCAACAGTAATTGGGCCGCGCAAGCGGTTGGCCTTATGCAGTATGTGGGCGCTAAAAACACATTAACTGCAGGTCCAGAATATCTCCATCGTAGCAACACGGTGTAATAACATGGGTCAGGTACACATGCATAAACAAGTAGCCCCTAACCCTTTACTTAACCTCTTGCTTAACTATTTTTTGCATACTCCTGTAGCTGCACTTTAAAAGTAAAACTATTTTTGCATACTCCTATAACTGCACTTAAAAGTTAAATTCTTTATTCTTTGCTTTAAGCTTTTTAAACTTTACTTGCTTGCAGATATTTCAACCATGTCTAGCGTTAAAGTACTTCAGACTAAGAGGCAAAACCAGCGATAGCAGTGGATGGGTTTACGTTTACTCTACAAAGGGAGACAAGTTTTAAAAAATTATGGCACTGCATTGAACGACGTTCTTCAAAGTGTCATGCAAGACTCCATACGACCCTTCAGCTTGAGAATCTTGAAATTTTAAAGCGGCTCACATAATCATGAGCCCGATCCCATTAAAGTCGAAACTAGGAATTTTCAGGGTAACATTCGCAAAGAAGCTCGTGAGACTCATGATAAGCCTGCTCAGATACTTGGCCGCAATTTAGGGAATGTCTCATCTGCTACAAAAGGTTGCTTGCCAGTCATAAACAATATTAAACGAACAATAAATATGATGAGAGCACAAGCTGGCCCTTCTTTACCCAATCCACAACGGAGAGAAGACATTGACCTTCCACCAGGTTATGCTGACTACGTTCTCTACGATTCTGGAGCCAGTTCTGATCGATTCTTGATACTTGGGACGCGTGCAAATTTGGAATTTTGAAAGCTTGTGAGATATGGTTGGTTGATGGAACTTTTAAAGTATCACCAACTCTCTTTGATCAACTTTTGTGATACATGGATTAAGGAATAAAACATCATTCCTCTTGTATATGTTTTAATGCCCAACCGAACAAAGGTAACGTACACAAGAGTACTTGAGCAATTGAAGAACCTTGAACCTGACTAAATCCACAATGTATTATGAGCGATTACGAGCGGGCATCACTTAATGCATTTCATGAGGTCTTTCCGACAGCAGAGCAGAAGGGCTGTTTCTTTCATCTATCGCAAAGTCTGTATCGGAAAATTCAATCACACCCAGATGTTTTGGAGCAGTATTCCACCAATGCCGATTTTAAGTTGGAGCTGAAACAGTTGCTGGCATTGGCATTTGTGCCACCAGAAGATGTTGTGTCATCATTTGAGTCGCTCATGGACACTGCATTTTTCACCGAAAATGAAGTACTGCTAAGTGAGTTCATAGCATATTTTGAATCAACATGGATTGGCAAGCTAAACAGACGCCAGACAGCTCGAAGTGCTCCGCTTTACACTATTCCGTTATGGAATTGTTACCACTCAGTGTTGGAGGATTTGCCAAAAACGAACAATAATTGCGAGGGTTTCAATCGAGCATTGTCATCTCTACTTGATGTAGCTCACCCTACAATTTATAAACTAATCAACGGATTAAAGAGTCAGCAAGCCCTTGTAGAAACCAAGATCCAGCAGTTTTTGAATGGGAACATTGAGCCACCCCAAGTGCGATATCAAAAGTGCTGAGAAATTGAAACTCGTCGTGACTGAGTACGGAAACGAGAATCACTCTGCTGCAGAACATCTGCGAAAATTAGCTTTTGTTTAGTGAGATCTTAAACTGTTGACATATGTGTAATATAGTTTGTAAATATTATTTAAAATCGCAAAAACATATATTTTATATATTCTTAAATCGCAAAAATATTTTATTATTTTATATTTAATTTTTAATGTCCAGACTTAGTTTTATATGTTTGACTGGGCTCTTGCCCTTGAACCCCAAAAGTGGTCCGGGGTGATGCTTCCCCGCCGATGACTGGAGATTTCCAGATCTATATAGCAGAACATGAACTGCAATATAGTGGACTAAGCATAGTCGAAACTCCTATTATGTAAAAAACTTTATATAACAAACTTTATGTAACAAACCTTCTTATGTAACAAAACTTCTTCCGTAACAAACTTTCTGTAGCAAACTTTCGGTAACAAAACTTCAGGTAGTCAACTTTCGGTAACAAAACTCACCAAATCCTTATGAAATTATTTGACGAAAGTAGAGGAACCGGCAAAGTAAGCACGGACATTTTTTTATCTTCTTTTTTTTAAAGCACTTAATTGAAATTATTTAACACTACAGCTGTTGCAGATAGAGCTCTGAGCTCATAACCTGTCAGATAGTTATCGAAGCACCCATATTGTGATTACACAATTAATATTAAAAGAATAATACACTTTTAAGCTTATCTGTATTTTAAATCTTTAAAAATGACACGTTAGATTATTGAATATTTCAGCAGTTGACAGTTCTCAAGCACGTTGCCAATGCTATCTTAATTTCTTTTAACAAAGTTAACACTCTGTATAACATTTATTCGCAATATACCTGCACATATTAATCTTGAAAAGATAATCAAGTTCAGTTCCTAAATATATTAAAACAAACCATAAGAGACTGGAATTTTTCCAATACAGTTGCAGAAGAAAAACGACGACGATATTTTTTGTGCTTCAGAATTTAAAACAAACGCTTTGAACAATGAATTTATTTCATGAACAATAAATCTGTAAAATCACTCTGATAAACGGAGTTGTGCACACTAAACAAAACTATTTTTCTACTATAGGCGAGTAAAGAACATCGTGGGTTGAAAACTCTTCATTTCTCTAATCTTCTATAGAACGTTTGCTAACATAAATTGGAATTCAATACAGAAATTACTATTAAATTGGACAGCTGTGTGAGTTTTAGTACAATTGTTATATGTACTATTATATTTCACAAAATT
Source organism: Abscondita cerata (assembly GCA_030710515.1). NCBI lineage: Eukaryota > Metazoa > Arthropoda > Insecta > Coleoptera > Lampyridae > Abscondita > Abscondita cerata. The sequence goes on along the minus strand of JALBCR010000513.1, from coordinate 309,470 downwards.
ACAACTAACACAATTAATTAAGTAGACACATTCTACTTACCTAATAAAAGTTTAAAAATTTATTTAGCGACTAAAATAGTAGTAGCCATATGCATAATTTAAATAAATATATTTACATTAAGCTAGCTAAAATATCTAAGATCTGACAAAATTAATTTATTAAATAATTCGGTTAGTTTTAATTATTATTAAACTTTATTTTGCGAAGGCGAAAGTAAACGTCCTGCTGCATTTGAATTATTTCCCACATTAGGATTTGTTTCATTGACAGTTTCGGTATTCGTTCCAATTAACATCGGATTTTCCAAAAGTCCAAGCCAGTTTCCAAAGAAAGCGAGACCTTGTTCTGCCGTCTCATTTACAACGGCTATTAGTTCCTCTTCATTAAGTTCCTCGGGCTCGTTTCTAAAATAAGTTATCAGAGACATGAAACATATAGATTTATTTTCGGAAATATCAATGAAGTTAAGGAGAGTAATTGGGTATAGGGTTGTATATTCTACTGTATTATTTACCCGGTTTCGTTTTTATTTGGATTGTCATTAACTGAAACTTTATCCGGAACAGGCTCTACAGTAGGATCTTGTTTCATTCCATCGGGTCCAATGATAAAACAACCGATATTAAACGTCGTCGGTACGTCTCCCAGTAATTTTGGTTCCAATTGCAGACATCCTTTTAATCCGTCATCTACTGGGATTAGATTCGAAAAACGTGCGCACATTTGCACTAAATTTGCTAGAACGGATATGCATGTCGGCTCTGGATTTGATCCTTTTCACGACTTGACTGTGTAGGATATTCTCGCCATACGAAATGTTAACGGTCATGCCTTTTCTTGAGAAATGTATTTCATGTAGACGCAACCTAAATTGAATTTTTTTACATTCGAGAAATAAGCCGTTAAAATATAAGTGACAGATACCCGGTCCTCCGAAGTCGAAATAAGTCAAGTTGAAATCCACGCAACACATGCAAGATGGGCCGCCATTACACACGCAACTTCTTTGAGTTGTTACATTACTCGAACTTTCATCTCGAACTCCCTGCTCAACTCCGTCTTCCAAGTCCCCGTTAATAAATCTGCAAGATAACATTAGTCCGAAACATAATCGACTGATTTATACAAGTTCTTTAATTTGTTTATGATAATCTTTTAAGTTTAAATAATTTCTTTTTTTTTCAATGTCAGTTCAAGTGGCGAAGCGTTCCCTCGACACGCTTTCGTTCCCTGAGGATTTGAAACTGATAGGTAACCACAATGTTCGCGATATCAATTTCCGGAATGAAAATGTTTTAATTTTAATGTACCCAATTGTAATTTACTTAATTAATTAATAACAGTAAACGATTGCAATTTCGTTATAGGTCGTCGTCTTTAATCTTCTGGAATGGTTGAAATTACAAAACGCTATTATTGTAAGAGGTCGTTAATAACATTTTGTTCATGTTTATGTAAATGGCACTAGATTCGACGTTTTATTGGAGAAATTGTAAATGAGACTTTGGAAACAATCCAAGAAAATAAAAATAAGAAATACGAAAAGGGATAAGACGCACGAGGAACATTATTTTTAAAAAGGTGCGCAGTAATTTTTATTGTTATTACAATTGTGATTGAGTTGTTAGATTGCAATTTAATAAAAAAAAGTCGGTAAAAATATTATCAAAAACTCTACTTACCAAAAATACTAGGCGATTTTTCACGAGTAAACACGCAATTTGCAAACAATGCCAGGGTTAGAAAAATAATTCTGTGTTGCATTCTGAGTGCAATCTTTTGAGATGGTCAGTGACAATTACAAAGCGGAATAAACGGTTCTCGGTTGTAGTTCTTGTATACGACCATCTTCGACGATCGTCGGTCCTTGGCCCCTATCGAGGTTACTGTGTCAGTTCTTCAGGCCCACTTGTGGTCTTAGTGTTAATGTTAACCAGTCAAGGTAAACTTAATAAGCAATGCTTATGAAATCGAAATTGTGCTTTAGTGGTACTTCCTTTTTTTGAACGTTACATTCCATGGCTGCATACTAACTCGTTTACATCCTACTTTCTTTTTCTAGAATTTGTAAGCATGTAATCCAAACTAACAATCAAGATACCAAATTAATAAAGATAAAGTAACGAACTTTTATTTAAAAGTATATGAAGCTATCTTATCTTCAACGCTTGGATCTGGACGAAACTTTGCGGTAAAGATGACGTGCACACGAACGCACTGTTTCATAATTAAATAATCTTGATACGCGTGTTTTCCATTGCATGTCACAAGTAATTTTAGATTAGCTTATTGATGCGTTCGTATTAACAAATCTATTTGTCGACAGTAACCCAAAATCTAGACCGGAAACTAAGGGCCGTATTAATAAACAATTCTTTACTTATACTTCACTTAGACTTGATAAAGTTAGCTCTCCCACTTGAAAGTAAGAAATCTTGAAAATGGTATTAATAATTAAGTGTAAGTGGACCCTAAGACAAGTAATCTTTAAGTAAAAACGTCATTGACACGTCATAATTTTCAAGTGTAGAATCAGATGAAGCACGAATATAATTCATAATCGTTTTCAAACGTGTTCAAAACAAAAGCAGTTCTAATAAATAAAATTTATGTGTGTTTCTTTTAATAAATTCGTGTTCACTAGTATAGTAAAATGAAACAATTACGTATTGTACTAGGTCATGTAGCTTACAATAGAGGTTACTGTTTGAGGTCCGTCTACCATAAACATAAACAGTATAGGGTATAAATAAATTATGATTTTGTGGAATTGAAAACCCCGCTTGTTCTTATTAGAACTGAGAAAAAAATGTTTAAAGCAACACCCTTATTTTTACAAGCACCATTTACGTTTTGTTTGCTGCAGTGTGTGCGTGTTAACGTAAAAGAAATTCAATTAATTGAAGCGACTTAAGTAAGTAGTAATTGAATTTATCGGTGTTCGACATACCTATCGTTTACTTTTGCACATTCACTAATAAAGTATTTTTAATCTGTGTATTTCTTCATTTAGAATGTCTGATAAAAGAAAATTATTCAGTCCTGAAGAGAAGTTAACATTGCAAGAGCTTGTTCTAAAATACAAACATATTTTAGAAAACAAGAAAAGCGATGTTGTTACAGTTTTAAAGAAAAAACAAACATGGAAAGCATTGACATTGGAATTTAATAGTCTACCTCACGTAACTCAGGTATGTGGCCACGAATATCGCTATTTTTATAACTACAAACCGTTTCTTATCTAACAGAGAAATGAAAATAGTTTAAAGAAATGCTGGGAAAACATGAAAACTTTAAAAAGAAACAAATCGCAACGGAAAAATAGAGCGAATGAAAACTGGGGAGGAGGGTATAAACCACCAACAGAAGAGCCAAATCCAGAACTAGAAATATTAATGGACGACAACGTGAATGTCGAAATAAGAGATTCGGTGGACTCTGACTCTTTATTTGAAACATCGTCTACTCATACCGAAGAACATACACAACCACGTCCGTCTAGTTCAAAGTGCACAAGCATCGCACCTGAAGACGAAGAGATGGAAACCGTTGGTACTTTTACGGTGTCGGAGGATGGCACATTACAAGAGGAAGTGCCTCAAATTAAAGGTAAATCTGAATTATAATGCATATTTATAGTTATAACTAATGCAAAACATTTTAGATACTACGTCCAGAACAAAATCAACAAAAACACATTCACATACCACATCTAGGCATCAGGCAATAGAAACAGAGCTCAATATCCGCGTAAATAAAGTTAAAAGGATGCAAGAAATGGAAGAAGAATTGCATGCCCGACGCATGCAAATGGAAGAAGAAATGCACGCATACCGAATGAAATCGGAAAATGAAATGCATGTTCGGCGTATGGAGCGTGAGGAAGAACTTCACAGAATTCATGTAAGACAGCAGGAATTTCTTGCTGAAAAATTAAAAGCCGAAATGGAAAAGGCTAAAGCCGACATGAAATTTTAATATGTACATATGTTTATTTACTTCAGTTTTCTGTAAATTAACTCGATTATTTATTAGGCTTTACGATTTTTTAAAATGACGCATCTCGAGAATGATAAAATTTGAAGTCCCGCAATTTAAACTCATTCAATCTTCCTATTTTCTTTATTAGTAAAATCTGCACATATTCTAAAACTAATAAATATTTTGATTTAATACCTTATCATTATTTTATGTCTCGCATTTACTTAGTGTAATAATGTAAAAAGGCTTATGATTTTTCGTTTTTATTCAAATTTTATTTAAATTTTTCAATCTGTAGTAAATAAGCGGTATTATTTAAGACGATTTTATTTTTGTATTCAAGTAAAGTGTATTTCTGAGTACATAAACACAAAGTAACAATTTATTCTATTATTTAATTTTAATATCTACTCATTAATTATTTGGCTATATTTTATTTATATATTATTCTTAATACATAATTCGCACTGTAAGAGTTAATTTCATTGGAAATGACGTTGAATAAATTCATTGCGGATTAAATTTCCTCTCACTCCTACATATCCCACTGGCTGAGGAATTTGTTGTGGCAAAGCTACATTATCAAACCTTTCAAGGTTATCTTGCCTCGTCATATTGTGCAAAACAGAGGTGGCTACAATAATTCTTTGGGTGGTTTGCAATTTGGTGGCCATTTTCCTAGTTAAGCAGGGAAATTTCCGTTTCCACACTCCTAGGGTTCGTTCCACAACGTTTCTGGTAATTATTTGCGCTCTGTTATACCTATTTTCTGCAGGCGTATTTGGTTGAAGAATTGGAGTGTATAAATATCTACGTTGAGGGTAACCAGAATCCCTAGAAGGAGTCCTTGTAAATCACCATTTTCAAACCTCATCTTTAGGGCACTGTTGTCAAAATCCTCGAGTCATGAGATGATCCAGGCCACCTACAGACAATATCACAGATTTCTAAATTTGGTCCTGCTACAATTTGCACATTTAAAGAAAACCAAGATTTTCTATTCCTGTAAATTTCGGCATTTTGACCGCCTGGGCTTAGAATGGGAATATGTGTTCCGTCAATTACACCAACAACACCAGGAAATCCTGCTAGTGCAAAAAATTGGTTTTGTGTTCTGCGCAATGCTTCTTGTCTTCTTGGCAAATATACCCAGTTTCTTAAATGCCGACAGAGTATCATTGAAATTTCTTTTACGAATAAAGAAACCGTCGCTTGATTGACTCCATATAAATCAGCGCACACAATCTACACAAAAATAAAACGTTTATACATAGTTTCGCTCGTGAAATGTCCTTACTTGAAAACTTCCTGTAACATAATATCTTAAAACAATCAAAATTTTATAATAGGTGGTAAAGGAGCACCTCGATTGGTACGCCGTGGATTATAGTTTAAAATCTGAGGCATTATTATGTCACGTATCGTTTCTTTATTTATGTGATATTTTTTGACAAAATCCGTGTCGTTTAATAATTCTAGAGGATTCTGATGGTCCCGCAATATTATTCTTGGAATACAAGGATACGGATCATCTTCGATATAATTTATAAATTCATTAAAATCTCTTTGTAATAAATCCATCGTTAACTACAGGAAAAGAATTGTAAGTACTTATGGGAATTAACTAGTAGCAATATTACTTACCAAAATGAACAATATCAAAATTTAAAGCATACGATCAATCTCAAGTGCGCGTTAAAGTAGGTGTGTACCTTACTTGAAATCAACACTCACAAACGGTCACGAAAGATTTCTTTAACTTTACTTAAGTTGAAGTGGGGTCTATTAATACCAATAATTGATGACGTCACTTATACTTGAGAATTTCTTAAATTTTACTCAAGATTTACTTAAGTAAGATTTATTAATACCAAACATGTCTTGAAGTAAAGGTAAGGGATCACTTACACTCAAGTGACGTTTATTAATATGGGCCTAAGTTTTCGTTAAAAAAAAACGCGATTTTGAATTGTTTATAAAGTTTTATGGTAGATAAATGCTTTAATAACTTTTTGTCAGGTCTTTGTATTTCATGAAGTGATTGTGGCGTGTATTTTGATTGCGTGATTAAAAACAGAATATCCTGTCGAAATTCTAACGTCATTCTTAATTAATAACATCCTTTCTAATCGTCAAAGTAGAGATAGCAAAAAAAACCTCAACATACTTCATACTTCTTAATTAAACGCTATGTAATAATAAAGAAGAAAATGAATGCTTTGACAAAATAAGGGTAGCTGAAAGAAACTTTATAACAAGAGAAGCAATAAGCCAATCCATTAAAAAATGGTAAAGCCGCAGGGCACGACAGGATTGGTCCAGAATTACTAAAAAATATGGGAGAAAGTGGAATGCTCATGTTGATAGAAATTTTCAAGAAGGCTTGGCAAGAAGAGGTAACACCATCAGAATTAAACGCTATGTAATAATAACGTCGACTTCGATCATTTTTGATAGTTCAGGAACACTTATCAAAAAGTTAACGGGAAAGCTTCAAATACACAGACTAAAAAAATAAGCAGATAAATATTGTAAAAATAAATAAAAAAAGCTAATACTCTTTTATGCTGTGAAAATGAAGAGGATAAACCATAGAAAGAGATCTGAGAATATCAAACCAGTATCTATCTAAAGTTTTTTAGAATTTAAATTCGGAGGTACACTACTCCATGGCCAATAGGACAACCATGTAGTTTCGAGAACTACTACTTTGGTTACCGAACAAGACCCTCAACAAAATACAATTTTCCAGAAAATCAGTCAAGAACACATATGTAGAACTATTAAGAAAAAACAGAATCAAAAAGATAATTCATCAAATTATAAAGCATTAATTGATTCGATTATTAAATTGACACTACCGGTTTTTGATTACTACTTTATACTTGTGTTGTCGAGATTCAGGTTTAAAGGCCTCGTTAATTGAAATTTCTTCATAAAGTTCGTAACATGAGTCGCTTCTTCAGACGTCATTTTCTCTCCGATGTTGGATGTAAACTGATGATTTCTGCTTCGGAGATTGAATTACTGATTGCTTGCAGACGCCGCTTCATGTCGTCTAATAAATTTACTCATTGTATTACTGTAAGGTTTAGGAAGGATTTAAATGACTCTAAATACGCTTTTGTATGGAATAAAGAAGACATCTTCTAAGATTAAATAATACAACTCAGGTGAAGAAAGTATGAAAATTGAAAAAAGTTTTTCAATGGTAGTTCCTCTTGTCAACCTTTCTTCAAGTTTAGTTTGTGGACGTTTTCAGAAGCATTTTAAGTAACTACCGATGGCCTATTGATTATGTGGTGTGTTACACTAATTGTCTTTGATTAATCGTCTAGTATGTCCATCTTTCTTTTTATTTCCTTTTCTCATTCACATCTTAATTTTCAGATACTTCTTTCTTTTAGTAGTTGTGCCCTTAGTTCTACTATAGTTAAATTGTATAGCGTTAAAATCCTTTTTATCTTTTCAATGACTCTAAAGATGTAAGGTAAGTAGTCAATCTGTTTGATAGTTCTATTTCAGTTGGTAACGTTTTTGTTTTAGTTTTTCTTAATCTCTACCTACCGTTTCTCTTTCTATAAGTATTTGGTGTTAGACCTTTTCCCTCCTAGATTTTCTCTCTCGCCCTGTTTTCTGCTTGTGGTGGTTTTACCAGTTACTTCTGTTAGTATTCGTTCATGGATAGCTAATAATAATATCACACCAAACGACACTATTAGACCAGTTTGTAAGTACAATGTTGTTTTGCGTTGTAGATATTTATTTTTATGTACTTTTGGTAATCAATGCAGTCTTGGTGGTGACTGGGAGTTGGCGTTATCCTATTCTTGTCTTTGACTTTCGTAATACGTGTATTACAAACATACTGCCGCAACATCGGAACATTATTTTAAAAACCTAAACCAAAAACAAAAATAAGAAAATAAAACAACCAAAAAGTTTGGCTCTGTCCACAAAAATATTTCATTAATTTTTAACAAAATAAATGTAAAAGTTAGTTTCAGCACTACAACCTTCCAAAACATAACTGCGGTGAGAGTAAAGACATAATACACTACAAACTAAAACTCTACCAATTGACATGCAAAAAGAGCTATGTTGAATAAACAAGAAAAGCGATTCAAGAAGAGCGAGGCATAAAGAAAATAATAGGATACAGTTTGCAGAACATCTTCAAAGTAAACTTTGAGTGATTGCCATGACTACCACTACCAATGCTGCGAGCACAAGGGTGCAATTGTACAGTCTAAAGAAGATAAACTGCGTAGTGTTCAATGTAACTACGACACAAGCTAAAACCCGAAAAATTCAAGAAGCATTTTGCGAAGAACTCCATGTCATCCCAATACTAATAAACGTATAACAGCCTACAGAAAATGTGCACGCCTTTTTGATCAAAAAGTAAAAAAATTGGGCTGTAAAAACCAATTCCCATAAAAGTTGTAGCCATTACTATTATATTATAACTGTTAACTAATATTTTTGAAGATAATGTAAGAACAAAATGACACCGTATCTCGGTAATTTTAATGTACGTGAAAAATACATTTACGTATAAATTAAATGGGACTTTCATTATTAAACAATTTTTTGTCAGCAACGATTTCGAGCTGATTGAAAGATTAAAAAATCCATTCAATTACAAATTTTAGTTCTATTGTATTCAAAATATCGCATGACGCACGTGTGGAAACAACTTTTTACTCTCCTTGGAATTAAAACACATTGTAACTTCTGTATAAAGCTTTACTTTACACACTTGTATCATAAAGTACTTATCTATTCATTATTTGTAAGATGTATACGAGTACTTAATAATGCATAAATAAAAAGTACTACAGATAAATAAACGTATAAGAGCGTATATAAAGTGTATCGCGACATAAAACGTTTTGATAGAAAAATAATTTGTCGAAAAATGATGTTATACATCTTGGATGCAGCATTGGAAATGTGCTAGTAAAAGTAATACTCAGATATTCAAAGACTACTTCACCACTTGAAGACAATTTTTAACACTAACGTAATAAGAAGACTTTCGTCGTCCCAGAGCTGTTGATCTGGTACCAACATTAATATAATTTTTAAACATTTTTCTATTTGATGAATAGTTAGGGTGGTCACTGATTATTGGTGTTTAATTGCTATATAGCTGTTTCTAGAAACGATTACTTTCTGTTTCGCTTAGTAAATTGTGTTTACTGCAGCACCAACCGTTGTGTTCTGGATCTGGATGTGCTGGGTTGTGGGCTATACAGACTATGTTCGGGTTATCGTCTGAAGCGCTCAGTATGTTTCCAAGTTGCGGTTTAGGAGGATATTGGTATTCGATATGCATATAGAAAATATCCCATAAACCATCTCATTTCAAAATTAACAATTGCTCTCAAAATTATAAACAAACTCTTAAGCACATTAAACTAGTTTTTAATGATATAAATAAATAAAATAAATAAAACGTCAAAACGTACGTCAATTTTCGTTAGAGCTTTTTGGTGTGCGTCTTTAGGCGTTTTAAATACAAATATAAAATATGGAAGGTGATCAGTACCTTACAGCACTCCATGGTCAACAAGAAAACATGTTGTTCCTGAAAATCACCACTTTGGTTTCCGGACCTGGTCATCAAAAACCCTCCCGGATAATTACGAAAAAATGTATAACACAATCACACACTACTATACGGCACACAACAAATATTCTACAAATTAATGTTGAGGGGTTGAGTAAAGACAAATCAGATCTCTTGTCTAACCTTTGTTTCAGGAATAGGGTCAATATTTTACTTTTAACAGGAAACACACTGTGGAGAAGAGACAAGTATACTCAATAAAGGTGTAGTAAAAGGTTTTCTATTAGTAGACTTTATTGAGAGCCCGATTCATGGAATAGCAACATACGTCAACAAAAATATTCAATACGAAAATTGTTTTTGAGGAACCATACATAACACTTACATCACAATACAATAAATAATAAATAATAAGAAGGGTATGGGATATAGGAGAAAGAGTATTTCGAAAAGACTTAAAGAAAGGAAGGTGGATATTTGAGAGAATACGGAAAAGTGTGTTGATGTATGAGGACAAAGTGTGAGAATGGGAAAGTGGGAGAAACTAGAGAAGATACAAGAAAAGTATTGAAAGTGGAAATTAGGATTGGGGATTATATATAAAAGAGGAACTGAAACTGGAAAAAAAATAAGGATACCGACAAGAAAAGGGACAATAAGGAATGAAGAAAAGATGGAAAACAAGAAATAAAATAATGTAATCGTGAAAGGACAAAGATAGGAGGTGTAGAATGTGTTGGGAGGGGTTGGAAAATATAAAGCATTTAAAACTAGAGAGCAGTGAAATGCGGAGGAAAGAGAGAGAATAGCGTTACTGGGAGAGAAACAGGAGGGCATTGAGTGGATGAAAAAGGTAGTGAAAAAACAAAATGCATAAAAGAAAGACAAAGGGAGATAATAAGAATAGAATAAAGAAAATTTTTTGTTATTATTTCTGTTAACCAAATTTTCGTTTAAATAAAACTACAGGGTCCGCAGAAAGGTCGGACGTTTTTGAAACGCATTGTACTCTCCCTATTGGTCTCGACAGATGCGGGGAGAGGACCGTTGGATTTGGGAGGTCTTTTTTACGAGTTGAAATCATTGATAAACGGCGCCTTTAGATGGGAAAACTGTACTTGCAAACTTTTTAAATTTTATATGTTGTTGAAACAACTAACAGCTGACATTTCAACATGTCAGTCAGTGTCAGCTCAACTGTCAATAAATAATGCTACCTGACAACCTCATAATATAAAATACAGATTGTAGATGTAATGTAACCCTTAGTAATCCGCCATATTGTATCCAATATTATCGCGGCAACGCTATACAACAGTTGCAGGGAAAAGTATTAGTCAAGTCCAAAATCATTCCTAATATGAGTTTTTCATCCAAACTTGCCGTTTATATTTGGTTGACATTTCGTCCGTAATAACCAGTCCGTCACCGCCACTCAGTGTGAGTCTTGTCGCCATTTTAATATCCACCGAAATCGGGCTGCTCTGTCTCAAAACACCATTCTTCGTTGGGTTGAAGCACTTGGCACACGAGACAGGAGGTTCATTGATGAGGAAAAGACCAATAGAACCTCCACGAACGATTCCAACACCTGAGAACGTTGAAAATGTGCGACTCCAGAAAGACTCCAGCAGTGTATCGCGAAATAAGTACGCCACCTAATGTGATTTTTCACACATGAAATTCTAAAATGCTTTGAAATTCTGAATCCAAATCTGTCAATAATTTTTTTTTGAATAAAAATTACCGAGGTTATGATTCTTTCAAAAATGTCCAACGTTTCTGCCGGACCCTGTATTACAACATGTACTTAAAAATTAATTCAGCCATTTTACTAAAAAAACTTCTTCTATAAATCCTTTAAACCTGGATTAAATATTTGGCGAAACCCTGTATAAATCAAGGAGCGCAGATACCTTTTTATGGCCCACGACTTTGGTTTTATTTCATTGAACCTTTAAGACGGAATACTATTTCAATAGCGTTTTGTAGTTTTTTGTAAACGTTTTGATAATTGTTATTAATGTCCCGACCTACTTCCCGATTAGTTTGAGAGCAAATTCCCGAGAATTATTTCAAGATTTGCGTGAAAACAAATGTTACAATGAATGATTTTTTTGCTTCGCACACACACTAACATTTAAAGTACATAAAAAAAAATCGTAGTGATAGATGGTATGATGTTGCTTGATAGCAATAGAAGATTATTTGGGATAATATGCTTCATGATCTGAGGGTTCCGAAGAGAGAATTGTGCAATTAACGTTACAAGTGTCATAGTCATGGGGTGAAGTAAAATCAAAGTTTTTATTTTTGAAATACTTTGAACTTATCTTTTGGTTGCGATTTTTATTGAGAGGGTTAGTTGTAGCACAATATGTCCAGATTTTCTACTTATTCGTACTAAATACGAGTTACACATATTAGTAACAGTTAGAAACAGTTGGTGAAAGTCAAAAGGAGTCCACCGGAAGTCAATACAAACAATATCGTGCAATTGAAAAGAGTCTTAGGATTTGGAAATTCAATCAATTTGTAGGAGGTTTTCAATTAATCTTTGTAGTTAATTAGTGCCGATTTCTTTTCCTAAGCCTTTGAGAATATACAGAGAAGAATATGTATTGATGACAAACATTAACTAGTGAAAGCGTCTACAAGGAAATGAAGGCGAAAAATAACGAACCTTTTATGTAGCGTACGATAATTAGTCTTCGACGCCTAATTATGCGTGGAAAGGAAGTGAATTTATTACCTGAGGTTTTTAGCAATTAGCCAAAACGAATTGTAATTTTTTAAATCATATTTAGTTCACGTTCGTATCATCCATGCTGACCCAACCATACTGACCGACATTCAGGCCCCTCTTCCGGCAACTAATTCTGAAGAAGGGGCGAAGACCGCTTCATGTTGAATTATTCCGACTACCATCAAGTTTACCAGTAGTACTTATACCTACGATCTTGAGTTTATAGTTGCGTATTTTTTAACAGTGAATTGGTAAGTAGTTGCACTTCTTTCTGTTGACGGTGCATTTATCACGATGCGAAAGAAACGCATATAAGAGGACACTTTTCCGTTAGACCCTTATATTGTTTCTGTGTAAAAGAATTAGTGTTCTATTTATGTACAGTTTGTGATACTTAAAATGAATAAGGATGCGTGTTATAGAACCGTAAGATTCGACAGAACGACGTTCATTTTTACGGAACTGAAGTTCCATAATTATTTTTTCGTGTTACACGAAAATTGTTCAGTTGCATAAAAAACCGCTTCGCATAAATAGTGCTTACAATCGATTGCATTAATCAGAGGCGGCTTAAGTCGCAAATTTCAAATTTATTACAGCGCATACATTTTTGTTTTCAGGATTTATACAAACATGCGACTGTCACTCGTCTTCGAGTTGTTATTGATCTTTGTGTTGTTAGCTTTTGCTGCATCCAGAGTAATCGGTAAGCATACACGTTTAATCTTACGCAATAATTCATTTACGCACTACTTACAATACAAAAAGATGTTAATTACATGTAAAAAATGAAAATTGGTGGCAGAATTACGAATGAGTGCACAAGCACAAATAGGTAATGTTTGAATTCAGCTAAGCTTATAAGGTTTCTCACTTCGCAGATTCAGAAGGTTTGCGTAATAATCACAAATCGTTGATGCGAAAATCTAGAAAAGTGGGCCACAAGAATCGTCAGGATGTAAATAAATATTGTAGCTGCTCAACCAAACTTTGCAACTGTTGCCGAGAATTTAATATACCGGTCGTTTCCTCTAAAAGGACCAGGATGCGCAACCCTTCAATATTTACAAGGATAAATCCTTGCAATTTCCATGAGCTGGCGAACGAGTTCTGACAAACACCACTATTTCTGTGAAATACATAAAAGCGGTTTGTAGCACGTATACAATTGTTTTTGTTGTTTTTAGGTCTGCACACCTAAGCCCGTGTGTAGTAACTGCCAGGAGGAGTTTCGAAGTTTTGCGGACGTGTTTACAATATTGCACGCGACGAGGAAGACTTTAAAGCATGCCTCGGATTTGAGCTAAGGTCTCTGCAAGACATTGAAGCATCTTTACGAGTGTCTTGTTTTCGTTTCGGGCCCATGGGCGTTCAAGGTTGAACCGGCTCAACCGTTACCAGTAATAACAAATGAAGGAAATAAGGATGACGATGATGATGATGACGATGACGACGACGATGAGGACGATTACGATTTTGACGACGAATACGATTTAGATAACGACGTAGACACAGCGGACTACACCGGTTTCGGCGTGTTCGACGACGACTTCGTTGGGAACTTATTTGGAGTAAGCGAAGATTCCGACAAAGTTAAAGTAAAAACCTAAACCGGTTAAGAAAATTTGTAGTGGCTAGCACCAAACCTCCCGTGAAAGTAAATGTGAATAGACCCAACAAGGTGGTGAGAAAACCACAAATTAAAGTTACGACTACTAAGCCACCTAGTAAAGCTACTACTTCAGCGCAATTCCAACGACAACTATTCAAGCGGTTAAATTTGAGCCGGTATCCGAAGTTGTTGTTACATCATCTTCACCGACACCGAAGAAAAAAATAACATCGCACGAGTCGATTGCAGCTGTTACAGCGATGCTGCAGAAAATTCCAATGGAAATGGAACAGCTTAAAGTACAGGTTCCTTCAACCGAGGTGCCAACCACTGAGAAGTTAATCGATGATCCTACGACTGAGGTGCCACAGTCGACACTTGTTACCGAAGAAATTACGGATGGAACTACAACCGTGGTTGCAGTAGAAGAAGATGAAGAAGAAAGTAATACTGAGGTTGTCGAGAACTTAATATTAAGGGAACGAAGAGGACCACGATGATGACGACAACGACGACGACGATGATGATGATCCAATATCATCAGCAGTTGAAGAAGTTTTGGAGGATGACGACGACCAAACAAAAAAAAAACAGTACAACTAAAATCGACAAAGAAAACAAATCAGATCAAAGTAAAATTACAAAAAAGAAACTGACGTCATGGATGACATAGTGATGGAATGATGGAAACGTTCACCGGCGAGAGCTCGAAGAAAACGTATCCCCATCTAAAAACGTAAAACATTTCAAAGGTTTTGAGTACGATGATGATGATGACGACGACGACGACTACGATGATGATGATGACGACGACGATGAAGATGACGCGAGAAAATCGAAAACTAAAACTCTAGGCAAAATGTGCAGCTTTAAAATTTTTATTTATTTATTTATTTAATTTATTGATCGATTTATTCTTGTAAATATTTGGAAGTAATAATATATCACTGATCTTAACGTTTGATTTATAAACAAAATATTTAGGTATTCATTGCAAAAACTCGTGTAAAATTAATTTGCATATCTTGTATGCGATTCTCAAAAACCAATAAGATGAAAGTGGAAAGTGGTACAATAACGGTGCTTTTATGAGTAACGCGTTGAAGCAAACGTATCAAACATTAAACAGTTAGAATCTTAAGATGAAAGAAGGAATTTTTATGTGCATTTTGGTGCTGCTTTATGTGGCAAAACAATCAAACGAAATTGGTAAATATTTTGTTTCGATTCAATTACATTTTATTGTTTTATAATCCTCGAATAGAATCCGCAAATAGAACCACTTCTACTAAACAAAAATACAACGAACGCTGTAGTTGTCCAAGAATTGATTACTACTACCAGGCGTCCATTTCTACAAGGAGTTCGACTACCGTGTTCCTGTAAAGACGGCGAATGCGGTTGCTGTACAGGACCCATTTTAGACACATTTAACCAAAAGGCTTGTTTAAATATTAGTTACGAACCCGACGAATTTTGCTTTCACTGCGCATTAAGACTAAATGGAAAGGTGCTTTTAAAAACAGTATCTCGGGTAAGTCTAATCAGAAAACTTTCTATTGGACTGAATTATGCTGAAAAATAAAATTATGGACCTTTTGTTACGTTTACATTTTCAGACGTTATCTCAGTTCTGCTTAAATCTAATAAAAATCTCGATAAGTTGCAGAGCGGAAAGTATGTTTGTGTTTTACACATAATATAAATTCTGTACCTGTAGCGGTAAAGTAAAATATAGAGTACGTTAAGTGTTTTTAAAGTTAAATCTTTCCATTAAAAAGACTGACGCATAAAATAGCAAAAGTTTAAATAGCTCTCGCTTAAAAAGGTCCTATATCTATTGTTCCAGATCAAAAGTGCACGTAACTTTGGCTTTCTTAATTAAAATCTATTCATTCTTTCAAATACATGTTAACGTCTGTAATAAACATAGCCAGTACCGAAAGATACTCAATTCCAATTACACTAATTTACATATACATTTGCATTACTCGTTTAGATAAAAATTTAATTTTGAAGCAAAGTACGCAAACCTGAAATTTACGAACTTCCAATTTCGTTAAGTTGTTTAAGGATGGCTTGAGTTTTTACATACTTACAATATAATTAAAACTTAATAGAATTAAGGCATAATAATAATGTATAGGTTTTGTTATTTGCGAAAAATAAAATGGTTATGGTAATGCCAATGAATACATTAAGATTATTATCTTCCGGGTTGAGTCGTGTTCGTCCTGCCCTCCTTCGTTCTGCGTTTGACGTTTCGCTAAACATGTTGTTAGCTTCTTCAGAAGTTACTCTAAAGACTGATGTTGTCTTCTACTCCTCGTTATATACATATGTTCTGTTATGGTTGGTTTATGATGTCGATCAGTGACGAGTGGTTGGTTTTCCATGATTGGTTGATCTTCCGCGTGGTGTTTACTAATTGTGTGGTGACGTTTGTTTTCTTTGTTTTTGTGAAGAGTTAGTTTCCATGTGTTGCTTAAGCGGTAATCATCTTCTCGATCGAAGTTCTTATTTTTCATTATTTGTAGGGATTCTCTGATGATTAGCTTCTGAATAGTAGTTGTTGGTCCGTGATAGAACTTTAGCTTCCTCGAAGTTGATGATGTGTTTTCCTTTTTGTGTAGGTGTTCTGCGATTGCTAATTTATCTACCGTTCTGGACTTAGAGTCTCGGTGATGTTTCTTCAATGTACATTTTATGTTGGCCCGGTTTGATCAATGTAACCTTTCCGCATGAACAGTCAATTTATTAGACAGTTTTGGTAGGCTATCCTTATTAGATGGTAGTAGTTGCTGAATTTTTCTTGCCGTTCCAAACCTGACACCGATATTCTTCTTCTCCAATGATTTTCTTAATTCGTCGGTTACTCCAGCAATGAAAGGTAAACGAGCCTCGTCGGGAATCTTGTTAGTTCTATGCGTTAAGGTATTGATTAGAAACCGCTACTGCTGTAGATGATGGTGTGATGTGGCATGGAGGTACCGGTCGGTATTCGTCTTCTTACGATATACACTATGAGTCAACTTATTGTTATTGCCTTGTTTCAGTAGGACATCCAGGAAGGAAAGCTCTTTATTCTCTTCTGTTTTCATGGTAAACTAGATCTTCTCGTGCTGATTATTGAGGTGATTAAGAAATACAGTAAGTGCTTCTTTCACGTGAGGCCACATGACAAAAGCATCATCCACGTATCTAAACCAACATTTCGGTTTCTTTTCGCTGGATAGAATGGTTTCCTGCTCGAATGCTTCCATAAAGGTATTCGCGATAACCGGTAATAATGGGGATCCTATGGCTGCACCGGATTATGGTTTGTAGAAATCTGCGTTCCATAGAAAGTACGTTGTGTGCATGCAGATTCTGCTAGCTTGGGTATGTCTTCTCTAATCCGTGGGTTGTGCACAATTGTTTTATGATGTTATATGTATCATCGACTGGTACGTTAGTGAATAGCGATTCTATATAGAAAATAACGAGTATGTCGTCTTTTGGTTACTTCCAGAGTAATCAGTAATCTGACGAAGTGTTCGGAGTTCTTTACAAAGGATTCAGTTCTTGCCACGTAAGGTTGTAGAAATTTAGGTTCATAAGTTGAGATCTATATGTGTTGACGATTGGCCTTAGGGATTACCGAATTTGTGACTTTTTGGTAATCCGTATAGTCTGGGTAGCTCTGGTCCTGAAGGTAGCAGTTGACGATGTTGATCGACCAATATAGCCAACTGTTTAATGGCGGCTCTTGTTTGTTTTTCATTTTGTTAGTTGAGTCCTTTTAACTTGGTGTAAAGTTGTGGATCTAGTGATTTGATCTCCATTTTGTTGTCTTCGGTGTTTATGACCACTGTAATGTTGCCTTTATCTGCGCGTACCACCATGATTTCTTGATTGTTTCTGAGGTCTTTCAGTGCAATTTCTTCTGCGCGAGTTATGTTTATCCGTGGAGCTTTGGAACCTTCTAGAATCTGGCAAGTTTCGTGTCGTATTTCCTCGGGTTCTTCAACCGGGAGCTTGATGGCACTTTCTACTTCAGCTATTATCTCTTCCGTGGGTATTCTGATTGGAGCGATGGCGTAGTTCATCTCTTTTGACAGAATTGTTATGCAGTCTTTGATGAGTGGGTGGTCTAACAAGTTTACAGCTGTTTTCTTTTGTCCAGTTTACAGTTGGTTTAAGGAGCTTGCTATTTAATTTTATAAACTTCTTGTATGTTTGTTGGTGGTAGATTGTAATGGTGTTCTCTTATGTTCTTAGCTGATGATCTCATTGTGTTCCATGTTTCATCATCCAGTATGCTGCTCAGATGTAGATGTAATTGGTATAGTTCTGTTGACGATATATGCAGCAAATACTGTATTTACAGATAAAGTGCCAAAATAAAATTTGTTGTATTTTTTAAACAAATTTAGAAAAAGTTAAAAGAATTTTCTATAGCTTATCCGTCTCATAACTACAAGATTACAACTTTTGTAATTTTTCCACGATCGAAGATGAATTTCTAATAGTTTTTCAATGAATTTCATTTATTGAACGTTTTTTGCTTGTCGTGATAACTGTGACGTGTACTCATCTCCATGTTATTGGTGTTTTCTACTCATTTTTATAACAAGCGAAACGTTGCCAAATATTACCTGTAATTTTCTTTTTGCCTTTTGAACCCTACCTTCAAATAGTAAGGGTCCAGACGTACACTCACTTCCTAGACATCAAAGTGAAAGATGTCATCACCATTATTAAAAAATTGACTGTTAGTGTATAGGTTCTTGTTTTTTTATCATCATTTTTCTTACTACTGTATTATACTTCTGCAGCTGATAAAAATGTCTCTAGCTGAGAACAAGAAGTTGCTGGGAAATTCATGATTTAGTATACTTTTAAAATTGGATAATTTTTGTTAGTTTGGCAGCAGATTTATGACTGCATGTTTACACTTGGCAAACTATATTTTTAAAAAGTTACAAAAATATTTTTATTTTAAATTTTTATTATTCAATTTTAATATACCTAATTCTAATTTATTGTATTTAACTACCAACAATGACTGTCAGAAATGAAATACACCTTATATTATTGAATACCAACAATTAGATTAATTGAATAGTAATTTCAAGTTACAATTAGTCAGAATTATATTGACGTACAGCAAAGTTTTGATAATCACTGTTTTTTTAAATGACAGCATGCATATTTTTTGATGAAGTCTTGTAAGACATGTTTTTTCCATACAACAAAGTAAAAAACAAGATTAAGATCTCAAATTTGGGAGTTATGTCGCAAAAAATCAACTTTTAAATGTGCATTTTTGTACGATTCATACGTATATACCTTAAAAACATAACTTAAATTTAGTTAGTTTTTTTATGTATTTATAAAATCCGAAAGTAGTTACGTTTTAAATTTTACTCTCCGATCTTTTGGTGAGTGTTGTCCAACGACAACAAATATAATTTATTAATTTTCGTTGTTCGATAATTTTTTAAATATAAAAAACAAGCGTTTACCAGAGAATTCCACATCGCCCCGATACTAATAAACGTCAAAGAACCAATGTAAAGTGTGGATATGTTGTAAAAAAATGTGTAAAATAAATATTTTGTAAATATCCTAAGATTTGAAAATGTATCTAGGTTAATGGCCCTTTCGGCTTGATAGATTATGCCCAAAATCTGATCAGATCTGCACTATTATACTGGTTGGCTCACCAAAAAGAGGTAGACCGTTTTTTGGAGCTATTTTACATTAAAAAAAACGCTTGGACAAGTCAATTTTTGTTTGGAGGGGTACAACTTTCGAAGACAAGTTGACTCGAAATATCAACATCTTATGCATCTTATTTTTGGTCAGAAGGGACCAAGGACTTCCTTTTCTAAAACAATAAAAAATGCAAAAAATACTGAACTAGTTGGTAAGATCAATTCAAGTTTGAACTCGACCTCTCGTATTGATGAAATTTCTCTGTAGATGCCAAAAGGAGCAGCCTTCTTCTCATAAATGTTAATTGGAATGAGGTTGCAGTGACACCACATACCTAAGATTTTGTACGATTCTTTGCAATCACAGACATTTTGTGCTAATCAAACTTAATGCTTGGGCCAAAAGAAAGGAGGATTTGTCACTTTAGTAGTGTATGCAATTTAAAAGTAATTTATTTGTTAAAATAATAATTAATTGTTGACTCACTGGATCACGATCAAGTAGATGGATTTTCACATTTTCTATTGATTTCTAGAAGAAGGAGATCCTTGGTTCCAATTTTATCGTTAATGAATTACCTAGTAAACATGAATTGGCATTCTCGACCATATTACAGTATTTTCTGACTTTTTTTACTTTTGAAAATAATGGGGTCCCTAACCGAAATAAGATGAATATAGCTGCATAGAGAATTTTAAATGCTTTGATATGAGGTAGCAGCCCACCTGCTGAGATATTTCGGGGTCAACTTTGTCTTTGGAAGTGTCCCTCTCAAACAAGAATTGATGTGTCCGAGCTTTTTATAAGTGTGTTGTGTTTATTTATAAATTCATTTGTGAAGAAAATGTGCACCGTGAAGCAACTTGTAAAATCGAAGTAAACATTCCAGTATTGTCCAACAATAGTTAGATGAATCTAACTGCTAAGACGTTATACAAACGTCACCTACAGAGTACGTCGTACAAAACCCGGTATCGCGCGTTCAAGTTTCTTAAGATGAGTTGAAAATTCTCACTCTCACAAAACGAAAATGATTGTGTTTTAGAAAAAATGGTTCAAACAAAAGCTATAGACGATAGAATTTCCAACAACTTTTCTCCTTTAACTTCGGCTGGCCGGCCATCGGACACAAAATTTTTTTTGCTTCAATATATCGTCATAACTCTAATTTGTCGAGAAAAATAAGAAAAGGGGTGTTAAAATTTTCGGTTTAAAAACCGTCGCAAAGCTCCCCATCTTATTTCATCAGATGTGGAGTAAATATACAGTTCTAATAAAAATTTCTTGAGAAAAATAGTATAGCATTTTATATATTTGTTTTATACTTAGCATAGCTTTTAATTACTTACAAGAACCTATCAAAAAATATACAAAACGTCATTTAAAAAAAAGTTGACTATCGTAACTCAGTTCATTCATCGGATCATTTATGGCTGTTGTGACTAGGCATGATTTGGTTATCAAAAGTAGTAACCCTAGATCTAGATACTTCACTTCGTATTGAAGTTGCACCCTGTCATGTGGATATGAATAAGACAGATTTTAAGTTTCCTCTTCCTCGTGTAGTATCATGGCGGTTTATTTTTGTTCGATTATTTTGTTTTGTTTTGTTATTTATTGTCATTTGTCAATTAGTATTTTGTTAATGACTTATTTTATTTTTTCTTAATTTTCTTTATAGAATTTATGTAGTATTTTAGTAGTCTCATCTATTTCTCCAGTATTTCTCTAGATCCGTCTGTTTCTTTCTTGTCATTGTCACTACATTCAGCCCTGTGATGTATCATTTATGTTATATTTAACATAGTACGTTATAAGAAGATAACTGTCTTAGAATAACAGCTTCCATAAGATAGAGCTGTAAACGCCGTGTGATGTATACCTTTTTAGCGTAAATGTAATAGTGTGTGTTATGTGAAAGATGTTAAAACGGAGGGTAGTTTTGTTTCATCTAAGTGAAACAGCGCTTTACAAAATCGCCTTAGTTAAAGGGGAATGCGAGCATTCAAGTGTTAACACAGGCCTGCAAGTTAACATGTGGTTGCCAGATTGAAAAATTAGGGCGGTATTTGAAAATTCCAAATAAAGGCAATAAAATAAATAACTACTTTGTTCGAAAATGTAGTTCTTTTATAGAAATGGCGCAAATATTTAAAAAACAACACGCACTCAATACGAAAATTTAATAAACTTTGTAGAAAACAATAAAATAATATTAACGTTTAAAAACAAAACCCGCGAATGCTTAAAAATTAATAGTTTGTGGGTTAATATTTTTCTAATGAAGAAAATGCACGTGGAAATGGTTCACCGAAAACTGGAGAACAATGGGAGAAAAAGTGAGTAAATTGTAATTATTGTCTTAAATGATAGATATAAAAATAATAGCGGCAGTCCTTCTTGTAATGAGGTGCTTTGATACGAACCCGAAGCAAAAATACAAGAGCACTTAAAACATACCAAATTGATGTGTTTCTAATGTAATTATATTAAATATTATTTACAACTTTAACTTTAAGAGGCAACCATTAGCCTCTTGTGGTTTGTTAAATAAGGCCTTAAATCTTTAATCAAACGTCTTGTAATATTTTATTTAGTCGAAAACATTTTTTGAATTGGTCTTCTATTAAATCAAATGGATTTAAATTATCACTCAGATATGTTCTCTCAACATTTTCTTGGTTTCTACAATTAATTCGTATATAAATTTTTAAATGAATCATAAAGCAATAAGAATATGTGGTTAATTAGAGAACTCTCAAATATATACTTTATAAGTAAATATTAATTAAACAATAAAAAAAAATAAAAAATATAAAAGATTAAAAATTAAACTTCAAAATTACCAAGTATGTAATCAAAATAAATGTATTTAATTCAAATAGAAATAAAACAGCAAAATACACCGAATGATTTGATACTTCGTTATGTCACGGAGTACATACACATCCACTTAACATCCATAATAAATTATGTTGACTTATCTTCTATTTCTATTCTCCAAACGCTCAAATAAAGCTAAGTTCAATATACAATATACAATCTTAACATAATACGTTAACTACTTTTGCGTTATGTTTGATACATTACATCGATTTTACCAATATAACATAACATGACGATAACGTATATGTTAAACTTAACATAAACGATACATCACAGGGCTGATTGTTATATTTCTTCTTATGTTATGTTCTTCTCTTTGTAGTTTATTACCCAAATGTTTTTAATATTATATCTATATTTGCGCACTTTTTATCTTTGTCTTGGTGCTTTTTACAATAATGGCAAACTCTATAGGTATTTTCCTTATTAGTGTTGTAATAATTCTTTACAAAATGTTTCTAGCCTGTTTTTATTCTTATTTTCTATTTACTTCCATTGTCATGCAGTTTATTCGATCTAAAAGTGGTTTATGTTATTTATTTCTAGAAATCCTATACATTCATAAGTTTATTCTGCACCATACGACCTAATGTCAATTGATAGTACACAATACTTCAGCAGCTTTAGTCTCAAAAGCGGTGCCTGTCAGTATGAAAATTAGAAGGAAGGCAAATCAGATTGAACGAGGAAGTGCAGAAAGAACTGCATGATTCGGTTAGGGACATAGATTTGCTGAAAAATAAAGAAGAGTTTTTAATCTGGGTCTAAAACGAGTACCTTCCTACAACTTGGAAAACTAGTAGAATATGTCCTGTGCTCAAAAAGGGAGATCCTGCTGAAATAACTAATTATAGGCCTATATCCATATTGTCAAACTTTGCTAAAATGTTCGAAAGTTGCATGTGTAACCAAATATATAATCAATTTAAATATTTCATATCACTGCATCAACATGGTTTTGTTGACAAACGCTCTACACTTACTAACCTGTGTGGTTATACTCATTTTACGGCTGAGGCACTAGATAACCACGGGCAGGTGGATGTTATCTACACCAATTTTTCAAGGCCTTTGACTGCATTGACCATGGGATATTATTAGAAAAATTAAGACTGTATGGTTTTTGCAGCTCAATAATTTCATTTCTTTCATCATACCTCCAAGATCGCTTACAATACGTGGTATATAATGACTTCATATCTAAAAGTTTTTAGCAAAATCTGGTGTACCACAAGGCTCAAACCTGGGTCCTTCTTATTTTTGTTGTTTATAAATGACCTTTGTGATAAAATTGATTGTGAAGCCTTAATGTATGCAGATGATGTAAAAGTTTTACTACTGTTAAATCTGTTATTGATTGTATTAAATTACAATATGATATAAATGCTATCTCAAATGGTGCAAGTTAAACAGACCTCAACTTAAATATCGAGAAGTGCAAAATAATGACGTTCTCTAGAAAACTTAAGCCTTTATTGCATAACTATACAATTGATGATCGTATTGTTTCTCGTTGTTATGAAACCAAAGACCTTGGCATTTATTTTGACAGTGAATTGCTTTTTAATATCCATGTATCAAACACAGTTTCTTCTGCAACTAAAATGCTTGGATTTATGATACGAATTTGCAAGCAATTTCCTAACATCGATACACTGAAAACGTTATACTTTTCTTTAGTCAGAAGTCGTCTCGAATACGGTGCAATAATTTGATGCCTTATTATGATCACCTCAAAATTAAAATTTAGAGAGTTCAAAGGAAGTTTTAAAATATCTCTGGTATAAATAATATAAATTTTATCCTGAAAGAGGATTTTATCATCAACAACTACTTAGAAAATTTGATTTGTTATCTCTTGACCTAAGAAGACGTAGGATTGGTTTGTCTGTGTTGTATAAATTATTACATAATTGCAATTGATTGTCCTTTTATACTAGGTAAATTGAATTTTTACGCATCCATGAAGAACACCAGAAATAATTATACTTTTTATACTCAATTTGCTAAAACCAATACATTTAAAAATCCCCAGTCATGGCAATGTGCGGTTATTATAATGATATTTGTTGCAATACTGATATTTTCCATTGTAACCTTAAAACTTTATTAGAAGCATACAATGAATATTATTTAATTACTTTTGAACAATCAACTATTACACATAATATATAATTTCAGTTTTTCGTTATTATTATCATTATTATCATTCTTGTTAAGTGATTTATTTATTTTGCAATTTTTAGTAACATAGCTTTAATTTCTTTTGCTTTTGTTACTATTATTAATATTTTACTATTTCTAATAACATATGTATGTATATAAAACTGAATTATTTTATTGTTGTCCTGTAATTGGCTTTGTAGCTGTTGGACAATAAATCATATTATTATTATTATTATTATTATTTGATCGCATCATTACCGGCAACAAATGGTGTCTACGGTTTCAGTCAAAGATAAAACCGATAAAAAGAGGGCTAAAAAATAGATGCTCGATAAGCTTTCTTTCTTATTAATATGTACATAATATACCACAAAACGGTTAAATCTATTAACTTTGAAGGGTTGGTGAAAAGTAAGGGTTTGCCTAGTTGGATGGGAGGACGGGAGCTCAAGGCAGGTGCACATTCCAATTCAATTCCTTCAAGCAAAGTTTTAGATCATAAATTAATCTTGTTTTCTCAAGACTCTTACCAGGTGAGCAAGGTATCATATTAACCCAGTCAACAAGTACATTTGACCCAGACAAAATTAGAGACACTTTAACTTTTTTATGAATGATCCATTCTCCGCTAATTTTTTTACAAAGGTCAAAAGATCACGAAAATAAAAACTCACAAATAACTGAAAAAGGCTCATCCTACGGCAAAAATATCATATATTCCGTAGTTATTTTGGCACCCTATGGTGTTTGCGGATTCTTTCTAGAGTTGATACTTTCCGAGAACCTAGGGTGTAAAGGGTGAAAACGCGTCTGTCTAGTATAGCTGATATGTCCTTCCGCTTTTTTCCATTTAATTTTTTTAATGATTTGATTTAAATGGTATACGACTACCTGCTCCAGAAGCAGTTTTGAACGCAATATTCTGCAATGGCATGAAAGGCTGTTCTTCAAACTGCGAATGCTGAAAAGTTGGACTGTACTGCTCTGAAGTCTAATAATAATAATATAATTTATTGACAAATTAAATTTTACATGACAATTTGCCAAAGAGAACCTGGTCAATTTACCTGCCGAAGCAAGTGCATTGGTTTTCGTTCAGGCCTCAAGCGTAATTTAACTATTTTTTTTCATTTTTAAACGCTTATTAAGTATTAAAGTATTAAAATAGAATAAAAATAAAAAATTTAATTAAGTTACCAAGGTAGCAATAGCAAAGAAGACACATGTATATTGGTGTTAGTTAATTTTGAAGGTGAAAAAGAAGTCATGAGAAAGTTAGCCTATTAGCATGTATTTGAGGCGTTTGGTAAACGTTACTGGCATTCGGATCTTTTACTTATTGTATTATAGATTGAAGCGATGTTGTAGGAAAAAGGTCGTCTAAACAACGTCTTTCTATGTCGTGAAATAGAAATCATGCCGCGATAACAAGATTTAAATTATAGACATCATTGCGGAAGGGTATTCTTTCATATAAGTAAAGAGGGGTTTTTGTATAAAATTACACGATGGATAAACGTACAAAAATGTAGAAACCGCCTTTGGGTCATTTTAACCAGTGCGTTGTTTGCAGAGTAAATGAGAAGCGTTGATGCCGACCTATACCGTGAATAAAACTCAAATAACTATATTGCACTCTTTGGATTCGATTGACTTTATGATCGTCTAGACAGAAACCATATATAACAATGCATTGCATTCCTTAAAACTAGAGTATCTGTAGGAAGTCGACGAACAAACAGAAAAGATAGTGACGAAAAGGATAAATAGCTATGAGAGACGAATATAATTTTTTAATTGTGGCGGAAATGTGGCTCTTAAACCTCAAATCTACATCTAAGATTAGACCTAAGTTTTTGATTCGTGTTATGTAACAATGTGGCAACTGTTACGACAGATCGTGCCTAAATGCAGCACTGGACACACAAGGTGATTGGGAGGACTCAACTGAAAACGAAAGACCTGACTCCTCTCAATCGCAGATAAAACAAGACGATAGTGTACGGATTCTAGAGTAAGACGAGATGTATAATACTGAAACAGATGAAAAACTAATTGCTGACATGGAAGTAGTTGAAGACGAACAAACCTTGATGTTCCTTACATCAAGTGAGTTAGGCCTCTAAGGGACACCACGGTAAAAAAAACAAGGCGAGCACTCTATCTCAACGGTAGTCTAAAAACGAGTGCACATCATAGTCAATCTGTAGTAGTATTAAAAAACTGAATTTTTGTAATTATAAGCAAACATGATCGACGGTACAGTAAAAAACCGGATGTGCATCTCAATGAGGTTTCAATCCCTTAAAAACAAAACCCTTTTATGCATTGGTTTAAATTTTTAGATATTATCTAAGGGTGCACATGGGCCAGAAATTGAAAAGGTGATCAAAATTAAACATTTTGTACTCAAATACAACTTTTTAAACTAATTTGACCCTTCTGATTCTGAAAATCGATATTAGAGGATCGAAATCGTAACAGAAAGTCCTAAATCAAAGATGGCGCGTTTTTTGGGTAGAACGATTAAGGCATTTTCTTCTACATAATAAAAATAATGGTGTTATAAAGCGGTTTAATGTAATGAAAAGAGAGTAAGAAATAAAGAACTGATATAAACTAATTCTTCAATTAAGAAGTAAATATGGCAACAACTGACTAAATACGCAAGTTCAATATACTATGCTATAATATAAATTTAGTGATCGCAAATTTAGAAAAAAGTTTCGAAATAACACTCGCATACTAAAACTAAAAAAAAATTTTTATTAAACATTTTTCCAATTTTAACATTTAATAAAAGCAAAACTAGTTTTCCGGTATTAAACAACATAAAACATGAAACAACTCAAACATCGTAACTCAGCGATAGCTCTTCAATCAGAGTTATGTTCGCTGCTGGCGCTACTTTTTCTGCTTTCGTCTACATTTGAAGTTGATGTACACTCAGGTGCTGCAAGAAGATGAAGGACGGAAGGAGATAAGCTGGTCATTTTTTTGGAAGTCGTCGCAAAGAAGAAATTAGTGGAT
Source organism: Abscondita cerata (assembly GCA_030710515.1). Classification (NCBI taxonomy): domain Eukaryota; kingdom Metazoa; phylum Arthropoda; class Insecta; order Coleoptera; family Lampyridae; genus Abscondita; species Abscondita cerata. Next base: position 281,773 of record JALBCR010000513.1, on the reverse strand, counting down.
CTGAAGAAATAAGTAGCCTTCGGATCATGTCTTCGTTCGTTTTCTTTCTAGAGCACTTTCTCAAAAAATGTTCACCTTGTAATCCGATGAAAGTGCCCTAAGAATGACAGAAAAGCGCTTAATGATGACTTCATGTACTCCTGCTATCCTTGCTGCCAAAGAAGAGCCTTTGAAAAATTTGCCACCATCATTGGTGGTCCCACTTCCTCCTTGTTTTGGCATATCCACTAGTAATCCCATTTCTTCCTTAATCGGGTCTGAATAGAGGCTTCCTTTCTTTACTTTTCCTGATTCTCTTTTTTCTTATCTGCCATTTTTTTATTTTCAGTCTGTAGGATAAGTGAAGGACACATTCAAGAAACGGATTCCAGCGTGCAAAGTTGACAACCCAAAGTTTTTCGTCCACTTGCACGTCTTTAAAACGATCAATATCGTTCATCTGCGTTGGTAAGGCTTTGCAGACGTAGCATTTCTGTGCTGAGGATGTTTCAGTTAATGCATTACATGTCTTTCCATCAATCATGGTTAACTGCAGATTATGCAAAACCAAAACTCTTTGCTCTTGACTACAATCTTTGATGGAGTCAGGTTGTTGATTTGGTTTTGCATATACTGTCCTTCATCTATAATCAAAGCTGCAGTTTTCTTCTTGAATTGAAACCTGGTAGGCCTACAGTATTGAGTTGAAAAGGACGGGGTTCTGCCAAATGATTTTTCCGTCAGCTTGCATCCGTAGTGGAACCAGAGATGTCAGAAAAATATCAAAATCATCCTTCGTTTCTTCTGTTTCCTTCTGCTTGTATTTTGAATAGCCACTGCTACCATCAAAACGCCATTTTGTGATAAGTTCAACTCGACCCAAAAGTTCACTCGAAACTGTATTGAGGACTACTTCTTGAACTAAAAAATTCTTTTAGCTGTATGTCCAACAGAGGCTGTAAATCAACCTACCCGAAGTTTGTTGTACGATGGATAGATATTAGCATTCTTCTTTTGGCCCCTAAGCGCATTAGCATTGTATTTAGTCAATTTAGCTTCGACAAACAATGTCATTATCGGTGTATTGGAATGGCGATGTCGGTGTCAGAGACTGTTTCCATGCCGTACGCATTTTCTTGGCCCTTGTATGAGTTGTTAGTGTTTCTTTTTTGACCAATTTTGAGGCAGCTTCTTTTCCTTCTGCACGAAGGCTCATCTGAGTTGCAAATGTTAGCTCTGCTGCTGTATTTGTATGTCGAATCTTCGACGTCCTTCTTCTCTTGCTAACTGAGGCTAACTCTCAAACGGTTTTGTTGGTCTACCTGCTGCTAGAACTAGATGTACTACATTAGAGGATGCATAGGGCGGGCGCGCGAAAATTTAATTTGTGGTTTAACCAGGTGGAATATGTTTTCAAAACCCCAACTCAGTCCTGTGCGCTCTCTCCCACCTCTTGAAAACTTCACTACAAAAATGAAAAACAAAATTGCACAGTTCTTGAATTTGTCTTTCATCTTCTTGATCCCACACTTGTAACTAAGAATTTAAGAAGATGCTCCTTCTGCACGTCCTCTTCTCCACCAATCTTCTCGCACAAAACTTCCCACAGCTTTAGACGGGTACACGAAAACACCATTTTGTACGTGCGATGGAATAAAACGTTTAACTAAATCTCACTGATTGACTGTCTTGCACGTGTTTGATGATTGTGTCAACCCCCCCTAAAAACCACCACACTGTGCAGGCACACGCTGTAGCTGCACTCTCCTCTTTTAATTTTCTAAGTAAACAAACAATAATTTTGGGGCAAGAGTGGGATTAAAACCCATGCGGCAAATTTCGGCAGCCATTCTTTTCTGAAAATCAAAACTAGATATGTTATGGTAAATTAATAACTCTTGGAACAGCGCGCTACCTCTGTGCTCTTCTATTGTATAACTCAAGTAGAACTTGGGTAACTTATTAAATATTATATTGAATGAGGTGTTTGCAAAAAGCTACGGATTTCTTCAAATCTGTAGCGATTCTTAAAAACAACAACAGATTAATAATCTGCATTAAACGCTAAACACGGCGATGTGCCGGTTCAATTATTTATGTTAATTTTTGTACGTTCAACATACAAGTGAAATATAACAATTTTTATTACTTTAACACTATAAAAACGTTGACCGCAAAATACGGTCAAAGTAAGACAGAATAAAACATTCATGCTCTAACTTCATGTTGAAATTAGAAAACTAAAAATAGCAAATACTAGAATTCTGTATTGGGATGAAACAAAAAATTTGTCATTTCAAAATTAAATAGAAAACGGGGTATCAGCAATGATATACAGAAGCGCGCTTTACACCCTCGGAGGTTCTCGGAAAGTATCAACCCTAGAAAGAAGCCGTAAATACTATGGCATGCCAAAAGACCTAAGGAATATTTGGTAACAGATGTATTTTTGCCGTAGGATTTTCCCTTTTTGGGTTATTTTCGAATTTTTGATTTTCGTAACCTTTTGACTTCTGTAAAACATTAGCGGAGAACTGAAATCGGATTGTATTCATTTATCAAACATTTTTCGACAACCTGAGTTCCAACACATAAATGAAACTATCACTCAAACCATGCATAATTCCAAAAGAATGGAGATCTTATTGTTGACCGTATTAAATGCTTCTGGAAGCCCAAATAGAAAGTATCAACCTAACCCTCACTCTCAATTGATTATATCAATACAACCTAGTTGTTCTTGAAACAATTTACGTTTCCTAATACTTAATAAAAAACAGTTATTGTTATTAAGGCAAATTAAAATTTTTAATGTAGTTAGCATAATGTAGTAGTTCCTGCTGATTGTTATTTTAGTAATCAAACAATAGTATGCTGTTTATTATTCATAACAAAATTGTCTTGGTACTGGACTCTAGCAGCTTATTTAAGTTGAAAATCACGTTCTACACGAATGAATAATACCTACAAAATTATTGTTGTATCCACGACATTACCCTGCTACAACAAATAAGAATTCTGACGAGTTCTAACATTTTAAAACTGTTTTAAATTAATTCAAACATCAAGCTGAAAACGATTTTAGTCAGTTTTATGAATTCTGAAAAAGAAATGAACAAATCGCTCTAGCATTATGATTTATTAATAAATTCGCGTAACGTTTAAAAAGCTTCTATCTTTGGATTTGTGATTTTGTGAAGCTAAAGGCAAGTTATATTGTTATGTTTACAGGAAAGAATCCACCCTAGTCTGCATACGTTTGCCCTGGGATTTTCGCTTTTTGTACGACTTTTTGTGTGGAATTTTTCAAATATATACTTTGCCACAATCGTAATATGCACGTGTGTGTATAGACATGGGAAGGATTGGGAAAGCGTAACTTTGTTAGATTTTTTCTTTTCGACTGCATTCGCATGGGAATTAATGGAGAAGCTGTTCTAAAACCTGAGGAAGGTGGAGGATTACCTATCAGCGTAGCTGAAGAAATCGAGGAAGATTATGACGACAATGCCCGGAACAACAAATATCTCTTGAACTTGTAGGATAAGTAAAACTAATTGTATTTAGAATTATTTTCAAAATTAAACGTTGATCTCGACGTACAAACAAAATGAAATTATCTTCCCTCCAACGCGTGGATAGGAAAATGGCTGAAAAAATAGAAAATTCTTACCTGCTATATGAAAAAATGCTTTTACTGTAAACGCTGACCGGAATTGTAATGAGACTAAAAGGATTAGGGAAATTTTAATAACGTCTAGCAATTAAATTAGTGTCGGTCTTTGTGGATAAAAAGTAACATAATAATCTTAAGATTTTTTAATGTATCGAAATTGTTTCCTACACAAGACTTAACTTTAACTGACGTATTGATGTTAGGGATTTTATTACATAAAGTATTACTTGATTGGAATTTATCTTTAGTTTAATTTAATTGGTGTATCCGAATATTTATTTTAATAAAAATCTACAGCTTATCCTTTGTTTTACAACTTACTAAAAATTCCTCCCAATTTATTACTGAAACGATAATGGGTCTAATAAAATCACACAAAGCGTTTTACTAAGTCAAAATCATTATTTTCATACTTTAAATATTAAAATTACAAAAAATCAATATTAGAAATGTAATTATAAATAAATTGTATAGATGGTAACAAAGTGTACATATATGTAGAGCTATAAAAGTATTTTTTTATTTTTGTTTATTTGGCTTAGCAATTAGAAATTCTACAATAGAATACTATGAGCTAATGTATTAAATAGTTTTTCTTTGACGTGATGAGGTTTTCTCCAGTGACGAGGCTTCTTCAAATATTTTAGCTCATGGCCATTGCTTAAGTCGTCTCATATTTTTATTTCCAGAAGAAGGTTAGAAGTGCTGTTGTAAAATTTTGCTTTTGTGATGATTTGTACTTTTTCAGTTATGACATCTTTGACATATGGTATTTAAGATCTCTGGAGGTGTTCAAGAGACCTAGAAACATTATCAAAACTGATAACAAGTTAATTGGAATGACGATGAAGACTCAAAAGCTGCTGCAGGAGTACCTATAACTTTAGGGTGACAAAATTTCAAAACAAGTCACGAGTATCATGAAGACAAACATAAATTAGGAGTCAGTAACCCATTCCAAAAAAATAAAGAAACAAAAGTAAATTGTGATCGTCAACAAATGAAAATGGAAAGGATTCTACGTTGTGATTATTATTTTTAAATACTTTCATTGAAATTTAGATAGATTTGATTGAACAGAGACTGACTACTTTTTTGGATAATTATAAACCAATAAATTAAAATAAAACCGCAATGCAAAACCACAATATCATTTATTATTTAACTTGCTAAGCTGCTACTTACAAAAGGAAAAACCTGGAAAGTACACCAATAACACACAAATTGCAAAGGTAAAACGCATAAAAACGCCAATAAATCAAATTATTAATCAAATCAACAACAAATGATCAAAAACCAGATGTGTGTATTATCATATTTCAATTTTTAAGAGATAAAATGAATAATAAAATAACTCCTACGACTTCTGCTTGTTGAATGTTAGGTAAAAAACACCACAGGCGGTTTTAAACCTTTCTTTTTGATGAACATTCCCCAATGTTTGTTGAATCAAAAATATCAAATAATTCAACGGTAAAGGTGTACTAACGACTTCACTTGCAACAAAACCAAGGTAAGACAATTAAGTCAACCAACAGCTGTTACCAGGCAATTAAATATATACACCTATCCAAGTCATACTAAGATTAAGTTCCTTCCCAAAAAAAACAACAGTAGAAAGAAATTCATGATGCAGAAGCGTTCCCCTCCTTTATAAAAGAAGATTTATACTTAACGTACAAACGAATTCATTAAAGCACAAAAACGAAGCTTTACGCTTACATTTTCTGAAGTTAGCTTAATACATTTTCGTTAACCATTACTTTCGCCATCACTCATGGTAAAAACTGCACAATAAACATAATAAATTATTTAGTACCTTTTAAAGTTGAAGTTGACCAACTATTTACTACGTTAATTTTCCGTATGTATTCTTTAATGTAAACGCAAGTGTTAACGGAACGGCGTTAAGCATTTGCCAACTATTAATTTTTCCTACGTTAATTCAATTCAAGTGGATAAACGACTCTTAAAACAAAAAGTTTAACACAAATCATAATTTAGTTACGTTCGGACATCTTGTTGCATTGTTTCAAAGGCCTCCCTTTATATGGTTCTAAAAATAGAATAAAAATATTCTCTTAGAGGGTCTTATGCGCGCTGCGACAGACGTTTTTTTACAATCTGAATTAATCATTGTTAACTTACATTTAATCGATTGTTTACTATATCAATACATATGAACTCAATTTAAATTAAACTTTAATAAAATGGAAAACACATTGGATAAATCGGTGACAAACAGTTCATGAGTGCGTATTACAAAAAAAATACGTGCGAGACAATTCTTAATAAATAAATTTCCAGATAAAGAAACTAGTTAGCGATTCCTAATTAGTTAATTTTTCTATAGTTAGGGTTAAAACAATCGTTTTAAAAACAGATTGTACATACCTCTACCAACACGTTACAAGGTTGAAACACAAGTGTCACTGCGTCGCCTCTTACTTTATTAATTCCTAAACAAAAAAAAACAAGACGAGAAATTATTTCTTCTGAAAAATCTAGAGTACAAATGATAGCTTATACAGATGACATGATGTAAATAACCAGAAAAAGCTTAAAGATACAATAAAGACTAAAACGAAAAGCGCTAAAATAAGGACTAAGGAGAGGCTAAAAATAAAGAAAAGTAACAAGAAAAACAAAGAAGAGAAAAAACGTAAGAGATATAGGAAATCAGAGATTCACAGAATGGAAGAAGTAAATAATTTTAAATACCTTGGAACGATAATAAACAATAGAAATGGACAAAAGCGGAAGGAAATACATCAAAAACTTACAATTGGTAGTATAAGCATTCCTACAGTTATGAGAGTATAATGAAAAGTATAACAATAAACAAAAAACAAATTTAAGACCATAGGTACAAAGTGGGCAATACTGACCGTGTTACATTATGCAGCACAAATTATGTGCATGTCAAAAGAGAGAAGAAGAAAAATTAAAAGGAGGATATAAGAGAGGTACGAAATAAATAAAACAGCAATATAGAAGATTAACCATTGACGAAGTAGATGATCTCTGATAAGATCTTTTCGAACCTTAAAAAGTTGATGTGTTCCATGTTAAAAAAAGTGTAAGTTTATGCTGACACGACCTTTGGAACATCCTGTACAATTAAAACGTATGTTTAAAATGTGCACTCAAAAACTCTACTAAATGTGGCGAATTTTAAAAGTTATATATTTTTTATCAAGTAAGTTACCCTCCGATGTCAGAAGTTTGCACTACACTCTATACAGTGTGTGTTCTCTATTGTTCAACAAAAAATAATTGAATTCAAATTCTTGAGCTTCTAGGAATCAGCCCTGCTTAGTTAGAATCTGAATTTATGATATAATTTGGTTTCGAAAAATCAAGGAGGGTCCTTAAAATTTTGCAGCAACATTAAAGTGCTCTTTAGGGACTGATACGCAATACAATGACATTCAGAATAAAAGTTAAGTTATTTAGAATAAAAATACAAACGGTAAAATTTCATGTTTTTAATTCAGAGCATAGTTAAATTGAAGTCCTCAATTTACCTACATGTAAATATTTAAAATAAAATACCTGAAGTGTTAAATTTACTTCCAAATTTGCTACACATACAATTTTGAACAGTGTTTTGAGTAACATTTTTTTGGTTTCTTCAAAACTAATAAAAATAAAGAAAACAAAAATCAAAGTAGGTCCAAGATTTCCGAATTTTTACGTTTTTTAAGTTTTTCAATCTGAACAATTCTTTCTCGTTTAAAGAGCACGTTTTGCAAAAACATTTTTTTTAATTTTAAGGGCACTCTTTCAAACTAAGCATCCCTAGAAGCTCAAAATTTAATTCTAATATTCTTTGTCTTTTCCAGAGACGACCAAGCAATTGGGAGACACAATGAGTTACCACTAAGGGGACGGAGATTTATAACGAAACAGTAAAAGTTAAACAAGTTTTGACATTTTGGTCAGCTTGCAGGTTGGACAAATTTTACATTTTAGAAATAATTTTATTAATTTATAATATTAGCAAAAAGTCATTTCTTTCGAATATTTTACAATAATTTTAAAAAAGATTTATCGGTGATATTAATCTGCGTATAGTTTCTTCAAAAATTGTGGTCAATCTTCAGATTGTAACTTTTGTTGTATTGTGTACCTACGTCTTTCTTCCTATTAGCTTTCTAAAGGTGTTTGTTTCTTATCTCCTGGACTTCACACTAAATTTCTCTTTCAAAACCACCAGATCTTTTTGCTTTCCATTATTCCTACTGATTTATACGCTAGTCGAGTGTGTCTGCAAGATCTACGTTATGTTAATTTTTTGATCCAGTCTTCGTTGAAATAGACCTTTATACTTTCATATTTTAGATTTCGATATAATCTTTTTTTTTTGTTTGATAATAGTTTAGTTATTGTATTGTTTATGAATTCTGTTTTTTGGCATATATGGAAAGTAGAGTGTTAGATGCAACTATTTATGATTGAATAGTCCGTTTTCTTATCTTCAGTTTATTTTGTGACAGAGATTCGATAGTCACTGGAGATCATTTTTTTAACTCCCACTTGGAGCATTAAATCCACCCAGAAGAGTTATTTTCTGTTATAGCTCACAGAATCTAGGCACATTAAAGTTTGTCAAAAACGGGTTTTTTTGTATAGTCTGCTTATCTTCATTGAGGGCGTATATACCAATTAAGGTTAGTCATTTGCCTGGAGATTGATGTTAATTTTTATAATCCTTTGCTTATGACTTCAAACTTTATCATTTTTTTAAATATTTCCGTTTTATTAGGAAAGAAACTTCCGTTTAGTTCTATTCTTTGTATTCCAATACAGAGATATATACCTTCTATTTTTTTCTGTGTGCTTTATACCTTTTTCTTTTTTTTTTTTTTGTAGGTACTTCTTTAGATTTACATTTAGTAGAGTTAATCTTTCAACTTGGTGTCCCTACAGAAAGAAGTCCAGTTGGTGTGAGATTAGGTGATCTAGCTGAGTCACCTTAATTGACCCCTTTTGCCGATTCAACGCATTTGTTGCTTGTTCAAAACTGTCTCACCCTAACAACGAAATGTGTTTTTGCACCATCCTGCTGAATGTTATTTTATTTTCTAATAAATTGTCAAATTTTCTAAAAATTTGTAAAATCATAGGATCTACACATGTCTTGTAATAATGATCACACGTCCGTTTCGACTTACAGGGGGTCAATTTTGTTGAAACGCCCTGTATATTCATTACCTTCTGTTTTGTAGCTTAGTTCGTCTTTAATTCTGTATCCACCACCTTCCAAGGCTGTAGTCTGTTTATTTTTCCAGTTATTTTTTTACGAGTGATAGACTGCAAACCGTATGCCCCAAACCTCATCTTGGAGAACTGTGAATTTTTGTTTGTTTTCTTCCACTAAATTGGCTGTTTTACAGGACTTTTGTTTTCTGTAGGTTCATACTCCTCGGCCCTCCTCCTCCATCATCTGGGATTGGAGATCAGTACGGCAGAGTTAATTGTACAACCTATGGTTAAATAACGTAAACAACAAATAATATCGCGAAGTAAAAGGAGAGTTGCAGGAGAAGAATAACTTCATGTTCTAGATGCAAATTCGTCTGTTATTTGAGACGATGCTTGATTTGGACGAGGGTCTTAAGTAGTAATAGTAGTAGATGCTTGTACTTACCAAACAAGTCGATTTGGCTGAATTATATTTATTAATTCTTTGCGATACGTTTGTTAACATCTTTAGCTGTGTACTAAACGTTGATTAAAGTTGCAAAAAACGCCCCGCGCTTTCTTGAGAGTGTTAAAAACTCAAACGTTATCCACTAAATATTTTATCGCGCTTTTCTTGATTTCCCAATTTGCCTGGCTAAAATTTTTAAACAAAAGTTATTAATAAACCTATAGATTCAATGTGTGTTTTATACAAAACGATGATGTTTGAATTAAAATTTGATTGAGTCTGCTCTAAATAGCTGCAAACATAGGCGTCGTTGTAATATTAAATTTTATTGTAGGGAATAAAATTCTTTCATGTTTTGGGTTCACAGAAAGTTGCATTTTAAATTTATTTGTCCTTAGTATTAAGAAAATGCCTTCTATTGGCTAATATTAATAAAATAAAAGAAGCATGTAGAAAGTGTTTGAGTTCAAAACGTTTGTTGTTTTTGATCTCTTCTCCTTATTAAATCCATCCTGGTCATCTCCAGGAACAAGCAGTAATTGAAATTACTTATTACATGTTGCAAGGCTAGAACAATGTTAATGTAAAATATTTCAAATCAAAGTGTCAGTTCAATTCTTCTACGTTTCCGATCCACATAAACTGGCATTTAATAAGGGAATGTTGCTTTTTATTATTTGGTGCGGTATTAATTTCTTAGATAAACGGGGTAAGAAAATTAAGCTGTGTATTGTCCCCCGAGATTTTTATCGAAACATCCATTTAATGGAAAAAGTTTTTTCGAATCACGCACGGAAAATAATAATAGAATGGCGTACACTTTTGACTATACTCGTGATTAAAGCCACGCGTTCTTCGCACGATCAATAAAATGTTCAGAAGAAATAATGTGACCGTTTCTATGTTTATGTAATACTCTTTTTGAGGATGTTACTTAAAGTGTAAGCTATAACCGAAGGACAAAATTTCATTGAATCCTTAACGTTTATTGAACGTAAACAAGCAGTAATACATAAGAAATTATCATAAGGCATTTAGACAGCATCACGTTTAATAAAAGTGTAAACATAGCATGTAAAAATACAGATACAAATAATCATTTTTTCTTCAATTTACATCAAAACGGCTTATTATTGAACTTCTGACAGACGCTAAAAAGGTTTTTACTGTCTAGACATTAAAAGTAAACAGTTATTTTGTTTTCACAACTATTTAGAGGTTGGTACTCAGTTACGTCAAATAGCAATATTTGAAATTGTTTAGATATTATGGAAATGGATTGCTTTAACCCTTAAATGCATGACTTTTTTTTTAAATCTCAATACCATGAATAATATAGTTTGTATTGTCTTAATCCGGGAAAATAGAGGAAAAAATCAAAACCCTGTTGTTTACTTTATTTTTTCAAAAACTGTTTGTTGTCTAACGGCAACATTGATGCTTTCTAGGGTAACTTACATGTGAATGTTTTTAAAAACAGTCTATTTTTTTATTCAAACAAAGATTTGCACCTGCATCATTTGGCTTCTTGAAGAAGCTGGCCAGCTGCCCATTTGGTCAGTTCGAACTATCCATCGGCGGCAGATGCTTGATTGGACCTCTTTTTTCTTCTTGCGATCGAAACGTTTCACTTTTGAAGTAGGTTTTTTCCTGCAAAGGATGGCGCTAAAGTGACATATTTATTATCTTTCCACACAACGGTAGATATGTCTCGTAACCGTGCTAGCAGCTACCAACTCGTGGCTTGTCCCACCAGACTCGCTTTCTTCAAAGTAGCTTCCATTGGCAATTTGCAATTTGGTATTCTGTTTCGTCGTATTGTGCCTAGAGAAAGAATTCCCTCTTTAGCCAAATATGCTACCCATTAGCAGCAAAGTGGTGTAATAATTGTCGTGATACAGCCTGTAATTCTGCCGGCGAGGAATAATTCTGGCTAACCGTAGAACCAAATTGGAAGTAACACCAAAGGTTGGGTTCCATCAACAGGTTGATCATATATCTGTTTACCAGTATAAATCTCCCATTTATAGGCAAACCCAGAATGGCCTAACATCACAAAAATTTGAAACCCCATTTATGAGGCTTCATTGGCATGTATTGTTTTATATAATGTCTAACTTTTGTTGATCACATTTGCTCATCAATGCTAAGATACTAAAGAAAATCTGTTGTTCAGGCAGTCAAGGAGGGGTCTGATCTTATAAAGCCTATCGTGTCCCAGTTGATTACGAGGAATGAAGGTAGCATTGTTGTTGAAATGAATAGACTGGCGTATTTTTTTAAATTTTTTCACTGGCATCACATCTGCGATTGGTGCAAATCTCAATTCTTCACTCCAAAATGACCTGATGTTGGGCATTGTACCAGAGATGTATAAATAATGATGCCAAAGTAATTTTTCATTTCGTTCTCTGTAAAACTAGGTGGTCTTTTCAGGCTTAGCGTTTGCACCGAATATAAATTGGTTTCTTCCAGTTATCTTTGCATCAGTTCTTCCGAAAAAATGAGAAAGAACTGAGAAAGAGTTTCTAATGACATTATTTCAGCAGATAACTCAGTATCCCCATAAAAGCGTAACTAATCCTGATTCAACTCTAAGGACTTTGATTTCCAGTCAATGTCTTTTTTAATGAGTTTACCAGTGCAGCCTTCTGTTTGGCAGGCAAAAAGTCGACAATGGCAAATCGTCATCATCATCGGACTGTTGGACGACTTCTTCCACTTCTAGTGTTCTGTTACTTTACATCATGGTTGGAATCATCATCACTATCACTCTCTGGTAAAAGACGGTCTTCTAAACTGTCTACATCGCTCACATCATAACCATCATCACTCAGACCAGCAAAATTCTCCCAATAAGATGCAAGCTCTTGCTCAGTTAGTGGTTTATTTTGCTCATACTAGAATGAAAAACAGAAATACCTCTAAATTCCACTTGTAAATGCATGATGTTGTCAATCGGCAACATTCCAAAATAAAACATGAAATGGAGAAAATTCATGGTGTTGTCGCTTCGGCAACAAAAACAAAATAACGTTTTACAACAAAAATTCCTATGTTTTAGCCAAAAACATGATATATGCATAATACATACCTTTAAATCTCGAAACACAATTTTTACATCACCCGCAGTGAGTCTAATCAAATATATCACTTTTTGAAATTGACCAACACAAACGGTGCGAATTAGACCTGCGGACTGAGCAAAATGGTCTCTCGAAATACCTACGCGCGCTACCTTCGCCGGATTTGTACGTATCTTTTATAGGGGGAACGTATGACACCGGAACACACCATGCAGCAGTGCGATATTGCCGCCCTCGTGCGTTCAATAGAATAATTACCGGTATGTTGCCAAAAGCAACAACATGAATTGAAGGGTTAAATAGACCATTGACACCTCCAGAATTAGCGGCATTTGCAAAATGGAAACTGTTGCAGATTCAAACCCAACAAAGTCTCGTCACAATTTACGACAACGTTTATAAAATTCGTAGAATGGGCCAAAGCTTACAACCTAGAACATATACGGAAAACGTAATGTTGGCATACTTTACACATTTAGCGCAAAAATTAAAATGTAGTAAGTTATGAATTAAGATTTATTCTATGTTAAAAACCAATTTTAACATAAAACATAACGATTAATTTAGAATCGTACAAAAGTTAATAACTTTCCTTAAAAAAAAAGAGAAGGATAATACACCTAAAAAATCCAAAGTTTTCACAAAAGAACCGATTTCCACAACTTTTTAAATAATGCATTAGATACTGTGGTTTTTTAGCAACAAAGGTATGCACACATTTAACTTGGATAATCTACATATTGGCACGTTTAGGTACTTTTTAATATTGGGGATAACAGGAGCTTGTCGTTGCGATGAACCCATTTCAGCCAAATCGTAAACCGTAAAACAAAAAACTGCTCGTTCATTTACTATTATTGGAGATCTCTATCCAAAGTTTTGTCGACAATATATTCGTCCAACTAATTTCGACAACCCAAGGTTTTTTTTAAATATCAAAAATGGTAAATGTCATCGAACCATAATGGGAATACATAAAATTTCAAGTTGCAAGAGATACTGCAACGTACTTACAAATTACAACAACCAGCAGCCTATACCGACATTGTCCACGAAAGACATCTGCAACACTCTTAATTACGATGGCAGATATCACATCATTGAAACAACATGGATGGAAATCTACAAGTGCTGCTGAAGGACACACTAATGAATCGCCGTAAAAATAAGAAGTTAGCAGCGACAATCTTATCCTTCCCAGAGCATTGTGAAACCGAGTTACTTGAAACATCAATGCCAAGCACGTCAAAGTACGCTGGAACAACAATCATTAACGATTCCAATCAGAAATTTCAAAACAACTGATATCACCAATACCACAAATGCTGAAAAATTGTTTCCCATTTGTAATCTTCCATCACAAATAATTTGTTTTCAGTAGAAAAAATCTTGTCGTTGGACAACACTACCAGCGGTAGCTTAAATCTGCAAAATTGTGCACCTTTAATATAGTTCAAAATGAGTGATACGTATTTTCTTTTCCAAAAGTTATTTGAATTACATTTATTTTTTCCACATCAAAATTGTAGTTTTAGTTTATATTCAAATTTCTTTCTGAATAATAATGACTTAAAAAAATATAAAACATTGTATAAAATGTACAATCACTCTTAATTAATTGTTGAATGGAACATTTCCATCACGTTAATTGTTTAGTTACCTTCTTATTCATACGTCGGCAGGTAAATTACAATAAGACTAACTGTTAAGGTGTAGCACGTACAAGAGGAAACTAAGCGTGAAAGTTGGTACCAACCTAACGTTCTACGTCTAGAATAAAACATCACTATAACACGCTTGAGAATGAGGAATCTCGAAAATTTTAAAATAACACATGAAAAACAGCAATAAACGTTGAAGAAAAATAGTATATTTCACTTGGAGTTAAAAAATATAATTGTTTAACTCCTTGTAAAATAATCCACTATTGTATTGAATTAATAACTTTCATAAATTTATTATAAAATAAAATTTTTAGATGAGTTCACTAGTATGGAAAAATAACAAATGAGGCAAACTTTAACAAAAAAGAAACAATCGGAATAGAATGTTAGACAGAGATTACCTCGAAAATAAAATATGGAAAATAACTTCATCGTAGAAAAGAAAAGGAATAAATCTTCAAAAAGAATTAAACAAGCGTTTACCGCGGAACTCCACAAATCGTTCTGATACTAATAAACGCGTCAAAAACGATATAGAACAAGTATGGATAATGTAAAACATAAAAAATGTTATAAAATAAATCTTTGTAAATATTTATTTATTTATATTATTTATTTATTAAACAACAACGAATTACAAAGCTTTATGTTAGAAAATTAGACTACAGGACCGAAGTCCCAAAACAGTCTACATAATGAAAACTTAAAGATTAACAAACAGTTTTTTAAAAATTAAAACTAGCTTCCTAGGTAACATACTCACGCGGTTGTTAGTAATTCCAACGTTTTTACTTTGAAAGTTGTTTGATTACCTAAATGAAAAATATCGTTCGAGTTCATTTTTAAATAATTTGTTATATAGTGTTTGTAATACGATTTGTTAACAAAACATTGGTACCCCTAAGAATTATTGGTTCTAGCTACATTGAAAAGAGCATGGATGTCTAAAATTATTGGATCTTAGAACAGACAAGTTAAATAACTCTAGAGAGTTGAGGACAGTCTATCATACCATTCATTACTTTAAACAAGAATTACTAGGCTGGCGACATCTTTCCTTACCTCCAAGCTCAAAACTCCAGCCACTTTTCTGAGGGCAGATGAGGAAGTATCTCTATCACACCTTACCTTGTTAAGTTTAAAGTAAATAAATCTCATAAAATGATTTTGAACTACCTCCAACCTTTGATCTCCTTCTTAGAGTAAGGCATCCAGACAATTGCGCAGTATTAATTTGGATCTTACCAATGCATAGTAAAAGTTAAAATACCATTAATCCTAAAAATCCCTGGTGGTTCTTTTAATAAACCCTATCATTTTGTAAGTTGAGTTTATAATATACTCAGGTGATCACAAAAGTGAATTTATTATTAAAACAACTCCCAAATCTTTAAAATTAGTCACTACTTCCAGAGTTCTGCCACAGAGTATAATTAGGCGTATCAGTCAATTTTTGACGCGTTATTGACATTACTTTGCATTTATTGATATTCAACAAGAGTTTATTTTTGCTACACCACAGCGCAAGTATGTCTAGATCCTCTGTAAGCAAATTACGTCATAAAAGATTTAATTTCTCTGTATATTTTAACATCATCCGCATAAATTAAGCAAAATACAAACTTAAAAACTGATGGAAGGTCATTAAAAATATCAAAAGAGCAGAGGGCCCAATTTCGAACGTGAACACCTGACAAAGGGCAAAAAGGCTGAGTCAAAATTTAAGAATCTAACTATACATTTCCTTTTTGACAAGTAGGAACTCAGAAACCTTAGAGTTAGCCAGACGCCCCCATCAGTAAAGTTTTTTAACAGCAAATCATGGTTAACTACATCAAACGCCTTAGACAACATCAACCTTCCCAGTATTATCAATTACTTTATTAACAAAATTAGAAAAACACGTAAGATTTGTTTCAGTCGACTTCCCTTAAAAACCATGCTGATATTTAACACTGCTCATAAGTAATTTGTAAATAATATTCTCGAAAACTTTAGCACAACTATTTAAAATGGACACAGGCCTATAATTTGACACATCACATTCAGAACCCGATTTAAAGACCGGAGTTATCTTAGCTTCTTTCCAAATACTCGGGAAAACACCTGACTCTAAAGAAAGGTTAAATATATAGCGTAAATGCGGCGATAATTCATTTTTAATTCCTTAAGTACAAAATTGGGAATCTTGTCTGGCCACTGCTCCTTTTGTTACATAAATCATCAAAACCATCCAAAACATCTTGAACAGACAGAGTGCCAAAGTTAAAGGGAACACCCTCCTCAATTACCTCACAGTCCCCATTCAATGAGTTTAAATCATACGTAGGTACTTCCCTGCTGTGCACTGAACTGAAATATTCAAAAAAAATTAGGAATCTCTTTCTCTCGAGCTTTGGCACCCATAGCACATCTCATCAAGTAACTTGGACTTAGACTTTAAGTTCTTAGCGTACGTCCAAAACTTACTGACATCATTACTCACACATTCTTCAACATTCTAATGTAAATCTAAGTAGGCACATTAATTAATTTCTTAACTTTTTTCCTGATTTCCTTAAATGTATTCTCAAAATAAATAGACAATTTTTGTTGAGATTTTATTTTAATGTAACGATATTATTCATTTTTGAATAATCAAATGGCTATCTTGATATCTTAGTGCAATTTGCTTGGGACGCAGGTGTCAAAAAGCTTCATACAACACCTTATAAAATACTTAACAGTTAAATCAACATTTGAAATTAAATACAACTGTTTCCAATCTAAGTTGTCTATACATTTTTTAACACATTAAAATTAGTTTTAGCAAATTGATAGTACGAAGTGACTGACTGGTTTAGAAGCCGAGGCAACACAAAAAATATTAACACATTGAAATGATATTAGCAGGGAAGGATGGTGGAAGTCCTCCATTTAAAGGGGACATGGATTTCTTAAAACCAGCAACATTGGCAATATTGGATAGACTAGATCCAAAGTCCTTAAATTTTTGTTAATTACTTTGTTAAAACTAGTGAGATCATTAAGAGACATTAAATTCATAATATTCAACGTTTTTTTATGGCCTAAATGAGCTGTAATTTTTGCGAAAAAAATTTATTTTTCTTGGTTATACCGGCGTCATTCTTTTCTGTAGGAAACCATTTAAACCTTATGATTAAAACTTACTATTTCCGCAGGTTTTCGCAACACATCATCATTTTACAATTTTAAGGATTGTATTTATTCATACAATATTCAAAAATAAAGTTTTCATGATTTGGAATGTAAATAGTAATGAAAATTAGAAAATTGTATGCAACAATTAAAAAAATGATTTTTCGAAAACGCGTTTTTTACTTTTTTCGATTTCTGGAGCAGGTTTTACAGTGAAGTCAATTTTTTCTTAAACTATGTGTAGACGTGCTTCAACGAGTAAAATCCGACGTCATTCGTTCGAAAATTTGGACGTGAGATTTTTCGGTTCAAAATGGGGTAATTTTTTTGATTTTTCGCCGATGTAATCTAAAAAAATGAATTTTTTTTTCGCAAAAATTACAGCTCGTTTAGATCATAAAAAAAACGTTTTACTGAATTTGGTAAAAAAATTTGCCGCACGAGAAAAATAAATAAAACAAAAATCCAGTTTTTTCGATTTTCCGGGAGTAATTGTCAGGTTATGTGAAAAGATATCTACAAAAGTTTTAGATATTTTAGTATCTACAACTTTGTCATGAAACATTTTTTGATAGGAAGTCAAACTTCGCCGGACATCGACAAAACCGCACTCCCCACATAAAAGCCCCCAACCCTCTTCCCCCACTACAAAAAGTGTTTAAATTTTAGTATGTCGTTTGTCTTTCCATTATCAACCACTTCCATATAGTGGCGTGCTGTTATTAATCTTTTTCTTTTTTTGCTAACTTCACTGGTCTATGCCGAAAACAACAGTGAACAGATTTGGTATAGGAGAACGGCCTTCATCTATTCCACTATCAAAACTAGAGACATTAAAGCCAAAAGCAGTTGCTAAATCTTTATATAAGAAATGTTAACTTTGTTCGAACTATTTTGTTTACTGACGAAACAGCGTTTACCAAAGATGTGGTACTAAATTTAAATAATTTAAATAAATACGCTGATTCTCATGAAAATTTCATGCCATGATGCACACAAAGTTTCAAGATAAATTTTCAGTGAACTTTTGGGCAGATATTGTGGAGAACAATGGCAAATGTGCTTGGGCCTCTTTTTCTACCTACAAAATTGAGAGGTGCTGAATATTTGAATTTTTACAAACGACTTACCTAAGCTTTTAGAAGATGTTGATTTGGGAATTTTGGCAACAAATGCAAGTACCGCATGATGGCGCAGCAGCCCACTTCGGTCTTGCAGTCATTCACTTTCTTGATCAGCAATTTTCTGAAAGATGGATTGGCTGAGGAGCTAATGCACCAATAACATGGGTCGAATTTTTTTTGTGGGGAAATGTTAAGTAGTTAGTTTATTCCGTTCTCATAAACACCGTAGAACAACTTCGAGAGCCCATAATGGAAGCATTTGAGACAACTCCTAACAGTTTTTCAACGAATTACACTAATTTTATAAAAAGACTGCGTGCTTGTAGCAATGCAGAAGGAGAACACTTTGAACACTTTTGAAACTTCAAAATAATTAAACAATTAATTGTTATTATTATGTAATTGTTATTAATAACTAGTTTATTATTACTAGTGTAAACGTTTTTTTTAAACTTTTCCGTTTTATGTTTCATGTTTTGACCAAAAACGTCATTTTTGTGTTACAAAAAATTGTCAAAGTAATTTTTACCTAGAAAACTGCAGAGTTTTTAGAAAATGTTTTCAAAACAGTCATTTTTCTAGTGGCGTTTCTCTCAAAAGCTCCTTTCGAGCGACCAACGATTCCGAATATAATCGCAAAATTTGCGGCACATATTTATCGAAACTTTTTTTCATATTTTTGAATGCACTACCTGCCATTTCAGTTTGTAAGGTCAATTCAGAAACACCCTGTATAGAGGGTTTTTCACTTAAAACCTGCACGCCAATAACTCCAAAACAAAAAGAAGTATTTAACTTCTGTAAAATATGATCAATATATGGGGTCAAGTAGATATTTTTCAAAGTTTAAAAAATTTGTCGTTTGCAAAAGAACTGGGCTTCGCGACGAGTCGAAAAATTAATCGATTGCAGGGACTTTGAAAATAAGCGGATACAAAAGTAAATGTTATTTAAAAACTTTTGTAGATTAATCAAACTTATTTACTTTACTCATTTCTGAGTTATACCGGGTTTATAAGAAACCCTTTTTTATTGACAAAAATGCGATTAACGATTTTTAGTATGCCATGAATATTAGTTACTATGGCAACCATTGTTATCGCAATTTTATCAAGTGCAATTAAAAACAATAGATGTTGTCATGTAACTAGCTTTTGTATTATTGTATTTTTTTATGTTAATTTTTAAAGTACAACTAGTATGATTTTATAATTATTATTTTAGTATTTTGACAAATTTAGGCATTTAATTGTGATAATATGAATAAATAAAAAACTAAAGCAAAATACCTGCAATCTAATAACCAAAATTATTATTAAAATTAATACATAATAAAACAAATTAAAAAATTTTGTTCAAAATTATGTCTATCTGCTCGAACACAACTATCAAAAACTTTTAACAGATGAGCTTGGATAACTTGTAGAAGCGTCCTTCTTGTAATAGCGGCACACGCTGCACTAATTTTGTTAATCAGATCAGCCATATCTTCGATAGGTTCTTCATAAACAACATCTTTTAGGTAACCCTAAAGAAAATAATATGGAGGTGTAATGTCCGAAGACCTCGCCGGCCGCCTTACTGGTCCATTAGTAGCAAACCATCTATTGAGGTATTCTCTGTTCAAATAACTCGTTACAATTTGGGCATTATGTGCAAGCGCTCCATCCTGTTGTAGCCACATGTTCATTCTAGTCTTAACGGGCACATCTTCTATTAGTTCCGGAAGTGTAGTTTGAAGAAATCTTAAATAACGATCTGCATTTAAAGTGCCTTCGTAAAAGTGAGGTCCAATAAGGAATCCATTTAATATGCCGCACCAAACATTGATGCCAAAAATTTGCTGATTGCCTCTTTCTGTAATCCAACGAGGCTGGTTTTCCAGACCAAAAATCGACTTTCGTCGCTCCATAAGATTTTGAATAGAAAATTTGCATCTTGGCTATACAAATCGGAGAATGTTGCTAAAAAATCCATTCCTCTAGCGTAATCACCTGGTTCTAATTTATAAACTAGTTTAGTTTTGTACGGGCGAAAAGAGTTTCTATGTAGAATTCTCCACGATGAACTTATGGTAACACCGGTATTTTTTTTTATTCCTGCTAGGGATATCTTAGGGTTATTATGAACCTGCTGAATTACAGCAGCGGTATTTTTATCATTTGTAGCCATTTTTCTCTTAGGTTTTACGAAGCTGCCATATTCCCTTAAATTTCTACATTAACTTGAAAATGTTTTTGCATCGGGGACTCTTCTTTCTGGATAACGCAGTGCGTAAACTCTTTTGCTTCTCTACAATTGGACCTTGCTGCTCTTCCAAACACCAGTAACATGTCTACTTTTTCCTCATTGCTAAATTGCACCATGTTCACATAATTATTGTTAGTCTTCTTTCAACCGAACAAGTTTGGATATTTCTTGTGACAAATGTGACAATATCTTTGACACAACACTGACATTTATCGTTTTTAATTGCACTCGAAAAAATTGCGATAACAATGGTTGCTATAGTAACTAATATTCATGGCATACTAGTAAAAAAATCGTTAATCGCATTTTTGTCAATAAAAAGAGTTTCTTATAAACCCGGTATAACTCAGAAACGAGTAAAGTAAATAAGTTTGATTAAACTACAAAAAAGTTTTTAAATAACATGTACTTTTGTATGCGCTTATTTTCAAAGTCCCTGCAATCGATTAATTTTTCGCGTTGTCTAGCTTCTTTTGCAGGCGTCAAATTTTTAAACTTTGAAAAATATCTACTTGACCCCATATATTGATCACTTTTTACAGAAATTAAATACTTCTTTTTGTTTTGGAGTTATTGGCGTGCGGAGTTTTAAGTGAAAAACCCTGTATAAAAATCATTTGAAACAAGTTTATAAAAAATCTGTATGACGTTATTACTACTATTTTATGAGTAAATGATAGGTAAAATTATATTTATGATTAAAATTTTAACACGAAGCAATTTGTAAAATCGAAGTGATCGTTCATATGAATGCTACCTCCACGAAGTACATTGGACAAAACGAGGTACCGCGCGCCTAAGTCTCTAAAGATGAGTTGAAAATTCTCACTCTCACAAAAAAAAATGAAATTAGAATTTAAAAAAAAATGGTTTAAAAAAAAGCTATACACAATAGATCAACTTTTTTCTTCAACTTTTTTGCATAATTGTTATTGGAGGAAATATTTGTTACAAAAAATTAGTGTCATGTTGATTGTAAGACCAGTAATTACTTATATTTGGCTCGGGGTGGTAGTTTTATACTTTAAAAGTTGTGTATAATTAAATTACACAACTTTTTTATTTTAATAACCTTTAAATTTGATTTTGAAGAAAAAAGAAATCACAAAGCTTTCACTAAACTTTATAAATATACTTCAAGTTTTTGTTGACATTGCTTGCCGCATGTAATTTTTTTATGGAAATTGACAAAAAAAAATTAAATTTTTTTAACCAAAATTGTGAGCTTAGTTTAAATAGGACGCCTTATAATTCTTAACAATGGGACATAATAACCTTTGTTTACTCTCTCTAAAACTACTCTGTATTCATATGAAATGAAGGTAGGTGGCAATATAAAATTAATTATCCTAATGCCTTATAATTATTTCCAAACTCAGTGGATCAAAACCGTTTGGAAAACGTGATTACTTGTTGGTGCAAAAAACATAAATACCTGGAGGTCACAGTTGATGGTAAACCTAAGCTTGAGATAAATCAGAGGTGGATTATGGTGAGAATCTGACGTCGATGGAAACGAAGACGAGAAGTCGGATCAACATAATTCTTTTTAATTAACGCCAGAAAATCAAAACATCAATACAAAAACAATGTAATAGATCATACTATGTAGGAATTTATGTTTGTGGTACGAGAATTTTAAAACCGCAACATCACGAAACTTGGTAAAAACTTCAACGTCCCAGTAAACTTTGAAACTTAAATTTTTAGATCGTATGAATAAATATAAATATCCGCAAACTTGCAAAAGGGAAAAAAAAACACCTCTAACTAACTTCAACCTCAAAACTTATTTATTCCCGGTATCCATACGTGCGTTACACACGTAACTACAATTAGCAAGAGTACCCGAAAACGGAAATTTGGAATTCTTATACTCCCTTGTGCACGTACTCGCCTTACAAAATTTACTAAATTTTTACTACGCAGCCGACGGTAACTACCCTTTCCTTTTCTTTATAACCACCCCGCAGATTAAGTAAGAGAACAGTTGCATATGATGTTTTGGAAATAGTGGTAATTTGTAAATAGTGTAAATAAACACCTCCTGCTGCAGTTCTTTTTTGCAACCACCATCAGCCAGCCCATCACCGCCAGTTTACGCCGCATTGCACCAAAATCTTTAACCCGAAAGGTAACATAAATGATGAAATTTCGAACTACATCAAGAAAATACAATGAAACATAAAAAAATTATTTTATTTCAAGGTAAAGTCAGCGAACTCTAGCGCTACTTACGTCTAGGCAAGATAAATTGATCACGTACAATGTACCAAACGAAAAATTTTTTTGTGTGTGAATGAAATTTGACGCAATTTAAATATTCATAATAAAAACTTACCAATTATTTTAACAGGGAAAATTGTATCGAAGCCGTTGGTCTCAAGAAGTGAAGTCATTACATCGCGTTTTTCTATTTTTACGGACTTTTTAATTTGATTTTTATTTATTCTGTTATAAATTTGGCGTTAAATGTGTCTTCATTTTAAGTATTTTAAAAATTCACTTGTTCTAGAAGTATTTTTTTATATGCTGGTATAAGAGAATTTTTAATTGAGTAAAAATTAGCATTAAAATTTTACAATTAAAGTTGATTTTTGTCGGTAAGTTGTAGATTATCTATAAGATTAAGCAAAAGTTTATTTAGTATTATTTTAGACTGCTGAATAATTACTGACTACCTTTTGAAATGAATAAATTATCTCCTTGACGCTTTTAACACAACACTATTTCAGTAAAGTTAGTTATCTAAAATAACTTCAGCTTTCCAATATTTTGTTGTATATTGATTACTGTGTAATAGATAAACTGTTTCTGGAACATGCAATATCGCAACAGTAATCTGCACATTTCTTATTTGAGTTTGAAAACTTAGAACATTTATTTTAGTAATGGCTAGCAAATCTCTCTTAAAATAAATGATAAAATTAATTTGTTTGTTATTAAAAGTTTTAATTAAGCAGCAGTTCAAAAGTTTGAAAATTGGAAGTAATACCAATAACAAGAGTAAATATCTTAATATTCGGTCTATTGCTGCAACATAAATCTGAATGTCGTTGTCGTTTCCCTGTGCAGCATAATGCCCGTCTAATTATGCATGCACGAATTTTTAATATAAAATATTTCAAGATGTGCGCGTACAAAGTTTACACTGTTCTCAAATTGTTACGTACTGACCTTTTAAATAAGGTTAACTAACACCTATGCTCTATTAAACTTGGTGCAAGAAGAGAATGATTTCGCATCTGGGGTGGGGAAAATCATAATGATGCCATTTCCAAGTAAGTGATTAGGCTGGTTGGGGACAGAGAAACCACATGAAATGCTAAGAAGAGTGTTCTCTCAATGTGACTATTTGATGTGGCAGATTGCAGTAACACAAATCATTGGCCTTTTGTTTTTGCTTCGTGGACGCCAATTAAACCATAGATTTTTACCCGCAAATTACTGAATCTGGATCTCGAGCAATTCTTGGTGATAACTAATTTTTGGCCCGTGTAATCTCCCGTTTTGTAGAATTATTCTGGCGTTTAAAATTTTACGTTTGCCACAACGGACCACAAACTTTGCAAGTCTTGAAAACAAACATTAAAGAAAAAGTACAAATTTGAAACATAATGCTTTGCAAACAAGAAATCAAAAAGCCATAAATCGAGTAAAAATGTGCACCTACGCGAGATGTGGTTATTTGATTGTTATGCTTTTTCAACTTAATGTCATCAATTTTACACTTAAAACTACCACCATATAAGGAAAACGAGTTCTTGATTCCTAAAATTTTTAGTTAACCACCATACAACTGAGAGAACATTCCTACTTTAAAGGTACCATGACCTACCACAATCTCTAACAATTTGCAATTTCTGCTGGATTGTAAATAACTAATTTAGTGTGCTTCCTTTTCAGATAATTCTTCGTTTGCCGGCGTCCCTGCGGGTGGTTAAACCTACTGAATTTTTTCTCACTTAAAAATGTCTAGGTCAACGTTCTCCTTCGTAACTTTTTACTAATATTGCCGGTTGTCTTTTTTGAAGACTTTTTGCAAATTTTCTTAGCCATGACAACACCTTTTTGGTTTTCTATCATTTGGTCCTGAAGTCTCGACAGAAAAGACTTTTTCCTGCATCGATAAAAGTTTAATTGTTCAGTGCGGATGATAACAACCCATTAGTTGTATAATTCGCAATTACAGTTCAAATTGTCGACGTAATTGCTTTCGAGCTTTTGTTATGTTTATGTGTGTAGAAGTTTATGTTTCTGATACTGAAGCTGCTGCAACCATTAGCTAATTAGCTACTATACTAATGTCATTGCTAATGTATAAGAAGTTAGACTTGTAAATAAATATTTGTGGTTTCAACCATCATAATTTAATCAAAGCAATTATTAACATGAGCCCCACTGCTATCGAAGAAATGAAACATTTTCTTCCACCAGTGTCTGGCTTAAGACAAGCAAATCTCAAGGCCCAACACATGACAGATAAATTTGGTGCCGATCAAGATGTATTTTTACCAATTATGTTCACTAAAAAACATTAAAAACCTATAATGATAACAATGAAAACATCACCAAAAACTGCACCAAAATCTTTGATACTGGAAACGTGTCTTCAACAGGTAAGCTGTTATCGTCAGCCATGATACCGATACTAAAAATAAAAACAAAGGGAAGCTGTATTAGACGCTATCTGCTTATCACGCATCGTGTAAATTTAATTGATTCTTAGATAAGCTTAAATAATTCCGAAAATCCTAATGGACCGTTATCATCATAATTCATAAGTTAAAATTTCTGTTTTTAAAGCACTTCTAAACTTCCATAAGAATTAAGCTCGTTTTATTATCTACCCCTCTTAATTAATTCAATGTCGCCTACTCTATGGTCATTTTCAAGCATATGCATGGCAACACTGGACCTATCTGTGCGATGATATTTGACATGAGCTACGTGCTCTTTTAAACCGAGTTTTAATAGGTCTCTTTGGTTTGCCCTATATATACTTGGTTACAATCTTTACAATTAATTTTGTATATTCCCGATTTATCACACATTTCTATTGGGTCTTTCGGATTTACCTAAAAGATTTTGCAAGTTGTTAATTACCTAGAAGTCACTGTTTGATAATCAAATTTTTGAAAATATTTTTGAAGACCTTTTGTTTCTGTGTGGATACTTTGTTTCCAAGCGTTCCGATAGATATCACTTTAGATTATTTGAAAGATATGTTACACCAAAACCATTTAGACAATTCAGAAGTAGATAATTTCATTAAATTAGCAAGATTATGTATGAGTCAAACCTTTTTTTAAATTAAAATAGATTTTTTAAAAAAAATTTTGGGGCCAAACAATGGTAAAAGCTTATCTCCGTTTATGGCTAACCTGTTCATGGGTAAATTTGAAACTGATATAAAAAATAAATTAGATTATTTTCCTAGAATTTGGTGTAGATATGTAGATGACGTTTTTGCAGTCATCGACACTAAAGTTTACAGCCCTCAGCAATTTGTAGAAATTTTAAATTCAAAATTTGAGACGATCAAGTTTACCTATGAAACAGAAACAATCCTTAAGTTACCTTTCTTAGACACTTTAGTGACAAGAAATGGCAACAAACTAGATATAGATATTTATCGTAAAGACACTAACACTATGAGGTTTATAACAAATGATTCCAACCATAGTATGCAACATAAACTTGCATCTTTCAACTTTTTGATTCACCGATTATTACATTTCCCATTGTCAAAACAAAACTTTGATAAAGAACTGCGAAATATTAAGCAGATTGCATCATACAATGGTTTTCAAGAATCAATTGTCACAAACATAATTAGAAAACATAAACATAAGTTAAACATTAGAAACATTACAACGTTAGGAACTAGTAATAGCAAAATAGATAAGAAATATGTCAAATTACCAAATTATCCCACATACACAAAAGGTCTTCAAAAATATTTTCAAAATTTGATTATAAAACAGTGACTTCTAGTAGTAACAACTTGCAAAATCTTTTAGGCAATCCGAAAGACCCAATAGAAATGTGTGATAAATCGGGAATATATAAAATTAATTGTAAAGACTGTAACCAAGTATATATAGGGCAAACCAAGAGACCTATTAAAACTCGTTTTAAAGAGCACGTAGCTCATGTCAAATATCATCGCACAGATAGGTCCAGT
The DNA here is from genome assembly GCA_030710515.1 of Abscondita cerata. Lineage (NCBI taxonomy): Eukaryota > Metazoa > Arthropoda > Insecta > Coleoptera > Lampyridae > Abscondita > Abscondita cerata. The sequence goes on along the minus strand of JALBCR010000513.1, from coordinate 254,992 downwards.
GTTGCCATGCATATGCTTGAAAATGGCCATAGAGTAGGCGACATTGAATTAATTAAGAGGGTAGATAATAAAACGAACTTGATTCTTATGAAAGTTTAGAAATTTTTAAAACAGAAATTTGCTTATGAATTATGATGATAACGGTCCATTAGGATTTTCGGAATTATTTAAGCTTATCTAAGAATCAATTAAGTTTAACGATGCGTGATAAGCAGATAGTATATATAAGCTTCCCGTTGTTTTTATTTTAGTATCGGTATCGCTGATGATAACAGCTTAGCTGTTGAAACACGTGTCCGAGTAAAGTTTTTGTGCAGTTTTTGGTGTTTTTCTGTTGGTTAAATAGACGCTGCAGTTAGTGTTTTTCTTCTTCCTTTGAAATAATTATCATAACATTTTTCCAAGTTTAAATGTCTTTATTTATTTTATTTATATTTTTTGAATTTTTTTATTCTAGTATTTTTTAATTTACAAATAACATCCAATTTCATTCCCTTACCTTAAACTAAACTCAATACCATCGAAAGAATAGAAGTAAAACAAATCTTCTTTTCTTCTTATTTATTTTTAAAAAATTGTTGAGAAATTATTTAATTCAGTAAATAGGACCGACTAACCGAAAAGACTACTAAATAAATCTCCAAAAATACCCACTACTATGTTACTTTTAAATCGTTTTAAATATATTTAGTATACCTATATCTTATTAATTTAAATATAAATATCCTAAAAACTGTTTTACTGGCACTTTTCAAACCCATCGCCAAGATAGCAACGAAGGAGACGAATGCATTCTTGGTTCATCAACTATAGATTCGAACTTTAAATAGAGGATAAATTAAATTAACACGTACTTAAACCAAACTGTGCAAACTTATGTAAAAGTTAACCTACAAAATCTTTTAAGTAATTCCATGAAATTTAGAAATCGCTCTTCTGTTTAGAACAAGTTGTTCAAAGCTTTTAATATTAAATTAACTTTTGAAATTAAGGCGTCTATACCAATAGTGGAAATTTTATTTTATAATGTAGTAATTTTTTAATGAAAACTAATGTAAATTTTCGTTTGAATCAAATTAAACAATGTTGTTTGATGGTACATGCCACTTCTAGATCGATAACCAGCTCTCGTAATGGACCAACTATCTAGGTTTCTAATCACCAATTGTGCAACCACTATAAAACAACAACTTATCTTTTGTCAAAAACTCGTAAACATTTTGATACAATTCTTGAAAACATAGAATTAGGGAACTACGAGGTCAATTGGTCGGATTGCATGTAGAAAGCTCTTTTATACTTTAAGGTCTCATTTAATGAAGCCATTAAGAATCATTCAAATAAAGCCCCAAGAAGATGAGAACTCTTACGAAAGAACCACGTTACCAGTAGAAGAAATAATGAAGTTACTAGAATGCCTTCCAGGAGAAAGACAGATTTTTTCAAGCTCAATGCTGAATGGGTTCATCTTCAATCGTCGCCAACATCTACATGAACTGGTTTGAATTCCTTCAGAACATCAACCCAAGATATAGATATATAGACAAAACCTTCATAATTTGGAACCATAATAATCGACAACTAAACCTTTTTCTACATTATCTAAGCAACATCAAACCATCCATCAAATTCATGATCGAAAAGGAAAAGGGGGGCCTCACTTCCTTTCTAGACGCCTATGTAAAGAAAAACAAGAGAACTATAAAGACTGTTTACAGGAAACCGACACACACGGGTCGATATCTAAATTTTTCCGTTCAATCATTCCACAATAACAAAAAGAGGAGAAGTAAAATCTCAATCTAGAGAGAGCGAATACATTGTGAACGCAGAGAAAGTACTACGGGAAGAAATCAAAAACATCAGAAAGGATCTAAAACTAAATGGTTACCTAGAAAAGATAGTAAGAGAGATTTACAAAACAAAAACTATAAGAAGAACTACCAAATTCATTGCTCAGCATCCCATATGTTAAAGGTTTATCAGAATCAATAAAAGGCATAGGAAAAGTTACAAGTTAAATACGGTGTTCAGATCTTCAACCACTATTAGAAGTATGATTTGTAATCCGAAACCACAAACCAGTTAAGATTCTAAAACTGCATCTATCAAGTTCCATGTGAATGTGGTGAGTCATACGTGGAAAAAATCAACAGACCCTGAACGTTAGACGAAAAGAACACCGGACACACAGAGAGAGTAAACATCTAAATCCGAATCGCGCAACATTCGTGGATAACCAAGATCGAATGAAATGGTCCGAAGCAAAGATCATACACAGAGAGGAACATTGATTCAAAAGAAAATTTAAAAAAACAACATTCATCAACAACAACAAGAAGATCTTTAGCCATCCAAGTGTCGAGATAAGCAACATATAGAAACCAATGATGGAGCGTATAAATCAACTCAAACTACACTAAGTTTTTATTAACTAATTATTTGTTCCGCCAGCTCGCATAGTAGTGTTGACTGTGCTCCACAGTAGTGGTGACAGAAATTCGTACTATGGACAACCTAACCACGTGAACAGTTATATTCTGCCAAATTCACTTTTGAATAATGTCATTTAACATTCCTCTCATTAGAACAACATCAATACATTTATTAATCAACATCATCTTTTATTAATTGTACTCTTTAATATCTCATCTTTATTCTGACTTTTCAAGGATTGGTCCCACTAGCAAACTTACCAAATTTATAGGCTTGTATGATTGAGCAGTAAAAGAAATTTGTTGATACTTTCAATTTTCTACCGAGTTTATCTCAACTGGAGGTGCTCTAAAGTTTAAGTCGCAGCCAATTATGATTTGTCTATCATTTCTCTCACAGTAATCAATGACTATCATCGTCTCATTGCCGGAAGAGGTGTGGTAAAAAAACAGTTTCCTGGTACAAAGACACATCTACTTTTTTGAGTTAACAACTCAAAGTTGTTAAACAAGAATAATGTCGGACATAATACGAGTTAATCTATTTTTATCTATTTCATTTTTAGTTCCGTGCGCTGTAAGCTTTATTTTTCACTGGTTAATTAGTTTATTGACGTATTTTTCTAGTTTTGGAATTCAATCTTCATGAACATGAAATAATGGGCAGTCAAAACAGTTCGTTACTTTGAAAGCAATTCTTAGAGTTTTGTCACAATACGTCCACATCGTGAGCTTTTATAGTTCTTTCAATAGTTCTTTTTGAAGTTTTCCACCTTGTCTTTTTTTTTAATTTACTCACTTTGATTTATTAATTGTTAGTAAACATCGACCAAGTAGCACATCGTTTTGAAAAGCTCAACCATAGACTAACTACTAGCCTCGGCCCACTTTTTATTTTGGTTCTAGATTTAAACATCCCACTCCTCTTTTTCAAGTAGTTTTGATGGCGAACTATCATCAGGTAAAAGTAAATCTTTTTCAATTGGTAAGATGCTTCTATTAGCCATCTAACCAATCGGTCAGTAAGCTTCAAACTAAAACAAGCATTTTTTTTCTGCATTAAAAGTTTTTTATACACTTCCCACACAATTAACGTACCACCAAAAGTAACTAGAAATTTTAAAGTAAACTTTTGTGAAAACCGTTTTTTTATATATACCAAGTATTGCAGTCATAGCGTGTTTTTTACAAAAGTTGTAACACCTTGTAGGTTTTACAGTTACATTACCAAGTTTATTTACTTCATTATCTTTCCACATGAGATACACCATTTTATAACAAAAAAGAGTTAAATGAAACTGTCAGTAGCAAATAGTTCCTCTTCTGACGCAAATAATTGCTTGGCAACGACAGCCCATACTTACAATAAGAGACTTTGGATCATTTTGTCCAGTTCTTCTCTCACATATAAATCATCTCTCTGCCGTACGCTTTTCAAAATATTTAAGATAAGTTCTTCTCTCAATCTCCGCCCAAGAGTGTCCCGAAGATTCTCTATGGGATTTAAACTCGCGCTCCGAGCTGGCCATTTCATGGTATCGATACGAACTTTCTCTAATTAATTTTTCACAACTCGAGCAGCGGCATGGCATTATGTTGCATCAACAAAAATCCTTGACCTATATGTGGCACATATGCCTTTACTTGTTGGTCTAAAACCTCCAATATGTACCTTTCTAGCTGTAAGGTTTTCATTTATGATCACAAGTTCCGTGCGAGCAATCAATGAAATGACTTCCCAGACCATAAAAGATCCTCCTCCTCCTCCAAATAATATTTTATGTGAGAAATTAAAGTGAGCATAACTGTTTGTTAGGTCGCCGATACACGCATACGTCATTGTTGTACAAACAAAATTGGTGCTCATTCTGATAATCACCCACTAACCAGTTACGATGTTCCCTGGCAAAATTTAATCTAGATCTCCGATGAAGTCTAGTTAAAATTGTACCTCGAACAGCAATTGTAAGTCTTAAAGTGTCTTCCTTTAGTTGCCGATGAACAGTTGCTGTACAGGGTGGGCAACAAGCGAGGTAAGCGGCTGTATATTCAAAACTAATGATCGTGAGAGTTACGGTAAAAAATTTGATAGGTAAAGTGGGCAAGGTAAAAAATGCTGGAATTATGTTTAAGTTTTCAAGATCGCCGCCAGTGGGGCGTTTCCGCCATCTTGAATTACTAAAGTTATTGCTTCGCGATTTTCCCAATGAATGTAACAAAAAGTATTTGCGTTTTAGTGTTAACTTAAAGTCGAACATTTTTTGTCAAACCAATGTTTTTCTATATTTCGAAATAGAGTGGTGGGGGTTTTTGAATGTTGTTTTAAATGAATGCCTGTAACTTCGAAACGGCTTAATGGATTTGGATAAATTTGGTATCATTAAAAGAGAGCATTTCTGAGGATTTTAGATTTCTTGTAATTATGACAGTTGTGACCTACACGGCCGCCGATAGAGGGCGTTATTCGATATTATATCCAAAATATTAGCTTTTTTCAAAAAAAATTTAAATGCAATGATATAAATTTTTGGACCAGATAATAAACAAATGACCAACCAATAAGCCTGCGCAAACCGCATCTTAATATCTTTTCCTAACTCAAATTATTAAAAAATACTAAACCAGGAAAATTCATATATACCCATTTAAAATGCATCGGTTGGTTTTAGATAAGAAGGCAAGTAGTAGGCCATGGAAATAAAAGACAACTCCTTTCAAAAATATTCATGAGAAATCTCAGTTTATTTAGTGCTGTAAATTTAAGTCACGCGTAAACGATTTTCCTTTTAAATAAAGTTGTGGTCCTGAAAAGGACCGATTTTGAAAAAACATTAATGCTTTCTGTGTTCAAATTGCCTTCCGTCATATTCCACACATTGTTCCAGTCTTTCTTGAGTTGACAAAACCGCAACCTCGATTTCTGCCGCTGATAGTTGACGGACTGAGTTTCGAATTCTGTTTTCCATATCCATTCGAGTTGTTGGTGAAGTCTTTTAAGCGTCCCCACAAGTAGAAGTCCAGACATGTCAAGTCGGGAGATCTTGCCGGCTAAGAAAATAGGCTTCCCCTTCCTATCCAGCGTTGTCGAAAGGTCTCGTTAATATGGTTTCGGACATTAATTGAATAATGTGCCAGACAACCATCTAATTGCAGAAACATAGTTCTCCTAGTTTCCAGTGGCACATCTTCCAACAAAATTGGCAAGTCGTTGATCAAAAACTCTAAGAAGCGGTTACCAGTTAAAGCTTGTTCAAAAAATAAGGTCCAATAATTCTGTCTCCAATGATACCGCACCACACATTTAGGCTCAGCGTCCCTGGTGTTGCACTTTTCTTAACCAATGCGGATTTTCAGCGGATCAATAATGCATATTATGACGGTTTACTCTACCATCACTACTAAAAGTAGTCCTCGTAGTCCTCTTCGGTCCAGAGAATTTCCGTTAAGAAATTTCTGTTTTTCTCAAGTATGCCTAGCATCCATTGACAATAATTTAATCTATTATCGAAATCTTGTAATTTGAAGCAGACGCTCCCAAGCTTCGTCCTTCTTTATTTTATTAGAGTAGTCCGCACTTTGAACCTTTCATAAACAAGGAAAACCCCGATACTCTTCAATAAACTTAGCTAAAAATCTGGGCTCATGAATAATTTGGCGTCCGCCATGGTCCCAACAACACAACGCAATAACACAAGTGTGAACCTACCACTCTAGCGTCTGCGCAGCTACTAGCGAGAACCGATCCCGGACTGTGCATACCCCACACACTTGAAAATCGATGAGCAAGCCGAACCGATCCGATCCACGCAGAAGGCACTGACAGATCTGGCTCGGATCGGCTTGTTTGGTTCGGATCCGGTTCAACGATTTCCCACACACTTGCGGTTTTGGACTGTTTTGACGCAAGACGAACCGGGACCGCGGTCCGGGATCGCTAGTGTATGGGGGCGCTTAAGAAAAGTAACGTCTAAACGGATTCCACGTGGCATTTAAAATGTGACAAAGAAAAAGAGAAGAGAACAGTACTTACAGTAGGTTTAGACAAAAATAACTTAGCCAAATCTTTTAACGCATTTCAACTATTTGCGTAGTTTTAATTAACGATTTGCTGAACACTACCAGTTACCAGCAAGCAGGAAGTAGTTACAAGATGTCCGGCTCTGTTTTCGCAAATATTAATCGATATTTAATCTCAACCAATCGAATATTCGCAAAATGCGCGCCAAATATAATTTTCGTCGTAACGTATTAATCGCGACATACGTTTCCTAGATTTATATTCTGTGTATATCCACGTCTCAATACTTTAGGAAAAAAAATTACGTTTCTTCAATAATTTTAAATACAAAAAAGTATTAAAAATTAATAACACAAAAAATTATGCATACACACTGTGTCTAAGAAAAGAATGAAAAACATGGGGATCTCGCATCGTAAGATACAGAGTCGGTTACTCCTAGAAAAGTTGCCCACTCGAGGGGTCACCATTTTGCTAGTTTGCTTACTTCCGAGATATTAAAAACCGATTTTAGCTAATTTGTTTTCTTTTCATTATATTCTGAAGTTATTCGAAAGCTACTAAAAACTGAATGCATTTTGTCATTGTTGGTTGTTTATGCAAGATGATGTTCACGAATTTTATTAAAACCGTTTGGTTTTAATAAGACACTTCATCAACTTATTTTTTTTATAGCTCTAAAGTAAAGCACGTATAAGAAAGGATTATACAAATTCAACAATGATTATATAGTATGGTTATTCGTGATTTTACTTTGTCATTCAAGTGAGATTCTGTCAGAATTAACAATGAAAGAAATGAAGTCGATTGTTAATTCGATTTCATTTTTTCGTTGCCAATTTCGCAATAAAATCACAAATAACCATATTGTAGTTCATCGTTGAATTTGTAATGAAAAGTGCTTTTTTATATGATGTGTACTTTTTTTTGAGTGCCATAAGAAAAATAAAGTTAACGATGGTTTCTTGAAACGAAACGTTGTAGTAAAATTGTAAACGCCATCTTGTAGAGCAGAAAGAGTGGCAATGACAAAGTGAATTCAGTTTTTTGGCAACTTTTCGAATATCTTCAGAATATAATGAAAACTGAAATGGCACACTTTCGGTTTTTTTCGAATATCTCCGAAATTAAGCTAAAACTCCAGCGAGTTTCTTAACAGAAAAATATCGACCCCCTCGAGTAGGCAACTTTTTCCAAATTTAATCGACTCTGTATCTTTCACGATTCCGAGATCCCCATGCTGTTCTATTCCTTATCTTGGACACTGTATATAGTTAATTAGAAACCCGTAATATTCTTTTCGAACAAATAAGGCGGAGTCCTATAAACTATTATAGCATGAGCAAACGAACTAAATGCAAAAACCTCCTTGAGTCATAGACAACCAAAAAGCTGATCGAAGAGCTAGAGAGATATGTTGATAGCGACTCCTTACCATAAATAAATCTTAAACAACAGTTTTGTACTTTTTGAATTTGGTTTATCTTCTACAGTCATGACAAGGTCCATATACAGTGTTGCAAAAGTTGAAGTAGGCTTAAGACTAATAAATCGGAAAGAAGTCTTCTAACAAACGGGGAGAGTGATTGTCGGAAAGGATAAATAGCCTAAGCGACAAGTATGGTTTCCTCATTGTGGCAGAAACGTGATTCCTAAACCTTAGACCCACATCTAATACCAGGCCTAAATTTTTTGCTTCATGCTTGAACGGTAGAATGTTGTCATCGAGAGAAATAGTAATATTGGTCTCGAGGAATGTTCTTTCAGCTTTATTGCAGAACAAAAGTGTAGAAAATTTATTAAGATTTACACTAAGACAGTGGTCATAAGTGGTCCGTAAAAGATTAGAAAGATCGTTGTTAATACACTGCTTGGCTGTTTGCATGTGGCACGTTTTCAATGAATAGTACAGTTGCGAATCATTGGCATACAGGTGAAATTTACATGATTTTAGACACTGGAAAATATTACATGTATATATATTCTATAATAAAGATCTAAGCACTGATCCCTGTGAAACACCACATGGCACTATTGAGGGTTTCGACAAGTTGTCACAAATTCTAATGCACTGAGTTCTGATATTTAAGAAAAGTTTAAAAAATTTATACAAGAATCATCAAACCCCACAAAGTGCATAATATAAAGTAGTAGTTTATGATTAATGGTGTCGAACGCCTTCGAGACATCAAGAAGAATCAAAGCAGTCTAATCCCCGAAATTATGTCGTCAGTAACAGAAGCTAAAGCCGATGCACAACTATACTTCGGTCTAAACCCAGACTGAACTTTAGAGAGGATACTAAATTTATTGAAGTGAGAAGTAATTTGCTTTGCAATTACCTTTTTCTAAGATATTAGACAGTGAAAGAGAGCTATGGGGCGGAAATCGCATAAGTCCTCACATTTCTTTTTGTTTTCGGTATTGGCAACACATGCGCAGTCTTCCAAGCTTGACGACAAACAGAGTCAAGTAAGCAAGAATTTATCAGATGTGTTATTACAGGACAATTGAAGGACAACATAGATAAATCCTTTGAATATTTAAATTGTCAGGTCTCACCGAATTTGACTTGATACTACGTATGACAACTTTCACTTTTTTCACAGAAGTAAGAGAAAAAAAAAAGATTCTATGATTCCATCCTTAATATCATTATTATAAAAATGCACTAGATCATCAGACGCATTACGTGCGTTATTGTATACATTATCAAAATAATCAAGATCCACATCTGGGTCACGAAGGTGTGAAGGTAAATTGCTAGAAGATAGCACATGAACATCCAATCGGTTGATAGCCTCCAAAGTTTACAAGGGTCGGCATTGTTAGAAGATGCGATAACAATTGTTTATATTTGACACTACTGTATTTATTGTGTTTCCATGACAATTAAAATTGATAAGTTCATGAGAGGCTGTAAACGGTATATCTGGAGATAATGGGAAAAATAATGAAATAAATAAAAAACAATATATTAAAAAGATAGGGCTACAGTGTGATTTTAATTTAACTTTTACACTGTGAAAACCAGCTATGACTGCAACATGCGATATTTATAAAGAAAGTTTTCAATAAAAATACAGTGCGCACTAACATTTTGGAAAAAGATAACTTGTCATATAAAAAACCGTCTAAACCGGACAAGTTGAGTTACTTGAGAGGAGGGAGGAATAATGGTAAATGGAGAGATAAGAAATATGGATATCAATAGATAAGAAAATAAACGGACAAGGAAAAATTTTGTTAGAACTATGTGAAGAGAGAGGTTGGACAATAATGAACGGAAATTTGGAAGAAGAAAGAAAAAGGGAATTTACATGTGGGAGAAAGAGGCCAGTCAGTAATAGATTATGTGATTATAAACGAAAAAATAAGGAGGTCATAGAAACCCTAAGAATAGGAGAGGAGATAGAATCGGACCATCAGCCGCTAGAAGTACTCATGATGGAAGAGGGAGAGAAAGAGGTACAAGAACAAGAAGAGATATGGAGAGAAAGAAAGTATGGACTGAAGAGAGTATAAAAAGATATAAAAGGAAATGGAAGAGGAAGTAAATACTAAAGGAGAGGTGGAGGAAGAGATGGAGAGAATTACAACCAGGATGGAATTGGCAACAGAGAAGATAAAGTATAGATTAAGAAAACAAGAATTAGGAAAAAGAAAAGATTGGTGGAACGGAGAATGCGAGAAGGGGAAAAAGAATTAAGAAAAAGAAGAAGGAAATGGAAAAAGGAAAGATAGAGATAGATGAATACAAAAGGTTAAAAGAAAATTTTAAGGGAATATATGTAAAAATAAAGAAGAACAAATAAAAATAAACTCGAGATAAAGATTAGAGAAATTAAAATGAAGGACAGGTATGGGAATTCATTAATAAAAGAGGAAAAAGGAGGAAGGATGGAAGCAAATATAGATGGGGAAAAAATGGGAAGAACACTGTAAAAAGTTAGTAGGAGAGAGTGAAAAACAGCAAGAAATGAAGAAGTTGGAAAAAAAAAGGATAAGACACAGAGAGGGTGGAATAGGAAAAGAAGAAATGGAGAGAGCAATAAATAAAGTAAAAAAAGGAAAAGCAGAAGGGACGGATGGAATACAAGGAGAACAATGGAGGTACATCGGAGAAGGAATGAGAGAAAAAGTAAGAGAAGTATTCGAGAGAATATGGAAAGGAGAAGGGTTTCCAGAAAAATGGAGAGAGGCAATAATATGCCCAATTTACAAGGGAGGAAATAGGAAGAAAGCGAACAACTATAGAGGAGTGAGTATAATGAATGCGGGCTATAAGATATATGGGGAAATAGTTAGAAAAAATTGGAAAAAGAAATAGAAGAAAAGAATGTAATACCGGATTGGCAAGCAGGATTTAGGAAAGGAAGAGGAACGATAGACAATATATACATATTAAAGCACATAATTAATAAAGAGTTAGCAAAGAAAGGAGGAAAGATGTACGCAATATTTCTTGACATTAAAGCGGCATTTGATAAGGTGGAAAGAGGGGATTATGAAAAAGGATGGAGGAGGTAGGAATAAACAGAGATATAAAAAATGCCATAGAGGAAATATACGAAGAAACAAGGTGTAGAATGAGGGTAGGGAGGAAGCTAGGTAGAGAATTTAGGACGGAAAAAGGACTAAAACAGGGATGTCCATTAAGCCCAATCTTATTCTCGATATTCATTAGTGATCTTGAGGAGGAAATGGAAAAATCAAGTAGGAGGAATAGTAGTAGGAAGGAAAAAAGATATGGGTGTTAGCTTATGCGGATGACATTGTGGCAATAGCGAGAAATGAAGAAGAGATGAGAGGAGTAGTTACATTTATGAAGAAATACCTAGAAAATAAAAACTAGCAGCAAATATCGGAAAACAAAATTATGGAATTTAAAAAGAAAAGGAAGACAAAAGGAGGTGAAATTGTGGTGGGGGGAGGAGGAGGTAGAGAGAGTAGACAAGTATAGATACTTAGGTTACAACATCAGATACGATAACAAAGATGGAGACCATATAAAAGAGATGAAAATGAAAGGAAATAGAATAGTGGACAAGTATGGGGGTTAGGGAAAGGATATTTGGTAAAGATATAGAGAAAAGGAGATGAATGTTTGAAACGTTGGTAAGAAGTGTGGTACTGTATGGAGCGGAGATTTGGGGTTGGAGGGAATGGCAAGAGCGGGAGAAAATACAGGAGAAATACTGGAAGTGGACGTTAGAACTAGAGAAAGAGACACCGGGGTATATAGTGGAAGAAGAGCTAGAAATAGAAAAAATAAGGATACAAGATACGAGGAAAAGGAATGAAGGTACTACTAGGAGAGAAAGGGGAAGGAAAACAATGGATGAGGGAAGTGTTGGAGAGGAGGAAAGGGATGGAGGAGAGGAAAAGACAAATACTGAAAGTTTAGAGAAGAGAGGGATGGAAGGTTGAAGAAGGAAACATGAATTAGTGGAATTATAATTTAATGAACCGTTATGTTGTTTTTTGTTTATTTTTTGTAAAGGAAAAAAAACTGAATCTTTTGTTATAAATTTTTAAGACAAAATAAATATTGAATTGAATTGAATTGAGTTACTTTTGGTGGTGCTTTAATTTGTGGGAAAGTTGTAGTTAACTTTATTTCCTCAATCTGACATTTAGTTTCGAATCACATGTCGTTCAGTTTTTCTAGAGGTTTTGTGTCAGGTTGGAGATGCTGAAAATTGATGACAGTTGACATTTTTAGGATCATATCAAAAATAGATTTCATCAGATCAAAAAGTGCAGTCGAACTGCCGCTAGTCCGAATATCATTAATAAATATAAATTGTTACAATTTGTTCAGTGTTCAACGGACTGGTGTGGTGAAAAAATACCTTACAGATACTAATCTAAAATACTTTAGCTGTAGAAAAATAACACAGTAACAAAGACGGTACATAACATTTGTATTTATTTTGTAATTTAATAACTACCTTTTTGTTTAAAAGCATATTCTTTATTGTGAATATGAAAATGTATTTACGAATTGTGAGATAAAGCTATTCAAAATTACCAAAATAATAACAAAAAAGGTATATAACGTCAAGTTAATAACAGTAAAAACTCTAATTATATTTGCATATTTAAATTTCTACTTCGGACTTTTTGAAAATGACCTCTTCTCGTTTGACATCTATATTAACATAGATGAAGGAAAATTATTTTTCATTTTTGCAAGTGTTATTTTGAAGGTAATTCTACATTTTTGTGTTGTTATTTTTATCCACAACTGACTGATTGAGCAATGTAAAGTTTTCTTACTTTCAAACAAAAACTTGAAATTGATGTTACATTTAACGCATACAGTAGAGTGTTCATGCCTTAGGGCTGTGGTTACGTACGTAACAGTCAAATATCTTTCCATCAACGAATAATTTCTTTCAGACGAATTGAAAACAGTAATACCGCATATTTCAAAGTTTTGCGATTTTCTCCGTATTTTTTTGTGTATGTCAGAAGAAAATGCGTAGGAGGATCCGCTAGGTGGGTGATCTGTCCCACTTTTTGAATAACGACACAATCAATTTATGTGGAACACGAATTAACTTTCCACCCAACGTGTTGTTCTTTATCTCACTTATTGATATTATTTATTTCTCACGTTTGTCTTAAATGTGTCATTAATTGTTACTTTCTCTGTTAACGCTTGATCCACTTTTAGTGTTAAGCAAATCCTTAGAATATAATTGAGTTAATTAAACTGGCGGTTTTAATTGTTTCTGTTCTATATCGATTTTTTATTTTATTTTGTTGTTCCAGCGTGTTTGATAAGTGAAAGTTGACCTGGTACCCAATATGAACATATATCACCTCTGCATGTCCATACATCCAACATGTGCGAAACTCTTTTGATCGCACATGTCAAAAGCAGTTACGAGTCTGATACCGACTACGTTATACGAAATTCCAAAGTGATCTATTATAGTCTATGAAAACCAAAACCTAAAATGACCATCATAATAACGTTGTTGGCTTTGTGTGTGTTCTCTTTTGTGTATGTAAATCCATCGAACTTTGGTAAGTACTAGTTATCTGTCTACTTAATTAAATCGCAAACAGTAAACCTCTAAACTTATTTGGGTTTACTTGCAATTTTTTTGTGTAGTGGATGCAACTTAACACCGACATTAAAATACTTTTAACGAACCCTGTAAATTTGAAAGCGAGCTTTGAAAAATTAAACCAAGTGCGAACGAGAATAATGTAAGAGAACAAAATCGATTAAATTCTTGTTGAAAGTAAGTTCAATCAAAAATTAATAAAGAATTCAATCATATTAAATATTTGAACAATTTAATCAATTGAAATTAAAGTTATAATCTAATCAATACTTGTAGTAATCTAAAACTTTGTATATGTGACAATGTAGCAAAGACTCAATTTTGTATTACCAATTTGAATTAAATATTCATGTACAAAATTTCTATTTTCTGGGTTACTGCACTGGTAAAATTTTCAGATTTATTTTGGAAAATTCTTATATATGACTACTACTCAAATCGTAACAAGTGAAAACGCAAAAATCGCTGAAAAATCGAGATCCAACTCTTGCAGAATCGTTATTAACAATTTTCTAAGAGAAGAAAGAAAGAAACCAAAACAAATATTTACCTCACGAGATATTTGAATAAGCCGGAAGTGATAAAACACACTTACTAAAAATACCATAGCTATTAACAAAATTTATTACAAGAAAACTTATCTACAGAGTGCCCATAACAAAAATTACAGTAAGTTAAAAAGCGCGCGCCAACCGCGACAATATCCAGAAATCTGTGCTAAAGCCATACAAATTAGGTAGTTGTGCTAATTCACTAGTCCAAAGTAACTTATTTCCAATTTAATAGTTCACAGAAACATTAAAATCACAAAAAAATTTTTTTAAATAAAATGATAACCATTATCGAACATTACACTATAATTATTGCTTTCTATTTTCATTACCTAAGTACCGCCAAACGGGATGAAATCGATCAAAAAAGGCGTTTTTTGAGATAACTGAAAAACTAATGATTATATTTTGATGCAATTAAAAATATAACATCCTTGATGCTTAGGTTGTCGATTGGTTACTAGAAAAAGGTCGTAGATGAAACAATCTTTTTAAATTTTAATTAAAGGATGATCGACTTCACCCCATGGTTTGGGTGAAATCGATCACCGCTTTCAAAATGCATATTTCCCACTTCAGAGCCGTTTAGGAGTGTAGTCGATTATTGAAAAATAAAAATATATGTGTTAAACGACATTTTCAGAAGAATTTTGCAATAAACGCATATATTGAGAAAAATAAACGTTTATTCTTTGGACAGGATTGGCACAGCCGTTGATTTCTTAATGAAGCAAACCTTTCATGGACAAATTAAACTTAAAATAAAAAAAACACATACAAATTTAACTAAAAAACAAAATTAAAAAAAAAAACATACAATAGAACGCCTAAAAATTCCTTACTGGAGCGTTTTCAGTTCTTCTTCAAGCGAGAAATAATATTTGCCGCGCTTCAGAGAGTTCAAAATAACACCGCGGACAATCTGTTCCCTGTTTATGACAGACTCATCAGGAATATTCGGAAAACTGAAGAACACAGATTTGTTGGATGCATGCTTAGGCAGTGTACTCACAACTAATTCAGTCTCTGACATTTCAATAATTTTAGCGATATAAAATCTTATTAGTTTCATATTTGGTGATTATAAAGTCTCCTGTATCACAGCTGCCGGATAAGTCAAGAATGTCTTCTGGCTCAGCAGAACTTTCTTCAATTTCATAATCATCTATGTTGATATTTTGTCCCTCAGCCTCCAATGTCTGTAAGTCATCTTCATCTTTGCTGCCGCTTATTTGTCTCTTGCGCATTTTGGATTGCTTGCAACTCCTCGGGTTTTCTTGTTGTAAATCTTCTGTGCCAATGCTTTTGCCAGCAGCTATATTCAATCTTTTTCCTCGCTTCGGGAATCACTTGAACCAGTCTTGAGCTGGTGTAAATAATCTACAAGCGCTGATGTCATTGAAGTTTCTGCTCTGTTTCTTTCCTCCGGTGTAGTAGGCTCTTTTCTTGCTATCTTGCAAGCAATCTGAATTGAAAGGAACTAAGCCGCATGCTTTAAATCCAGCTAAGATATTGTTCATTTCACAATCCCCAAGCCCCTCAACCGCGGATTTCAACATTCTAGAAAAGACAATTTTTGATAAAACCCCCTATTCTTCAGTTTCCACTCCTCCATGATGCTTTCAGAGGGCGAAAATAAGCCACGTCTAGTGGCTGAAGCATGTGAGTTAAATTTGGGGAGGGGGTTGGTAAGACAAACCTAATGTCGTTATTTTCACATTCTCCAATCACACTGACAGTGATATGACTTTGCAAGTTATCTCCAATAAGCAACTTGGTCCCGTCCAATTTTTGGAAAATGGAAGTGCTACGCTTCTAAACCAATTGTCGAACAATTCAGAATCAAACCACCCCTTTGGAGACCGGTTGTACAATGCTCCTGGTAATCCGCCCTCCTTCCAGCCTTCATAAAGATGTTTAGCTTTGTAAACCGTATACGGAGGGAGACGAGTTCCATCAGCAGCTATTGCGAACATAACTGTTGTGCTGCTTTTGGTGGTGTCAAGTGTCCTGTAGGCATGTTTGCTTCCTTTCTTCAACACCACTTTAACAGCCCCGGGATCGTCAACAAAGTTCGTTTCATCGTAGTTCACGATGTTTTGTGCTGGGATATCCTCAATTATTTTCGACACATTTCGGAAATAATCCTCAATAATCTCGTATGTTACAGCAGCTCTCACACGCTTTGTATTTTCTGCAAGTTTGATTGTAAGCCAAGGATGTCTCTTAGTCACGCCATTAAACCAGCCTTCTCCTGGCATATTATTGTTGAATCGCTTTTTAGTGAGGCCACGTTTATTTAAATATTGCTGCGTGATTCGTCTAATATAAATAGGTTTCAATGAAAAACCTCTGTCAGCACAAGTTTGCAAAACATTCACTAATAAAATTTCAGATTGTTCGTCAAGAGCTGGTTGACCGCCATATATCAAGGGATGTCTTTTTACATATTTTTGTGGCATCTATAAGAATAAATAAAAATAAAATAATAAAATACGATACGCCACTGCCCTAGCACACGAAATTTATATAAGAAAATCAAACAAAAACAAATTAATTTGAACATAACCTCAAAACCTGACAAAATACAGCAAAAAATTGATAAATTTTGCTTGCTACTATTTAATTATTTTTGGAAAACTCACCTTTCAAGAATAAATCTGCTTCACCAGTATAATGTTTATTTGTCTGTTGGCCACACGACCTTGAATAAAAATCTGCTGATTTGTGATGTGTTGTTGCCATAATGCTTAAAAACAAGTAGAAATCCCGGTTTGATCGACAGCGTTTCAAAAGGCGGCCGCGGGAAACGGAGGTTGGGGAACCAACATACGTCACCCAAAATCTCTAACATTTGGCCATCCTGACGCGGGCTCGCCTCGATGCCTTCCAATTGGAACGGCAGTTCCTAAAATCAGAAAACCAAACCAGTATCCATGTTTGAAAAAAAATTGAGAAAAACAATTTTACTTAATTGGATTTCAACAGTCTCGCAAGGACTACCGTAGATGTGACCCTAACAAAAACTATAAGTTTTGCGACATCTAGTGTCGACTTGTGTTAGCGATTACGTACGCAATTGGTTCGCATTAAGCAACTTTGTCGACAAGTATGTAAAAGCAGTTACATAAGTCAATTCTTCGATAATTATAACAAACATAAGTGTTAAAGATGTGACCTCAACAAGGACTTAGAGCGCACAACCACCAAATGATCGGACTCAAAACAAGTCTACTTGGAGTTAAAGACATGCCCTCAACAAGAACTTGGAGCGCACAACCACCAAATGTGATCGGACTCAAAACAAGTCTACTTGGAGTTAAAGATGTGACCTCAACAAGGACTTGGAGCGCACAACCACCAAATGTGATCGGACTCAAAATAAGTCTACTTAGAGTTAAAGATTTGACCTCAACAAGGACTTGGAGCGCACAACCACCAAATGTAATCGGACTCAAAACAAGTCTACTTGGAGTTAAAGACGTGACTTCAACAAAGACTTGAAGCGCACAACCACCAAATGTGATCGGACTCAAACAAGTCTACTTGGAGTTAAAGACATGCCCTCAACAAGGACTTGGAGCGCACAACCACCAAATGCGATCGGACTCAAAACAAGTCTACTTGGAGTTAAAGATGTGACCTCAACAAGGACTTGGAGCGCACAACCACCAAATGATCGGACTCAAAATAAGTCTACTTAGAGTTAAAGATTTGACCTCAACAAGGACTTGGAGCGCACAACCACCAAATGTAATCGGACTCAAAACAAGTCTACTTGGAGTTAAAGACGTGACTTCAACAAGGACTTGAAGCGCACAACCACCAAATGTGATCGGACTCAAAACAAGTCTACTTGAAGTTAAAGATGTGATCTCAACAAGGACTTGGAGCGCACAACCACCAAATGCGATCGGACTCAAAACAAGTCTACTTGGAGTTAAAGATGTGACCTCAACAAGGACTTGGAGCGCACAACCACCAAATGTGATCGGACTCAAAATAAGTCTACTTAGAGTTAAAGATTTGACCTCAACAAGGACTTGGAGCGCACAACCACCAAATGTAATCGGACTCAAACAAGTCTACTTGGAGTTAAAGACGTGACTTCAACAAGGACTTGAAGCGCACAACCACCAAATGTGATCGGACTCAAAACAAGTCTACTTGGAGTTAAAGATGTGACCTCAACAAGGACTTGGAATGCACAACCACCAAATGTAATCGGACTCAAAACAAGTCTATTTGGAGTTAAAGATGTAACCTCAACAAGGACTTGGAGCGCACAACCATCAAATGTCTTGGAGTTCAAGATGTAACCTGTAGAAACGCAACAGTGGCAAACGTCTGAGTACACCAAACGCAAACGCTACAGATAACGAGCTGGAGTGTGTAGCGAAAGATATAGTCATGGAACTCAACAAACGCCCTCTTGGAGTATTCAAATGTCACGGCAAATTTAATTAATTTTTTTTTTAAAGATTAAAATTCAAAACAATATGCTCATATAGTGATCACTTTGGGATTACTAAACAACAAGGTCATTAGGACATTTTAATACAACTTCTATCTGTTTGTTTTTTGTGAGTTCAGTGACGGTTCGTAGAACTCAGGATTTCTGAGTTCAGGGAGGAGAACTTCCTACACATAAAGTTTATTTTAGAAAGATAAAATCAAGAGCAGTTCATCAACACAATTTGAGTATGGAGTTACTACGACAATAGTGAATCATGCCTCAACAGTTATTAGTCTGCAGTCATAATACAAAATAATTCTCATTACAGCTTGTAACATAAGATAAAAGAAATACGTAGAATTGAAAGAACTGTCTCGTTTAAAATTGATATTGAGTTTCTTATCGACTTTAGTGAGAATAAAACGTAATACTAATAAGAAAAAAAAGTACTACTTACTTTATTTTGTTTTTGAATCTTGAAGAGCTTGAGCCGATCACTGGCTACTATACCATTGACGCCTGTCTTGGATAATAATTGGACACGATAACGGTCGTTAGGAAGTACCTCTAATATTTTAACCGGTCCAATGTACTTCTGAACAAGCTTTCCGCTGGTGAGACCTTTGATGACAGGAGTCCGCTTTACAAGGACCGCATCTCCGATTTGGAATTTTATTGCACACAGGCGATTTTTATCGTAACTTTTTTCATTACACTTGCGTTTTTAACAAGATTTCTCGCAGCTTTATCACACTTGATTTAAATTTAGTCTAGCCTGATTTCAAGGTTATTATTGATTATGGGAGAAATGTCGTATTTTAAGCGAGGTCAGAATCCGTACAAAAGTTTGGAAGGGGATTGGCCAGTAGTGGCGTTCAGCGTCCCCTCGTTGAACATCAACCAAATAATTCTTCCAAGACTCATGCACGTCATCAATAGATGCGGTTCAAGCACTTAAGATGGTACCATTAAACCTCTCAACTTGTCCATTGCTTTTAGAACATGTTTCATGTTCTCGGTTTGCAGAAGTTTTTTATGATTTGATTGATAAACCCTTTTCTTCTGTCAGTGATAATACGAGTGATGTTTCCATAAAATTTTATTAACAATTTTAAGCACTGAATAACTGCTTGAGTACTTGTATCTTTTACGGTTTCGATTTAAGTACAATTGGTAAACGCATCTACAGTTACTAAAGCGTAGACGTTACCATTAGGACTTCGACAAAATGGTCCTACGTGGTCCAAATGTAATGTGTGGAAGGATTGCGCAATTTTTTCTATTGGGTTTAAATAACCGCGTCTTTTCTTTGGGCGTTTTTGAGCATAAGCAGGAAATGCAGGCGTTCACATACTTGGTGATGAAATATTTCATTTTAGGAAATTTCTGGGTTATGACTTCCAGTGTTTTATTTAGACCAGGATGTCCACTATCGTCGTGGTGTTGTTTTACGATTCTCCACCGAACATTGGGATAAGAAACTTTGTTTTATCATTTAAGATCCTAGAAATCTTATTGTTCACTAATGTGTATTTTTTGCTGTTTTTGTTATCAATTTCCCTGCGGATTCTGTTACATTCGTCATCTTGATTCTGCACGCATTCTAACCAATCAATCTCATTAATTAAATTGATGATAACTGGTTTCCTACTAAGAGCATCCACGTGCTTCATTTGTGTGAGTTGGAGGGTTAAAAGAAATAATAAAACCCTTAGATTACACACTTATTATTAAAAATACAACATGACATATTTACGTCTTGAGTGTTAATATCGTAATGCGTAATCTAATTATTAGTCCAAGGTTGCGGCCAGCGTTTCAAGAGACGGCTGCGGGAAACGGAGGTTGGGGAACCAACATACGTAACCAAAAATCTCTAACATTTGGCCATCCTGACGCGAGCTGGAGATGTTTGGAAAAAAATTGAGAAAAACAATTTTAATTAATTGGATTTCAACAGCCCCACAAGGACTATAAGTTTTGCGACATTTAGTGTCGACTTGTGTTAGCGATTTTCATCTAGTATTTTCTTAGCAATGTCTATATTCTTCGACATAGTCTTTTGCCACGGTTGTCGATTTTCATCGACCATGACGTTGGACCATTGCAAAATCATCTCAGCATCAGACAATAAAGTCGCTTGATGTGCGTCTCATCCTGTGTCATGTGTACGACACTGGTTCTGGTAATTTAAAAAAAAACTACAGCTGTTGGTATTTTCGATAGATTCTTTATCCCTACTGGTTGTACTGTGCATTCCTCAATTCAATAATTCAAAAACAGCCTTTTGTGAGAAATATTCTTAAGCTCAAAGGGTTTATAGAAGACATTAAAATAAACAACTTTTTTTAGTAAAACTTTATGTTAGACAAATAGTTAAGCTCCAAAGTGAAAAATTAAGAATTTTCAATGGCTTTTTTCTAGGTCTAAATCTATTAACATGTTATCAAAAGTATCTTATAGTATGTTTTTAACTATGCCCATTCAAATTTGACAAATTTTTTTATTTATCAAAATTTAAAATGGCGGATTCAATTTTCAAGTACTTGATGTAATAATTTGATTTAAACAAAAATTTGGTTTTATCGGTTTCAAAATAAATAAAAAAGATAGTGCAATTGTTTTTTGAGAATTTCAAAATAAATGTGCAATGTCGTTTCTTAACGAGACAAAAATTTTCAACCAATTTTGATAAACATTTACAAACATGTATTTTAAAATATCTTAAAACATAACTGTCGAGCAGATTTTTAATAACTTTATAAAAATAAAAATTTTATAGGGATTGAAGTCAAAAATAAAAAATTTAGGTCATTCAAATAGTATGAAATTTTGCAGGAATGGTCTAAATCCATTATTAAATTTAATGTTAATTTAGCAACAGCTAAATAATTACTTAACCAATCATAGGTTAAAATTACAATTAGGTCTTAGTAAATTTCTTTTAATACTATAGCTAATATGTGTAAATTTACTATAAATAATTACCAACCTAAAAGAATTTATCTAACTTTTCCTTTTACTTTTAAGACTTACTAACTGTCATAACTATAGCCATTGATTGCTGTCGGTTTTATTCAAAATAGCTTCTTTCATTCCGTAGACACAGTCTACATCTTTTTGAAGTTGGTCTGGTAACTTGATGTATTTGACATATTGTTCGCGAACTTATGCACATGCTATAACCAACCTCGGTACTAGCTCTTCTTAGGGTAGCAATTGTTGTACCGTTGTAAAAATATTTTTAAAAATTCCCAAAGAAAAAAGTATAACGGTGTAAGATCTGGGAATCTAGAGGCCACAAAATAGGACCCTCTCTCCTTATCCATTGTTGCCCATAAACTTTATTTAGGTGGTTTCTAACTGAGACGAAGTTATGGGATGGAGCGCTGTTATGCTGGAACCACATGCGTTGACGTGACTGCCAAACTAATTTTATCCAATAGTTCTGGTAGTACTTCTTGAAGAAAAATTAAGTATACATTTCTAGTAAGCCAATAATTCCTGCCCATACGTTTATTCGAAATTGCCGCTAACGACTTCTTTGAATAAAAGCATGAGGATTTTCTTCATCCCATTTGTGGTGGTTGTGAATATTCCATTTCTTGAAAAGAAGCTCATCCGTAAACAAAATACGTTCAGTAAAATGTCTATCCCCACGCAAGCGCCGAAGAATCCAACGAGAAAATGTTATTCTAGCATCTTCAATACCTGGGTACAATGCTTGCATTGAATGTAGGTGATAAGGATACTCGTTCTGGAATATCTTCAATGCAACGCAATACATCTGCATCAAAATCAGCATTCCTAGCTACTCGATGACGACCCTCAGGTCCTAACAAGTACTTTTGAAATAAATTATGATTAGTTAATATGGAACTAACCTCGTTGAAAATTCCCTGTAGTTCAAAGTCGATGATACAATCGATTAAAACTGCATTTCTATTAAGGTAACGTTGTCGATAAATTCTTTAAGCTTCTCTTCCGTTACGTTTAGCTTCTCCATAGATAACTACCATTTCTGCCATCCCTTCGTTAGAATATTCATTTTAATAATTAATTTAAAAAATCAAAGTATATGTCAATGAAACATTAAAACATTGGTCTAAAGAATGCAGAACAATGGAAATTAAAGTTTAAGAAGAAAATGTATATAGTTTATTATTTGCCGATAACCAGGTAATATTTGTACAAGACGAAGACAACATGAACTATGTATTTAGAAAACTATCAAAAGAATATGGACAGTTGGGTTTGGAAATCAACTACGACAAAACAAAATATATGGTTATTGGAGCACCAGGACACGACTTGCATAGATAAAAGAGTTATTAAGAACACTAACGAATACCAGTACCTAGGAGTTACAATAACATCAGATGGTAGAGATGAATCCAACGTTAAAAATAAAATCACTAAAGAAAAAGTGATTATCAAGCAACTACATTCGGTATTATGGAGCAAACAACATTACAAATAAAACCAAGAAACACATGTTTAAATCTCTGGTAGAAGCTGTACTACTTATGGAGCAGAAACATGGGTATTAAACCAAAACTCCAAAAACAAAATTAACTCAACAGAGATAATATTTTTGAAGAGATGCAGTAGGCTTACAATGCACGATCATATAAGGAATGATAGAATAAAAGAGATAATGCAAGTAGACACATCACTGACGGACAAAATAGAAATAAATCAATTAAAATGGTATGGTCACATTAAAAGAATGCACGAAGAATGATTGCCACGAACAATTTTGGAAGGAAACCAACTCAAAGAAGGACGAAGGGAAGACCAAGAGAAAGTTGGAATCTTTGTATACAAGAAACCATGCAAAAGAGAGAAATGGAAGAAAATGATTATAGGAATAGAGATACTTGGATATTAGGCTGCGGAAGATGGCCAAGAAGGCTGTAGAATACCCTTTCGATATATATATTGAAGTAACAAACTTATAACCAAATTAATTAACTAATAAAAACTTTAAACAAGTAGTTAACTTAATAACCACAACAATTAACACAACTAACAAAAATAAAACTACTGAAAACTATAAACAAATAAAGCAAAATAACAACAAAATTAGCACAATGTAACACAAGTGCAACAAAACGATGATTTTAAAATTAGCTAATGCAATTGTTTTTAGCTAATTAACAAGAATTACAAAGGCGACCAAAATGTGATGGTAATTTTCACTTATAGTTGTTCAATAGGTAGATATTTTTCACAACTCGGTGGTTCTCAGAAACTTTTGTGAAAGTTCTTATTATATAATTCTATAACTTTTAGTAGTTTGTTATCAGTGTAAATATTTTATTTACTATTTATTTGTAATTTCCAAATCAGTCAATTAAAGTTATTAATTTTGTGTAATCTAATAATAAGAATTTACCCATCTTTTGTTATTACCACAGTTTGTGACCGTATAAATTATAGGTAATATATTTCGTATTAAATCGATTTTCAATCTGTCCAATTGCGCCCTCTTGCGGTAAAATTCAGAACGAAATAATTTCCATTTTAGTAATAAATTTTTTTTTCCGAATTTTTTATACCCAATATTCCAGGTACGGCTGCGTACCAAGCTTAACGAAACAGCTTGTATAGTACAAGATATAGTAAAATCCTTTGCGGTCACGGTTTACCTGCAGAATAAAAACATTTATAATCTACACTTTAGAGTTAAATCCGCTCTGGGCGATCACACTTGTCTGTCGTTTAGAATGTAAGGTACGCAGTTCCATTTTGAAAATAGCAATAAGCTTTTATTTGTATATTAAGATAAAACTTGTGTTTGAAAAGCCGTCCCTGTACCCAACGCCACAGTGACCGGTAAAGAATTTTCGAAAACAGGTACTTTTACCTTGTAGGAAATACATCAAATAATAATTAGTGTGTTAACAGAGATTTTAATCCGATTTCACTATATCTTGTCCTCAACTATAGAAGTATATTAATCCATAAAAAATTGATTTGATAATCAAGAAATGCAACCGTAAAAACCGGCTTTACCCATGTGTTTCTATTAATAACTTGTTAAATGTACTAGCGCAAACTTTTTAGTTTTAACAATAAATAGCACAAAATTATATGATAAAAATGTCGAATTGAGGAGAAGAGACGGCCACGTGTCTACGTACTCATTTGTTTTTTGTTAATAACTTTTAAAATTATCAGCACAAATTTTTAATTATCAGCAACAAATAGCGCAAAATTAGCACAAAATTTCTAGATAAAATATTTTAAATTTGTCAACTAGATACGGCCAACTTCAGGAACCTCATAAAATATTTATAACGCGATTGGAACGTATCAATTTAGTTTTAATTTGTTGTTATTAGTTAATATTTTATACAATTAATAGATGATTTTGAATTGACCACGATAAAGTCAATTTTACGCTAAAAAAAAAATTCAAAATATCTTTAAAAAAGATTGCATTGTATGACATCACATTTATTAAATTAAATTAAAATTATTAACTTTTTATTGGCTTATTATTTTTTAATATTTTGGAAAGTCAGTCAAAATTATTAAAATCAACTCTTATTTTTAAATAATCTAAACTAGTACTCAAATGAATAAGAGTTTCTTTCTAATTTAATATTTTTTACTATAATCAAATGGTAACAATTGATCAAGAATATCTTTTCTTACTGATACGTTGTCTGTCAGAATTAAATATTAAAGGTTATTTCAATTTTGAATTTTTTTAATTCAAAATTGGACAAATATTAGCTAATGAACCTGGATTAAATCTAGTATAAAATCTCTATAACAACGTAGAGAGGCAGTGATAAACGTAGTAATTGGAAATAAAATTAATTTAATTCTATATCTAAAATATTATAATTTGCAACTTTATATAAACCGTAATTCAGATAATTGAATAAAAAAATACTTACATGATTTTAGCAACAATGGAATTTGGCTTTTTTCCTAATGTGATGTATTTACAAGAAATTATTATTTATTATAGTTAATTATTAAGATGGGTACGAGAATTAAAATCTAATTATTTATTTTAATATTTAAAAATATACCTACCTATTTGAACATTTATCATTTTCAATGTATATCTTGCACACTCTGTATGTTGTAGAGTAGTTTTTTACCTTAAAAAGATCAAAACAGTTACTTAAAAAATAGAGAAATTCCTATTTTAAAAATAAAAATCGTACATTTTCAGAAATAAGTGACGTTAGTACATAGAAACCTATTTTTATTGAATCACGTTACAAGTTAAAATATATTTAAATATACGGGGTATAACATGAAGAGTTTTGATTAGAAGTTATGGAAGACAAAGTACTGAAACTCCACAAGTAATTAAGTTTAAATACAATAATATTACTAATGAAGGACTTCCTGTTGTACCGGAAGTGGAATCTTGCTTATTATTATTATTATTATTTTGAAATATTTTTATATTTTTATTATTCATAAAGTTACTGAGCTGAGTTGAAACTTTAACCAGTACACAACTAGGCCTTCTAAATTTATCCTTGACGTTAACTTAATCGATAACTCCTACTCAGAAGTCAACATGTCTAATTAAAACTATTTAGAAGTTGTTTATTTTAATTTAAAACATCATGTATTTTATAATGTTTTCGGGCATACTTTCTTATTTAAACATCTTAAATCTGTTTAATGTTAGCATTCCCTATTCTAAAAATATCCGTTTTAGGAATATTTATTATTTGCATATTATTGTCGTACTACAATACATAAATGGTTTGTTTATTTTTATACATTATTAGTTTTTTGACAATACGTATAATAACAAGCCATGACAATCATTCGACTTCATTTAATTTACTTCCTACAGATTTCTACAAATTATTTATTTTAATGAATCTACTTAATTTAATAGTTAAAAACAATAATTACACAAATGCCAAATATTTCAAAAACAGTTAGATCTACGTATAAGGAATGTAAATACCAAACAAATTTGCATAAAAAGTACATCAGAAAACATCATAAAATACAGGGTGTTTTAAAACTTAGACGATGAACTATAACTTTGATAGCTTGTGCGTTACGGTATAATTTTGCTTCATGACATTTTTTCGTATCTGTCGTAGTAAGGGAGGGAAAACTCAATTCATTTTTCGACATTTACTTTTTTAATATCTCCTAAACAATTAAACCTATTTTAATATTTTTTGGTCTTGTATGAAAAAAATTTTAAATCCTTTTAAGAGAATTTTGTTATTAAACTGATTGGTTTAAAAGAGATAAACTAAATAGCATTATCTGAATACTTTCTTATTTTTCTGTTTTTTGAAAAAATGTTGAATGGAATGGTACTATTTTCTTAGCAGGTTCTTAGACGTTATAAATTTTAGTGGAAACGGCATCAATCCATATTAAAGCTTTCCATGGACTTCCATCCCTAATCTATATGAAAGAGAGAGAGAGAGAGAAACTCCATTTCTGTCACTGGTGATACACACCGAGGCCATGTTGTTGTAAAGAAGCTGACGTTGGTGAAAGACTGATGAAAGACTGGCTGTTTATGTGCATTATCGTTATCTAAACCGATAACTTTAACTGCTTAACACTCGTGTCGATAACAAGCCAAGTATTTCTGTACACTAGCATACACGCAACGAAAGCACACCTGATGCGCATTTTTGCTCATATTATGAGATCTTCAGAGGTGTATACTTAAGTGCGGATACTACTGTACAAGGAGGCGGTTGGTCTTGTACAGTTATATACCGTACTTAATTATACACCTCTGATGAGCTCATAATAAGAGCAAATGCGCATCAGGTGTTCTTTTGTTGCGTGTATGCTACTGTACATACAAATAAACAAATAAACAGAAAAATACCAAAAACTGCACCAAAAACATTACTCGGACACGTGTACCAATAGCTAAGCTACCATCATCAGCGATACCGAGCATCACTGTACATTTATTTGAATCTCAACTATACATAGAATGACTTTTCAAAGTGATACGACAACTCTTGCCTTGTTTGATGAGTTGGCGAGAAATTGTTGCTGCAATAACACTACTTGTACTTTTGGGTCAACTAGAACTTCGGACAATAATGTCTTAGCCTTTCGTTTTATACGTTCAATGTCCTTCGTGCAACTCTCAGAGTAGCCATCGAACACCATTATAATTCTACCGTGATAGTTGACGTACAAAACGTATATTTGACAAATGATATCGAAGCTCGCCGGTTTTGAGTATACAACTCGATGCAAGAGATTTCCAGTATCTATTACATAGGTGACATCTTCAGGAGATTCCTCGAAGGGGATCACAACTTCTTCATTGCTGATCTTAGAGTTTCTTTCCTGACAGTGAGATCATCGAACAGCGCTGTTGGTAATGGAGCGAACTCATACTCCAACCAAGGTCCAACTCTTTACTGGGAACTAAACATGCAATTCGATGGAACAGCTGATATGGATTCACAAGCATAAACAATAGCAACATTGTTGATGGCTTCTAGAGTGACAACTTTGTCCTTTCGTTGTAATTTGTCGCAGGTTGCTGTTTCGTCGCCAGTAACTCCAGTTGATAACGAAACGAAGATACCACCAGGTTTATCGAAGGGATAATGTAGACGTAACCATTCTAGACGTTTGAAGCCTTGTTTTTGACATAATTGTCTAAGTTCTACATGTTGCTGGGACGTTCTCGTGTTGACACCTGCAAAGGCTTCTACTGTTTTTATTGAGGTTGGTATGGAGTGTATCCAGCATGCAAGCATCGCTTTAGTTATACCATGGCCTTATGATAATCCTCCAGTAGTCTTCAAATTCTTCATAAGGACCGGTTCAATAGTCATATAAGACCATATCCCACTCCAGAATTTTGGCGATTAACGCACAGTAAAGAACCCATTTCAAACAAAGCTCTGAAGTTACTAGGTGTCACAGTGAGCTGGAGCTTTGCCATTTGCTAATGATAATCATCAGCAGACTTTGCATAATTTATATGCCGAAAAGCGTGCGCATACGGAAGCATCTTCTGAACACTGTATTGATGTAGCTGCCAGTTTCCTGTGCGTTCTGTTCAGGCTAACAGACGCATCAGCTCAACTTGTTCAAAATATTAATCCCATAATTTTACGGTCTTACTTTTATTGGCCTTTTCTTCAAGTTCTTTCTTGATGGCAGTAACCGAGTCTGACTGCAAGAATTCTATAACCGTTGTGTCATCTTTAAAAGGTGCTCGTGAATATCTTTAACTTTTTCAAAGAATAAGTTTGACAACTCTCCCATCTTATGAGATCTCTCCAAAATTAAGGTTTTCCGTAGGCATGCCCTGTCACAATATGGACAACTGAATCCTTTGCAACGACGGACTGCCATAGTTCTTCAAAGTCGCTGCCTTTTATTATTTTTCCCACGGCACCCATGAATGACATTAGCAGATGGAAACTACCACTGATGACAACTGAGAGTGTGATTCAGCTGCCGAAACAATATTCAGAGGCATAATCTACAAAGGTTGGTCGAATGTAACTGTACACGACGACTGACTTTGTTTGCTGCACTGATCTGCTGCAAATTCCAGATTAACGTTGCGAAAAGGTAAAACAGCTGATGTTTCATACTGTCTGACCATCTGCATGTACCCAAAGGAATGAAACACTAAACTGCAGCGTGTATTTAACAAATAAAAACACTAAAACTGCTCCAAAAAACTTTACTCGGACACGTGTTTCAATAACTAAGCTATCATCATCAGCGATACCGACAAGTGTCCGAGTAAAGTTTTTTGGTGCAGTTTTTGGTGTTTTCTATTTGTTGCATGTACCCAACATCAATATCAAGTCGATTTTTGTAGATTCGTTGACACTTGACTATTGGAGTTGAAGTTGAGAAACATTTTCGAGAGCAATATTTCCACAGAATGAAAATCTTTACAAGGTAAGACTCTTATTCTGCCTGCAAAATCAATGATTGTAATTATAATTATTAATAAAATAATCAATTACTTACCAAAAACAACCAAAAATAAAGTTGTGCTTAAGACGGTTTTTTTAAAAAGATACGAACTTATGTATTAAAACTAGCAATCTCATCTGGCACCGGCCAAATGAAGCACCCGCAACACAAGGTGCGAAACATCGCTATAACTCCAGAACTGGTTTAAATTTTTTCGTTTACCAAAACCTTCCCCTCTAATAAAAGGTACAAGAGTTGTTAACCGCCTGGCGAATATAACAAAAATTAAAAATCGGAAGGAAGACAAAAGTCAATCAGTGTTCAAAATGGTCCTAACACTATAACAAACAATTCTAAGCAAACCGGATTTGTCTATCATGATTAGCAACCAGAATATACCTTGTACAAGAATGTGAAAAAAAATACAAGATGGCGGCTGATTTTCCAAGATTTTGTTCTAGGCTACCCAAGGAACATTCCTACTAATATTTGGCTTGTTAAGCTACTTTTCCACATTACAGCTAAATTGTATCTAATATTCCCCCACTAGTTTAATAGCAATAGTCTGAAATCAAAAAGATTCGCAAGTGCCATCTTTCCTAAAGCAGCTGGCGAACAAGAATAATTGAACTTGTATGGGTGTCTGTGAGAATAAAACACTTAAAAAATAAACGCCCCACCACAAAGAGAACAATGGATCCCAAAAATTAAAAAAGAAAAACATATAATGAAACTAAAACAACAATAAATGACAGTCTAAGAAAATTCAAGACTTACTTAGAACTAAAAAGAAAACTCTACAACCAACAAGACAAAAGAGGAAGTGTTGGATGAACCAGGAGATACTTGAGCTGATGAAAGAGAAACGACAACATAAGCTGAAGCACATAAATAAGTATAGAACAATTCAAAAGCATTAGAAAGAAGATTAGAGACGGGAAGACAATTTGGCTCACTGAGCGATGCAAAGAAGACTTGGACAAGAAATATGACAGTTTCAATATGCACAATAAAATCACAATAAAATCAAAATAACAAATCCTCAAATATTCTCAAAGATGACCAAGGCAATGTCATTGATGACTTAAAAGAAAACTTAGCTCAATGGACCAACTATATTAAACAACTATTTTACGAGGACAGAAGTGAGTTACTAATACCGACAACGGAAGACACTGGACCGCTAATATTAAGATAGGAGATAATTTATGCCTGTCGAGCTATTAAAACTCGTTGATAAAATCTGTATCAGCGTTTTAGTTGAGCTCTTTAATCTAATTTATCGGACTGGCACAATCCCTAAACAGTGGCTTTAATTGACATTTGTGGCAATTCCCAAAAACATCATGAAACAACTTGTGCGGACCATAGAACCATAGCCCTAATGATTCACACGCTTAAAGTATTTGTGAAGATTATACACGGTAGAATTACCAAGAAACTTGAAAACGCGATTGAAGACACACAGTTTGGCATGGGCACAAGGTAGGCTTTATTTGGTCTGAATACACTGGCTCAAAGATGTCTCGATATGAATCACAATATTTATTTGTGCTACGTAGATTTTGAGAAGGCATTCGATAGGATCCAACATGGCAAATTGATAGATATCTTAAAAAGTAAGAACATCGACAGTAGTGATGTGGAGATTATATCTCGTTTATATTGGAACCAGACTGCTAAAGTCAAAGTTGATGACCAACTGACTGAAAGTATTGAGATACAGAGAGGTGTCCGACAGGGTTGTGTGCTGTCGCCAATGCTTTTCAATGTCTATAGTAAAGTGATATTTCGGGGGCACTATCGGAGTCCACAGACATATCTGTAATGGGAAGATCATCAACAGTTTGCGTTTTGCTGATGATACAGTGATAATTACAGAATCTAATGCAACGCCTTATTATGTATTGTGATCAATATGGACTCAAAATAAAATCAATCTAAAGAAAACCAAGTACATGATTATTACTAAATCAATAATTGGAGACGCCCGACTGAGTGTTGGTAACACGGACATTAAAAGAGTAGATGCGTACAGATACTTGGGAACATGGATAACATAGACCATACAAAAGAAACAAAGACACGTATTGAGGTGGCACGTCTGTCGTTTATTAGGCTCAAACAGTTCCTGTGCTGTCAAGATGTGGACCTTAAAATGCGTTTAAGAATACTCCGATGCTACGTATTTTCCACCCTTCTTTATGGCTTAGAAGCGTGGACATTAAAACAAACCAATATAAATAAACTGACCGCTTTCGAACTTTGGTGCTATAGAAGGATCCTACAAATATCTTGGAATGATAGGGTGACAAATATGGAAGTAATAAAGAAGATAGGAGTTAACCAGAAGTCCTCATAACTATCAAAAAAAAGGAAAGTCGAATATCTAGAACATGTAATGAGAAGACAGAGATACTCATTACTGCAACTCATAATACAGGGAAGAATCCAAGGAAAACGTAGTGTCGGCAGACGCAGAATATTCTGGCTCAGAAATTTGAGAGAATGGTTTGGATGCAGTAGCGCGGAACTATTCAGAGCAGCAACAAACAAAGTTCGTATAGCCATGATGGTTTCCAACCTTCGATAGGAGATGGAACCCAAAGAAGAAGGGTGCTGGGTATGAGAAATACTAGGCTACAACGAAGCACATCAACAACCAAACTTGGCGCAACTAATCCATGTATAGTACCACATCTTTGGCCAAAGCGATTTCTAGAAGGTTATCACAAACTGGCAAAAATAAAAAGTTTATAATCCTTGTGGCTCTAAAACAGAATTGATCCAATGCAGGTATGACCTGTAGAACATGGAACTGGTAGATGATGGTCAAAAGGTGGCCTTATGCTTAAAGAAAATGGATCATCTAAACCATATCTTCATCAAGGACGAAGAGTTGTACTATAATTGTTACCCATAAGACTCATGAACTCCATCAAGAATATAGAGTCATCTGCGCTAAACAAGAAGAGGATACAATAATTATACGTGCCCGAAAAAAAACTATTAAGATCAGTTTGCTTTTATTTAGACAACAGTGAGATAATTAAAATTGAAACATATCTGGCAGAAAGTTAGAAATCAGGATCAGTTTGAAAGATTTGATTCGGATAGGTCTAAGGTTTATTACAGGCATTTGTTTCAGAAAGAAATTCTTGCTTTTGTAACCCTTAAACAATTTTCTTGCTGTGCTTGTTAAATTTGTAATAAAAGCGTTGTCGATGGATTAGACTGAAGAATAAACTGCAATGTTTTTTTCATAAGGACTATTATCCAAATTTCTAACAATCTCTTAAACATCCTACGTTTTGAATTTGTTTTATGTTTTAATTAGCTGGATAAACAAGAATGAAGACATTATGTTTCAGGAACTTCCTTATTAATAAATAATTTTGAAATTAATACTGAGGTCTAACTTAAGTCTTTTGTGAGCTGGTTCAATGCAGGCTTTTGTTTCCTTTTGCAAAATTTATTGGAATTTTACTGCTATCACTTTTATTGCTTATAGACTCTGCAAGCTTTTATAGGCGTCCCCGATATAATTTATATTTAAATTGACGTAGTTATGTAGGCCTTAAAGTTTTATTTGCACGTGGTTGGTGTATAGCAATAATTGTAGATATTCTTCCACATTTATCGTAAATAAGAATAAATGCGGATGTTTAACATTCCAAAAGAAAAGACAGATTTTGAATGGTATAGTTTGTGTGGTTTATTTATGCACCACTATCTTGATGCACGGAGATATAAAAATATGAATAGCTGAACTAAAATGAAATTGCTTCATGTAGGTTGATGGAAAGAAACCATCTTTTATGTGACATCTTGTTACAGAATCAGATATGTCTCGAATGCTTATATACTACGAGCCAAGATCTCGATTACCCCTACGAATAACATCGATTCAAAATAGCTTGTCAAATTCAAGTTTGGCTTCACATCAGTCAACAACGAAGGTAAGTACGGAAGTCGTTCTTCGCAGATTTGGTTTTCGAAGTAATGGATGCACATGCCAAGAGTTCACGTGCGGATGTTGCGCTGGTTTCAATTTTCAACAATTCAATTTCATCAGGGAAGGTAATTTATAACAAGAACGGCAATTAAAGTTAGTAAGACGATATAGCTTCTGCTCCAAGTTCTGCGTTAAGCTTTCACATTGTATTTACAGAAATACCCGCCTGCTAACTACTAACGTATTTCTAATTTATAGTTTATTTCAAATTAATTATGTAAGTTTAAGCATGGATTTAGTTTATCCCTTTTTGTAGGGTGTATGAATTTTACTTACAATCCTTATGAGTTTGCCATATATACGAACATGTACATGAACGATAACGTTATATTTTCAGCGAAAATTTCAGGTACTTCTTATTAACTGCACGTTTCAAACATTTAAAGTTTCTTTTTTTTAGCAGAAATCCGCCGCCACTTTGTATACCAATTCCAATCCCTTATCTGCCAACGGTGGATTTTTTGCGCAAAGCTATTAGATGTATACACTCCGGGACAAAATCTGCACATGTGCTTAGATTTTGTAACACGCATTCAACGAGCAACTGTCCTTATTTTACATTTTAATTGTATGCGGATGGGGGCGGATGGGGTGGCGTTTATAAAACCAGGAGAAGCAGCAGGAGGATTTCCTAGCATAACCGAATCTCAGGTTGATGTTGATAAATTTGACGAGGTGACCGAAATGAAATATAAACATACTAATTATTTGTGAAACGTTCATTTATTTAACTTAGTTTTTAGTGTAATAGTTCTAGTCATCGTCAGTTTTTATCTTACCTTTATTTATTAACTACTACTAACAACACTGAATGTATGTACCGACAAGTGTTGATTGTAAAGTAGTGGTTGTAATAGATCAATTATATCGAATAAGCACATATTTTAATAAAAAAGACAGAGTACAAGAAATGGAATAGTTTGCATGAGCAATTAGATTAGACGTACCCAGTTAAGCAAGGATTTTCGATACCACTTCATGCAATCCTAGTAGTTTAGTCTAGTTTTAAACACCGGATTGAAACCACAGTTATTAGCAGAGATAAAAATCAATGATTTCTAAAACCTTATACCCAATTTTTAATCCGACAAACCAAAACATCTTCTCAGTCAACAAATTGAATACTCCCAGCACCACCACCTTGGAATTTGACAACCATTCTAGTAACGCCCATGTAACCACCCGAATAAACGACTAAACAAACCTAACTTTACGAGGGTACAAAATTTCCACCAAATCGACTAGTCAAGTCGGAGGCGTGGTAAAGTGGGTCGTATAAGATGTACACTACACCTTACTTTAAAAAAATTAATAAAACTAAGTAAAGCGCCAAGTCCTGTCATGCAAACCTAGAGTAATGTGAGCTGCGTAATGCCAGTGACCAAAGGCTTCGATTTTACAAGTTTGCAGTTGATTGGTAAAACAGTTAGAAAGAATTAATTTTTTCTGTTTCATTCTTAGTTTTAATTTCCGATGGAAGTTAGTGTCAAGAGTTTGAGCTACTGTGGTGCACTTTTGTGGTATAATTTTTAAGGTCAATTCTGACCTCTTTTGTGTCTTTCCAAAGAATACACAATTGAAGCTAATGTCTTTATGTCCTTCCCAAAATCTACTTCCTACAAACAGTTTTTCGTGAAATTTACCTCAACCAGACCCACAGACCAAGCTTGCAAACACACAAATACATCTCCCCAAATGCAACCCTTCATATTCATAACGTATTGCACTGTGTAGCTATGCTGCATTAATTTGTTGGGGATTATGCAAATCAAACACCTGCTTTTCACCTTTAAATGTATATGTACTTTCGGATGTAATTTCGTATTGGAAACCCCACTGATCTGTATTAATTATGTAGTCCAAGTGAAAGTTATCAGGATTCCTTTATTTGGTTCTTACCTCGTATTTCCCTTCTGCTGACAAGACGTGTGATTCGTCTGTTTCAAATTCGGTGCCTGTTCATAAACTTCGTCAATCAGTTGACCTTGAAATATCTCTTTTTCCGAAAAATTTTCGTGTTTCTTCAAAGTAATGGCTGTCCTTTTTCTTACTTGATCGGACTGCGTATATCATCGTGATCTTCATCCGTTACATCGCTATCCATTTCATTTTCTGAAAAACTTATGTCATGAAAGGGGAACTCCAATTCAGAAAACGTTAACTCCTCATTTTCTTTGACATGAAACTGGTGAACTATTCTCAAAAAAGTTTTCAGAGGTTTGCTAGTATACAAAGAATAGAAGAAATGTTGAATACCTTGCAGCAAATCGGACAGTAGACTGAACTCTTTTGGGGTGTGCACTTTCTTTTGTAGACTTTTCTTACGGGAGACGGATACCCTCAATTCAAAAATTTTTTCTGCTATTGGATTACCTTCTAAGATAGCGTCAAAAAGTTACATTGCCCGTACGCCGTATAACCGCAGGGTTGAAAAACATAGGGCATATGCAGATTTTTAAAAATTTATTTCTTGATGAATATTAGACTAATCAACTTAAATTTCCAGCCAAGCTCATGGCCACTAGCATTACGGAGCATTTCAATCGCCCACATTACTATAAGCAGTGGCAAGCTATGGACATTTGCAATTTTTATAGTTATTAGGGATTTTGAAGAACTAGTAAGCCTGCCTAACAAACCAATGGTTGGAGATACAGTCCTCGCAGTTGTGGGACCATAACCCTAAACTTCCTGACATTTCTTCATAACTCAAGTACCTCCACAACCTACCACAGTTTCTTTGAAATATGGGTGGTAAAGGTGTGGAGCCTCTCCTCTTTGGGAATTCATATGAAAAATTACTATATTTGTTGTTTAAAATAAATTTAATATTTAAAAAATTAATGTAATTTAAGTCAACAAAAAACTTATGTTAAAACATTAAAAATCAATTGCAAATTAACAAAATAATTGATATAATTAAAAAATCGATTAGATTGGTGTTTGGTTAAAATTTTTTTTGTACAAAATAATTGTCTACAAAAAATAATAATAACCTTTACTCGTTATTAAGAAAAAAACGAATGTAAATACGATATATAATCAGTTAAGAACAATTACATTGTTAAATTAAATTGTTAAGCAGGAGTAAACACTGTATTCCAGAAACCACTCATCGTATAAACTTATACAGAAAAAAGTAGACAATAGGCAATGTTGAAAATTATTTTCAAGTTTTTTAAATGGCCACAAGAAGGCGTAATTGGGATTTTGAATTTTAAAACCAGTTTTCAGAAAATATTCTTATTTTAACGATAGCTAGAGTGAATGCTGAGACAAATTCAAATCTTTTTTGTTAAATAATGCTTTATGCTCTATCTCTGGAAGGAAAATGGTGGGAGGTGTTTGAACATTTTCGAAAATAAATTTCGAAAATTTAAAAAGGCTTAAAGTATTTTAACAAACTTGATGTAGTTAAAAAGAGCTTTTCCTAAACTCTCAGTCGTGCTAGATAGCGTTTTTTCGGACATAATCGCAAAGAACAATAATTTTCTGAAAAAAATAAATGCAATGGTATAACTTTTTACGTAATTAGATATACAACTTAGCACGCTATTTTTCATGAAAACTAGATTGTGGTGTCTAGGGTGAGTACTAGACACCTGTTTAAACAGAGATAGAATCTGACGGAGTCGGCTTAGATCTTTATTTTACATTCCACTTACAGTAGGTGCAATGAATGAATGGATGTTGCGTAGGTTGTCGAATGCTCTTGTAGCGACGAGATGCAGCGTTTGAAGAAATGCTGGCGTTTGTATTACATGTCGTCCGGATTGCTGATCGATTGGACGCTGTCTTGCGATGTCGTTGGTCAACGAATCCCGGTTTGGTATACACTATCGCACTGCATTGGGTTTGTAACTCGTGACTGAATTCTGTCTCAAACTGAACTGAACTGCTTATTGTACCCGCTTCGTTTTATATGTGATATAAAGCTTTGTA
Source organism: Abscondita cerata (assembly GCA_030710515.1). Lineage (NCBI taxonomy): Eukaryota > Metazoa > Arthropoda > Insecta > Coleoptera > Lampyridae > Abscondita > Abscondita cerata. The sequence goes on along the minus strand of JALBCR010000513.1, from coordinate 217,564 downwards.
AACTAGGTCGGTTGAATGCTTCCCGTGGTGTCAGCATTTGTAATTGCGTTTGTTTTGTTGAGTTTTCTTTCCGCATTCCGCGAGTTGCTTTATGCGGATGTGAATTAACGATGTCCATTACGACGGCGTTGAGACGGCAACCCCGCAGTTTTTTCTTGATATCTTGTTCACATACGGGCCGACGACGTAACGTACTAACTCTAATTCGTTACAAAAAAATTTTTGGTTTAAAAACCGTCGTCATCTTATTTACCAGGTGTGGAGTAAAGTTTAAGTTCAAAATTGCTTATAAAGTAGCTATTTTAACAACAGCAAGAAAATGCCAGTTTAGCACTCGGGCAACAAAATAAAGAAACTACTTACACCCCCTTTTTTCCGAGATCGACAAAATCAAGTACAAAATTTTGGAAAGCGACGCGTTACAAAATTAGCTTCTCTTATCTTTGCAATATAAGTTGCCGACTTAAAGGCATTCAAATACAAGAATATGCATTTTGTTACTCCAAATCAAAATCAACATTATTACTACAAACGATGAGCTTTTGACTTCGACAACAAACCCATCCTAAAGATATTACCAGTACTTTAAAAAATGTTATTGGCCGCCAAACTAAAATTGAAGCTGCTTTTGAACTACCATAAGCCAAATTTAAGATAGTGGTTACACACTACTTTGATGATTTATACACCAGAACTATACTGATAGAAAAATAAAAAAAACGAGTTAAATTCAGTGTTTATGCAACGAAAAGCATAACTTGCTTGTCGAGTCAAAATTGATTAATAATTAATAAAACTTTAGATTGAAGTCGTTTTTTGTGTAGTACAAAAGAGTTTACATCATCTGTCACTAATAAGATGATTGTACAATCTAGTGCTGCTTTGCCCTAATGTAATGTAACCTTCGTTGGAATTTTCCCATTTAAAATCAATTGCTAAGCCTTTTAGTGCATATTTAACTTATGTTTAATTTAATTCACAGAGAAAAATTGTTTGTCGATTGGTATTGTACATGATACGTGTAAATTTCCGTATCTTGCTTAGTTGCCAGTTGCAATCAGTTTGTTGACTTCGCCTTAAAATAAAATAAATTTTTGTTGTTTCATTAAATTTTTAAAAGATCATAGAAGTGCCCCACTTGCCGTTTCCAATTTCAGTCAGATCGACGATGTCTCTGGCTGATTTTAGTTATGTGTTTCTGTTAGTTATTTTAGCACGTATGGGTACCGGGAATAAATAAATATTGAGTTTAAAGTTAGTTACGAGTGTTCCCCTTTCCCAAGTTTTAGGATATTCGTATTTCTTCATACGACCGAAAAATTTAATCTACAAAGTTTACTAGGAACTTGAAGTCCTTACCCAGTTTTGCAATGCTGTTTTTTTAAAAATTCTCGCACCACAAAGATAATAGACATTTTGGGCGAAATTTTAGTTATTAAATAAGACACGCAAGGTTAAGATTTTTGTATTTGTTAGATTGTGTTTCGTTTGACTTGTAGAGCGTAGCGCAGATTAACGTTTAATTAGGTAGGTAGTATTAAATAAAAATTAGCGATCGTGTGATCAATTTGATTTTGCACTGTTTCGTATGTTAATCCGTATAAACATTGTTTATTTAGTAAGTTTATGTTGCTTTTGTTACAAACTTTTTTTTTATTTATATTTTATTTTATTTTTGTGTTACGTTAATTTTAACAGATTTGTGACGGTAGTTTCATAAGGTAAGTCAACAGGAAAATACCCTACTAAACAGACTTTTAGCGAACAAGGGCTGAAGCTATTTAACGCCGTGACTTTGACTTGACGAATTTATTGATTGTTGCTGGACTATTTTATTTAAAGCAAATCATCTCGCAACCTACCCTCCTCTCATTAAGCTACAAAGCAGCATCTACTTATGTTACGTTTTTAATTCAAAATTATCGTTAACTTCTTTTTTGCGAAAGTTATCAGCACTAAAGCAACTTTGTCAACAGATGTGTCTGACAGGTGCCAATTCTTCTATTATTATTGTTAACTAAACAATTGGTTACACATCGGTGGACGAAGTTGGTTTAATACAGATCACTTTTTGGATGTGTTACGACACCACGTGACCATTTCACTATAAAATAATTAAATATTGTAACATAAATTCGTCTGCTTTCTACACAGAAGCACCTTGTTAACGCAACCGACCTATAATTTGTAATTAATTCTTTGTTCTCTCTATAAAAATGGATATTAAACATCAGAAAATACCCTGCCGTGGAAAGTATAATACATTACCCGAAATCGATTGAAATATTGTCATATCCATTTCATCCATTTGCATAGTGTTTGTTTTTATGTAAATAATTACAGTAATTGTAATAACATCCTCGATTACTGTTTATTTCTTATTTACCTAAGTTTCAATAGAAAAACTCTAAATATTTTAGCAAACAAATACATGTCAACACCTCATGTTGTTCGTTTAACATTGTTTAAGCAACACATATTTTGTATATGACTCTAAGAAATATAAACAAACTAAAAAGCACTAATGGGATCACCTATCTTACCTGCAATTGCTAATTTATTTATGAATAACTTTGAAACAAGTGATATTCAAGAATCTTTCCAAGAAACCTATACTTTGATATACGACATGTTGATGATATCTTCACCATATAGCCACATCTTAAGAAAGCATTGCCAGCTTTTTTATTAAATTATTTAAATAGTAAACATCCACAAATGAAATTTACTATCGAAATAGAAGTTAACGGGATTCTACCTTTTTTTGACGTGTTACTTATTAGGAAACTAGATGGAAGTTTATGACTTACAGTGTACATACAGGGAACAAACCCACACCAATAGATACCTACACGCTAATTCACATTATTATCCACAACATTTGTATTCTGTTTTAAAACGTTATTAGTTATTAATTAGATCTGATAGATTAACAGACAATCAGCATATATACGATGAAATGAATATTCTCAACCAAACTTCTAATAAAAGGTTTTTACTCGTTTTAATGTTATGAAAGGTAAAAAGCATGAAACAAAGAACGATGAAGTTAGCATACGTTTACTATATCAATCTTGTAGAGAAGATGCCTAACATTTTGAAGAAACACAACATAGGAGTAGTTTCTGTACCTGTTAACAAAGTCAAGTCTTTCCTGCGTTTCCCTAAAGATATTATTCCTTTAGAATCGACGTTTTTCTGCTAGAAGACTATTGTCTAGCAACAAACAGAGCATATAATTGATTTTGAAAGTACAATAGTACCAGGAAGAGAGAAATATTTATTAAATCGAGATAGAAAGATGTCCTAGTTGCCTAAATAAACGAGATGATAGAAAAGGATTGTCTAAGACTTGGAAATCGCTGTTAACATTACCTTATGATAAAAGATTAACGAAAGTCCAACAACTAGTTCAGCAAATGCGTCATAGCGCCCTTCGCAAATTTGTTATGCATAAGGTTTTGTAAATGATCATACTGTATAAGGTGACTTACAAATAATTTATAATATTCTTCATTTTATAAGGCACTTTTAAATTCTTGAATTTGCTCAATTTTTGTCTAGCGGTAATTTTACTCCTTTCTTAAGATGGCGCATTTTAATGTTCTTTAACCTCTCATAAATACTTTTAACATATAACTTTGTCAAACTCGTATATTTGATCTTCAAATATGTGTATTAGCAACAATTACTATGTTATTTCAAAGCATGTTAAGTACGTACTCAAAATATCTTTACCATCTCTGGTTTCGAATTGAATACTATCAATCTACCATTTTGAAATTATTTAAAATCTAGAATAAATTGACTATTATGTTAATTTACCAGATTTGAATGTTATGTCAATTAAAACACGAAGTGCGACACCAACTTCAACAATGGGGTTCTCTGTAAAAATATAAAATTACGATTAGTAACTGTATATACATATTAGTATATATGTTTCAACAACCTAGATACATATACAGGATGTCGCAAAATTGCTACCACGTATTGTAAAGGTTAAAATAAGTCCCAATTTATCTATGTAACAACTGTATCGCTTGATTGTGAGGAGAGTTCAAAGTTCACATTTTGTAAGCTGCTCAGAAATGCGTGAAATAAATTCAATCTAATTCGGCGTTTTAGAGGATTACACTACTTTCAGTAATCAAAGAACCTAAAGTAAATTTTCGAAAAGTGATGCTTTTTGGGTTTCTACTCTTTCGGGTAAGAGCTTCATCAGCAGAACTAGACGAACAGCATATTCTGCCATCTTTTGCGTTTTTCCAACGTAGTTAAAAGGTTCAATTTACACATCCTACAATACAAGGTGTCCATCTATAAATCGACACATTTTAACAACTTATAACTCGAGAACGGAAAAGATATCGACAGGCAGTTTTCACTAAACTTCATAAATATATTTCAAGTTTCTGTTGACATTGTTGCGACATGTAATTTTTTAATGGAAATTGACCAAAAAAAATTAAGTTTTTGAACCAAAATTGTGAGCTTAGTTTAAATAGGACATTCTATAATTGTTAACATAATTGAAAAAGCCATTTCTTGTCCTTTTCAAAAATGTATACATTGTTGGCATTAACCAACGTTTTTAGAGAATAATTTAGTTTTTCATAAAACCATGTCAAGAACTTCTAAATCTAAAAGATCACATTCTAACAGCATATAACTAGAGAATGAGACAAGGTATTGAAAGCCGGTTTTACTGAATGTCTTAAGAATGTTTCAATTTTTATCTAACGTAGTTTCCAAGTCTCAGACGTCTAAAAGTTTTGTTAAAAAATTATTTGTTCAAATTCATATGAAGGGCTTTTATCGAATAAAACTACTAGTATTTCTAATAATTATCTGCAAACCTTTATCTATAAATTATCATTTAAAGGAATATCTTAAGCACATTTAGTACATATTTTTTTATTTAATGTTCCTGTTTTTTGTAAATTGACTTAAGGGTGACTTAATAAATGATATTAATTTATCAAGGGTGCTGTGTTACGCAAATCGAGTTGACAGAACTGTCAGATTAGTAATAATTAGTGCAAACAGTTCTTGACATGGTTTCATGAAAAGTAAATTATAGGCGGTCCTATTTAAACCAAGCTCACAATTTTGGTTCAAAAACTTAATTTTTTTTCGTTAATTTCTATAAAAAAATCACATGTGGCAACAATGTCAACAGAAACTTGAATGACATTTATGAAGTTTAGTGAAAACTTGTCTGTTGATACCTTTTCCCGTTCTCGAGTTCTATGTTGTTAAATGTGTCAATTTATAGATGGACAACTTGTATTTGTCGGCATTAGCTATTTATGCACCAAGTGCGTAGCAATAATGATTACGCCCGTAGAACCATGAATCCAGCTCGAGAACTTTAGCCTTACAAAATTGTATTTTATAAAATTAATTTGATTATTTAATAGATCATCATTTAAGATCAAACAATGTTTTGAGGGCGTAATGAATTTATTACACGCTCTTATTACGCTCCGGTTGTTATGGAAATGTTTATATATCTCATATTGTAGGGGTTATCATTCAATTATAATAAAGTGATAGATAATAGTTATTTATGTACCAAGGGTGTAAATTAACACTTTTAAGTACTTTACACCTGTGGTGCACTACTAAATTTTTGCACTTCTTAGTAATACTAAGTCGAAACAGATTTACTTTTTTAATTACATATATAATTTTAATTTAAAAATACAATAAAACCTTAAATTAATAGTATTAATAAGATTAGTTGTTGTTATTTTAAAGGTATTAATAACAACAAATTAATTAAGAAATTTAAATTTACGAACGTAAATTGGTCGCGACCTCTAGGGTAGCTTACAAAATTAAGAATAAAATGTTCTTTTTACCGGCATTCCTAAATGTCATTTAAAATTTAAATTACAAAGCTTCCAAAATCAGTGGACAAGGAAACTGATAATGAAGAACTTTCTAAAACTTCTCCCGGTATTAAAGAGGTAGCAGATAACGTGGTTCCCGGATTTGTTACTTGCTAAATCCAACAAAATATATGAAAATACATACGATTACTTTTTGAAATGATGTCGACTTAAAAAGCAACGGAAAATGTGCTTTTTATTGTATTTACTCAGTTCTACAAAGAAAATTTTGCTTTATATTCAGATTCTACAATTTAATTAAAATTTGATTTTTAAGAATAATTTGTAGTGATTCTCATGTCATTTCTCATGCATAATTTCGTACCGTTTATTTTATTTTGTCAATGATTAATCGTAAATTCTCGGATCAATTTGGTATTAACGATATATGCGGGCCTAAAAGTTAAAGCGGGCCTAAAAGTAAAAAATGCGGGCGCAAAAGTAAATCGATCGAAAAAGAGTAGTTTTACGCTTGCGGAAGCGGGTGTAAAGTGAATCATTAAATATAGGAAGTGCAAAAATATTATATGTATTAGTTTTCATGCTTACATACTCTTCAAAAGTATTAGAAACAAAATAACTTAGAGCAATATCCCTGTATGTTTATTCTAATCAGGACATCTGGTAAAACCCGTTTTGTCATAAGTGTTAAAGTCGTGGATTTTTATTAGGCCACCAGCAGCTGGAACCATCGTTAGTAATCCACGTCCCTAGAACTTCGGCAAAACAATTCTTTTATCGACAACCGCAAATTCCATCATTTTCTGTTGCAAAAAAATTATCAATTTATTTACATTACATACCTAACAATTGAATTAAATTTATTAATACTCCAAAATTAAAGTTGCAGATAATTATCCTTGTAAGGATTCCTTAAAGTGCAGAGGCAAAATTAAAAACCACTACTCTGGTTTTAATATGCCGACGTTTTGCCGACCTTTGCGGGCTTTCTCAAGTCTTCTTGAAATTAGGACGTGACAGTCTTTTTTCCTTTAATTCTTAACTGCAGCAATCTCTTTATTACCCCTAAACAAATAAGATGCATGTAGTCAAGGGGATCCTGTGAGACCATACCTTGTAAAAGTTTTTACACATTTAATTGTCTATGAGTTCAGGGTTAGCTTTACATTTAAAAATTTAAATGTTTTATCTGTCTTTAATCAACTTAATCAATTCTTAAAAAAAACTTGATTATCCAACAAATGTGTTTAATTGGTTATCTTTAGTAGCACAATTATTATACAACTACAATTAAGGATATTGTGTTCTCTCTCTTGTCTTTTACAGAAATATTGACCAACGCAGTTGTCTAATCGACGGCACATAAAATTATTAATATAGTAACATATAACCAGTAAACGTGATAGATAAATAAATGATAGTTCTTTAACCGAACTAGCTCTAACGGACTAACAGAGTGGTGAGTTCAAAATTAGAAATGAGTAGGAATCAAGTGCCACTTCAACTGTATTATTAGTAACTAGTCTTTAAGCGCGTCTTACGGACGCATGATTTTGACCTATAACTTTTGACCTTAAGGTCATAGGTCAAAATGATGTGTACAAAAAGATGTTTGTCTTGTCAAGACAAACATATTTAATAATAAAAGCAACAAATTAATTTTGAAGTTTGGGGAGAGTGGGTGTGGCCAGCCCCTAAGGAGGTTAAGTTAGAGTTTCAAAAACCACTTGCTCCAAACCTCCTTAAAATTCTCGATTGAATAGTGTATTCAGTTTTTTTTAAACACCTTGGAGGAGATGATAAACAGACAGACAGAGATTTCAAAGAAATTATATATAGATACGTCAAAGAAGTAAGAAGTTACTTTGATAGCAGTACATACAAGAATAGATAAGACATAACACATAACATAAAATTGAACCAGCATTGTCGCAATTTACTTAATTCTAAAATATCCATAAGCAGGTTACACATCTTCGTGTACACCATCCATTAGAAAATAATGATGTTACGTTAACGATCCAACAGGATAAGACAAACAACAGAAGTAGAAATACACCCATACAAAGAAACTGTAATTAGAGAAACTCCAACGTAGGTGATTCTTACTAGGGGGTAAGATAGGTTAGAAATTAACTGCGAAAATATGTTCAAATGAAACCCGAGCTAGGTTAATTATTGTTTCGGCTCTAAATATTATTCTATTTCTAATAGGCTGATGGGTAGAGAAAAATGCTAACAAGTGCGAATATTATCGTAACAAATGACCTTTCACACATTTACTACAACTAAAATAACCCAAATAATTCTTTATCCCACATACGGGCGGTTGCTTCACATATAATGAAATAAGGATAGCCAGAGGCGGGGATATGGGCGACGATAAAGAAAGGAAGATATAACAACAGATACACTTTGACTTGAACTAAAGTATTATTTACATTAATTCCGTATTAGTATTGCAAGTACTTTTAAAACATCATTAACGAAAGTTCCCAAAAATGTATTAACATCACTTGGCTTGTTAATACCATAAATGTTCCTGTATCTGATGGCAAAATTAGATAATAAAGAAATAAATCAGTAACAAACTTTACACGTTTTTACTTTTAAATTAATAAAATTTTATTTATTTACTCGTACTGTGATGTTAGTGATATGTATGGTGCCCCAGAAGATCACTATAAACCTGTATAGTGTGGTGAGAAAACAGTGTGCAATTGTTCGTCTTGGCAAAGCATTTGCTTCAAGGTTTAGAAAACCACTAAAACCTAAACATGCCAACACTTACCCACTTTAGTATTTATATGAAATAATAATGATTAAGTGTGTTAACATTATAGAAAGTAAATAAGAACATAAAATATAATATCACAGCCATTGCTTGAAGACATATAATGGACCGGTACAAAAAAATTAACGAATGATTCAATTCAAACTAAACAAATACACAGGCAAACTATTAATTAATTTTTTATTATTTTTTCTCATTCTTTCCTCTAACCACCTTCTTCTTTCCATCACCTCCTTCATTCATTCTGCCCCTCCTCTTTTTCCCTAAATATTGTCTTCCTCTCGCTTTCTTTTTTTCTTAGCCCTCCGCATTCTTCCGTTAGATGTTCTACTCGTATATTTTTCCACCTTACCCCGTACATTCTGCACTACCTCTTTTCTTACTTCTCCAATACTTGTTTTTGTTTTTATCATTTCTATTCTAAATCTTGTCATTGTTTTCTTTTTCCCTACACTTTTCCCCTTCGCCATGTACTATTAAATTGTTGTATCTCTTGTTGTATCTTCCTTTTTTTTATCCTTGTCCTTATCTCCCGCCTCTGGCTATCCTTATTTCTTAATACTACCTCTTCTTAAAACTTTTTTCCTTCTTGTCCTAATCTTTTTATTTCCTTTTTGCATACAATCCCTTTTCATAATATGCCCTTCTGCCGCCTTCTCCACATTTAACTCTTTGCTTCTCTATCACTTTCCAACATTCGTATACCAGTTTGTTACCCATTCTGTCCATTCTTTTCTCAGACGCTCTTTTTCTTGTCCGTATTTTTATCTTATCCAGCGTCAACTCTTCTTGTATTATATACCCTGGTATTTTCCTGTCTAACCTAGCGTCTATCTCCCTCCTCTTAAGTTTTCTCTAATTTCTCCCGTTCCTTCCAACCAAAAGATCTCCGCTCCGTACATCATCCGCTTTTTACCAATTTTTGAACAGCCACTTTCCCTTTCCTACATCTTTCCCAAACATCCTTTCTCAAATTCCCCATGCTTTTCAAATGATTTTGTCTTCTTTTTCTTATGTGGTCTGTATCCTTATAGTTATACCTAAGGTAGTATCCCAAGTACCTAAATCTATCAACATTTTTTTATTTTTTCCTTTCCCCACCATCATTTTATTTCCTTTTCTTTACCTTCTCTTTTCAAATTTTATGATTTTTTTTCCTACATTAGCTTGCATTTTATTATTGTTTCTCACAGTATTTTCCTCTGTACTCTATAAAATGCGGTTCTAATGTCGATGAATATAGAATAAATTTTTCTCCCTTTCTAATTCTGTATTTACTATATATAAGCAACTTTTGCCGACAGGTATGTAAAGCAGTTACATAGTCGATCCTTCAATAATTATAGCCAACATAACAGTTGTAAGTATAAAATTTCGAATTGCCTGCAGTAAAGTACGCAAGTGGTTGTACAATAGCAAACAAACACTAAATGTCGCAAAACCTATAGTTTAAATATGATAATCCTTCTAGTAGGAATATAGTCGACAGCACGCGTTTGCCAATAGTGAACTTACACTTGAGTTCTCTCACTCCTGAAGAGTCCCAAAAGGACAGAAACAGCTGTCGAGTAATTCTCAGTGTTTGTTTGCTATTGTACAACCTCTTGCGTACTGTACTGCAGGTAGTGTCTTCCTTATCCCTAACTTTTTTTAACTTTTCTTTTAACATTTTTGCGTATATTTTATATCCCTAAGTTCATCACGCTCACACCTTTATAATTTTTGCCTCCTTTTTGTCCCTCCTTTACATACTGGGCATATTTTCCGGGAAACTTTCATTTTTCCATATGCTTTCAAAGACTTTTCTTATCTTTTCTCTCATTTTTCTCCTTTTCTATAAACTTTTCTGTGTCTTCTGCTTCTGCTTGTTTCACTTTTTTGTTCCCTCATCCACTTTTTTTTGTTATCCCACCTATCTCAAATGTTTCCCTTTTCTATCCCTTCTACTTCCGTCCACTATTCTTTTGCAATGCTATTTCTATTATTTTTGTCTATTTTAGATTCTCTCTTTTTTTCTCCTCTTCTTTTTTGTTAATAAACTTCCCTGTAAGAAACCGACAATTGATTATTATACATTTGCCACCGAGATAAGAATTATCACACAACTTAAACTTCAATCGTCATGCGCAACCGCTCCACTTAGCGTTACAAACCCGTATAACATTTCCCACTCTTCAGTTGGTGATAACGTCCCGTTTATAAGAGCGAACGCGGTGCGGAAACAATTATTATTCCATTACTATTCCATGATTATTTCTTCAGAATCCTTTAAGAAAGCTGAGCTTCTTTACAACCGTCCGAATCAGGTCTAAATAACCGCACTCACTCTTTACTTTACTATATACTTTCCGCATTCTTCTCACTTCTAAACTGCGATCCTAGTCTGTATCCGGTGATTAAATTTGTCTCCTCCATATATAGCTCCTAGTTCTTTTCACTAACCGTATTTTCAAAGCCCACTTCCATTGCTGATTAGCATTGGTGACGGGTTGTGGCAAAACTGTTTTAACCGCTTAAAATCCACCTATAAAACAACCGTTATTAATGCGTAATCACTCGGTAGCCTAAACCCACGGCTAAGTATAAATTTTGTACGAGTTCTTTTATTCCCAAATTACAATTTTTAATTGTAATTTTTGGGCAACAAAATTTGCACGTTTACACCTCTTTCATTTCTTATTTCTCCTATCTTGTTCCTCATCAGCGCCCTGAATTCTTTTTCTTCTTTTTGTATGCCTGCTTAAAATCTGCTACTGATTTTCTGTATTCTATATAATATAAATCACTTTGTGCATAACGGGTGATACGATGTGCATACGAACTCAAAGAATGTGACGCCAGAATTGATGTGATGAAACAAATATTTCTAGCTGAATTTCGATAATCAATTAATGGTCCCAAATTTAGACCTTAATGCATTTTTTTACATTATTTAGATCAAGTCTTTGTTTCTGTTTTTGTAAAATATCTGTAAACTTTTTGGAAAACACATGGTGTTCCGGAAAACCAGCAACTAAATTATTTCAGAAAAACAAACGACATACTACTCGATAAACGTAAAATAAACACAAAAATTGACAGAAAATACATCATGCCGTTATAAAAGTTTAATAAAAAGTAATAAAACATAACCACACATCTAATATCCGTACCATGCACAACCCGTATTTGATTAGAGAGTGTTGCTAGTGTTATTAGGTAAAACCTAGGTGTAAAAGTTACACATACTTTCAAATTTAAAAAAGTTCGGCGTTTTCTTGCCAAAGCGAAAAAAAAAACACTCACATACATAGCAACAGATGTACAGATGTGTTTGGAATAGGGTTTACAGAAATTTCATAAAATGATACATTAAAAAAAGGTCAAATAAGAGTTATCGATAAATGCAATTTCAACAACATTTTTTAAACCAATATGATTTCTTTGAACATGGTGACAAAATAATAACTGTCACTTGATTAATGTATCTCGGTTGGTAATTATCATATAAAACATTATTTAAACAAAAATTATGTAAAAATTTTTATTTAATAGCAGTGTATTCATTTAAAAATACATAAAAATTATTACGTTTCTATTTTACTATTATTTGTGTTTTTATATTAGAAATGCTCATACTTCAATACATATCTTATACATAAAATTTAATATATAAGTTTTATATAAAAATACTTTCTTTACTCTTAATAAACATTTCTCAATATTCATTTTATGTATACTTACATAAACTTTCATAATGGAGATATAAAAATGTATACATAAAACATATATCAACTTTGAGAGAAGATTTATATTAGTTAAATGTAAAAAATATTATACAAGGTGTTTATTTCAGAACTTCTCACCCTAATTTTCTCGAAAAGTGTGTATTTTTAAAAAAATTAGACACGCCAATAAGAAAAACGTTGAGAATCTTAGTAATATGCGTACGCAATAAAAAACAGAGTGAACTTAGTGAAACAATTCACTAAGACAAAGACGTAAGGATTTCCTTTAGTCGATGGATCAACAATACCACAAGAAAGGATCTGTCAAGGACGAGTAGGTCTAGCACGAGTAGCATAATAACCAGGAGCAGATCGTTGTTCTACATTGTGTGCTGCATACACGCGACAATGACGAACATAGTCAGCCACTTCAGAGCGCATTTTACCCCAAAAATAATATTGTATGATCTGTGAACTAGTTTTAAAACTCCGCAGGTCCTGTAGTAGATGGATCATGATTGGCTTGAATGACAGCTTAACGTTGTTCTGTTGGAACCACCATTTTCAGCTATCGTCTAAAAAAAACTCACTCGTCGATATAAGACATTATTCGAGACCGGCCAAGAAAATTTCTAAGGAAAAGAGATAACTTGATCAATCAATTTGTTATACCAACGGTCTTGAGTAGGAAAAACAATAACAAATAGAGAAGAATGAGAAAAAGAGAGAGCATACAGGGATCAAGTTAACAACAGGCACAGATCGAAACAACATGTCTGGTACTACGTGTTCTTTTCCTTTTAATAGGTTATCAAAAAATCCTATTGCTGTAGGCGTAATGCGCATCGAGCCAGACGTCCCAAAGAATTTTGAAAGCGGTTTAGACACAAGAGGGAGTGGTGGTCAGTATTTACAGCAATCTTTCAATGTATGGACGTAACGTTTCAATAGCGAAAAGGAGAGCTATGAGTTCTTTTTCAGTCACAGAGTAGTGATCTTTAGCTTCAGTTAAGGATCTGTTATGGTTTTATTTTAGGAATATGGGACGTGTGTTGCGAGTAATATGTTACGACGAAAGTCGTATTTAGCGCGCATTTTGCTAATCTTCTATTGGTTGAAAATACAATTCAAGTAAGATTCCTAGACGAACAGCGGACATTTTTTTCTTCCGTACGGGTGGTTTAGCGTGCATCTTAAATTTGAAATTTACAATAATCATTTATGTGTGTTTCAAGATTTTCAATAAAAATTATTGGTTAAGTTTAAATCCGGCTAAATTCACCGTGAGTACAGTGTGTCCTATTTCCGATGTAATTGGGGGGTTTCAGGTATTTCGCGAATTGATAAAGAAAAACCGTGGTCGGGACCGTTGGCCCGATTTTTGAGACAAATTTAATGGTCTAAACAGCACTTTGATATCTCGATTCGTTTGGGAGATACAGAGTGTTTTGCGTTTTATGCCGTTTTCTTTAAAGCTTCATAACTTTATTGTTTGTGAATATTTTTTATTTTAACCAAAACATTTTTTGTGCATTTTTATATGCAATTCAATGGCGTACTTGAATTTATTCTAACTTAATTTGTTTTCGAGTTACAGACCAAACATGCTTTTTTTTTAAATGGAAACTATAGTTGGCTATGACTTCATTGATTAGAGACGTTTTTTAGCTTTCTGAAAATACATGGTTTTATATGTTTATCTCGGCAAATAAGGAAGTTATAAACGATTTTGGAAAAATACCTCTTGATCAAAGTCACCTATGAACTTTTGTTTACTGCGCGATTTCGTTGCTAGTTTTTGACACTTTACGCAGTTGTTTTTTATAAATAAATACCCGAAACATACATAGATGTGATTAGATTTAATATTTCAAAGCTTTGCTTAAAATAATAATTAATTACTGAAATTAATAACTTTTGGCCATTTATTTATAACAAACAACTACGTAAAGTGTCATAAACTAGCAACAAATGCGCGCAGTAAACAAAAGTTTATAGGTGACTTTGATCAAGAGGTATTTTTCCAAAAATCGTTTATAATTTCCTTATTTGTCAAGATAAATATATATAACCATATATTTTCAGAAAGCTAAAAAATTAATCAATTTGAGTACGCCATTGAATTGCATATATAAAAATGCAAAAAAAATGTATTGGTTAAAATAAAAATATTTACAAACAAAAAGTTATAAAGCTTTAAAGAAAACGGCATTAAACGCAAAACACTCTGTATCTCCCAAACGAGTCGAGACATCAAAGTGCTGTTTAAGCCATTAAATTTGTCTCAAAAATCGGGCTCAGGGTCCCGACCACGGTTTTTCCTTATCAATTTGCGAAATACCTGAAACCCCCCAATTACATCAAAAATAGGACACCCTGTACACATTGCTTTTCTTTTTTTGTTTGTATTAATTTTAATTGCCACGTGAAATTTTTTTGCACGTTTTGGACCTTATGATTTTGCTGTGTGTTATACCTGGACAACTCCTGAGAGTGCTGGGTGGCTGATTAAGACCTTCCTTGTCAATTAAAGACACATTACGGTTTCGCACAAGCAACCGGTGGATACCACGTCTAACAGAGATTGGTTATGCTTCATAACTTCATCTAGGAAGCCTACCGCCTTCCGTTTCTCTAGGCTCACTTCCCTAAGAGGAATTCTGGGGTTACCTAACTTCCCGAACTGTCGATATCGTCGCTAGCAGAAAACTCTTACTCTCGGAACTGCATCTATCAGATTACAGCTAAGTTTTATTATTTAAATAACTTATTCATTGTTAATGCGTATGAAGCTCATGTACCTATGACATGAAACACCTTGATCTTTAGTTCCTAGCAAATCTTTATTCGGTGGTACTCTCCATAACCAAACGTGTTTAACCAGCCCAATATGGGCTCGGGCGTTTCACTTAGAGCGTTTAACGCGAAAAAAAGACTTTTAGGGTTTGCGGAAGGTACATACCCTTTATAATCTTAGTTTGAGTCGGTGTCGTTGCATGTTCGACCAGATAAATCGCCGTGTGAAGTGATATGTGAATGTAGAGTCTTCCCATTAGCCAATCCTTAATTGGAACGTTAACATAATAATAATAATAATAGTAAATGAATTTATTTCCAGAAAATTAACGTAAAATTTTATAGGAATTTGTCAAATAATAGTAAATGTAAATATAAAATAAATAATATAAAAATTAAATAAGACTTATACTTATATTAAACCCGAAATAGTTTACCAGAACTCACTAAGGTTATAAATACATTTGTCTATGAGGTAGATCTTTAATTCCTTCTTAAACACAGCAATGCTAGAGCTAAACTTCACTGCATCAGGTAAACAGTTAAATAGTTTAAGACCCAGATGATTAGGCGAGTTTACAGCCACCAAAGTTTTATGTTGTGGTATATGAAAATCATTTCTAATTCTAGTATTAAAGTGATGGATGTCATTATTCAACTGAAAATTATTTTTGTTACTATAAACATAACAGCAAAGTTTAAAAATATATAGAGACGGAAGTGTTAACACTTTTAATTGGCTAAAAATAGGTTTACAACTTTGCATTCTAGAGGCACTAACTATACATCTCAATGTACGTTTTTGTATTATAAAAACCAATTTGGAATGAGGAGACGATCCCCAGAAACAAATACCATACCTAATACGAGACTCAACACAAGCGTGATATAAACATAGTAGCTGTTGTACTGTAAGTACAGTTTTGAGATTTCTTAACATATATACAATCGAGTTAATTTTTTTTGATAAGATGTTCACAATGCATTCTCCAACTTAAGCACTTATCAATATGGAGACCCAAAAATTTGACACTTTTATAAGTTGCAATTGTTTTACCCTGTATGTGAAGGTTAAGGTCATTGCAATTACTTTGTCTGTTACAAAATCTAACTGCACAGGTTTTGTCTGGATTAAGCAGAATTAAACGAGAGCTGAACCATTGACTTAAATTTTCTAAGACATAATTACATTGTTGTTCCAAAACAGTGTCACATTTATTAGATATAACTAAAGAAGTATCATCTGTATAAAGCGTAGGATGTGCAGATGTAGTAACCTTGTCAATTTCATTGATATAAAGTATAAAAAGAAGAGGACCTAAAACGGATCCTTGAGGAACACCTACTTTTATATCTTTATAATCCAAAGTTACTGTTTTTTTGTACCATTTAAATTGTGTTCAATGGCAACGTACTGTTTACGCCTATAAATGAACTCAGCCAGTTAGCAGCTACATCCCCAATACCATATTTGGTGAATTCGTTCAGTAAAATGTCAAAGTCAACGCATTCAAAAGCCCTGCTTGGGTCACAAAATACTCCAACGGGGTTTTTACCTTTATCAATTAAATTAATTAACTTATAATGAAATGAATAAATAGCTGAATTGGTTGATCTTAGTAGTCTAAAACCATGTTGAAAATCGGAAATGATGTTATGATTATAAAGAAAAGACAATAGTCTCCTTAGATAACAAAATTCGCAGACTTTAGAAAACACCAATGTAAGAGTAATAGGTCTATAGTTTTGTACGTAATGAGTGTCATTTCTCTTATGCACTGGTACAATTTCACCAAGTTTCAATTTTTTGGAAAGAGTTCTGTACAAAATGATAAATTAACCAAGAAAGTTAATTGTGGAGCAACAACATGTAGTACTTGTTTTAGAAGAAATGGGGGTGTTTCATCTACGCCCGCTGATTTTTATTTTTATATTATACCAGATTAAATTGCAGAATTTATCAACAGTAAACGGACAAATTTCAAACAATATTGGTACTACTGACACATCAGTTAATACACTCTTTATAATTTTATTAGGTACATTTGAAAAAAAATTATTGAAAGTGTTAGCTATAGTTTGCGGATTGTCAGTAGCTTTTCCTTTCACCTTTATGAGATGATTATTTATTTTTTGGATCTAGTCAAGTAAGACACAACATCCCAAGCAACTTTATTGGGGTTGCAAAGCCTTGAAATCTTTTTTTGATAATAAAATCGTTTCGTATTATTTACCAAAATTGTATGATGTTTTTTAGCCTGCTTATACCAAGGCAATAGTGCTGTATGTGCAAAACTTAATACAAACAAGTTTTTTAATTTAGAGCTAGATATTTTAACTTTCTCATTTAGCCAAAATTTAGAGTTTTTAAACTTATACTTGCGCAGTGGAAAACAGAAGCTAAAGTGAAGTAAAAATGTTTCAATAAAGTAATCAAAAGCATCATCAGCATCACATAATTGGTATAAGCAAGAACATTTTTTTAAATTTATTTATTTATTTATCTGTTTATTTGCCCAACAGGTATAAAACCCAATTATAGGACAAACTACATGCATGTTAATACAGACTGTATATAATATATGAACATTAAGAAACTAAAAAATAAATAAATTGAAGTAATATATAAGCGAGTTGACAAGAGACATAACAACAAAATAAACGTTATTTATTATTAAGTAATGACATTAACGTACAGATGTTAATATCATTATGAGAAAAACTTAAATTAAAATTTTTGCAGATGATATGAATTGGCGATCTATATAATATATTTGTACGTGCCAATGGTAAATGAAATGTTATTTTGTAACGTGTAGTGAAAAATGGAACATGGAATTTAATTAGCGATAAAAGGTAAGGACAATCAATTAGATTATGAAGTAATTGGTAGAAAAATAATACTAGATGTACGTCTGCGTTGATGTAAACATTGAAAGTCAAATCTTAACAAAAGTGTTTCTTGAGAGCATCTTCTTTCCGGATAAGTTCCATCAATTTTAAAAGTGAAATATTTTAAAATTTTTCTTTGGACTTTTTCAACAGAGACGATATGGTCGCCTTGTGTGGGATACCATATTAATGAACAATAATCGAGTCTGGAACGCACTAGTGTAATGTACAAAGTTTTTATCGCGATGGAATTTTTAAATTGTCTACAATTTCGTATAATGAAGCCTAAAGTTTTTAAAGTAGATTGTGATAGGTTTTTAATATGATCTGTGAATGTCAATCTATCATCAAAAAATACACCAAGATCTTTTAAGACTCTACACCGCGTTAAAACATTAGAGTCGATACAGTACGGATACAAAATTGGTTCTGCTTTACGGGTATAAAACATCACATTACATTTAGTGGTATTGAGTGACAAATAATTCACTTGACACCAAGAGTTGACATTGACCAGTTGCTGGTGAAGAAATTGGCAATCACTGTAAGATCTTATAGAATAATATATTTTTAAGTCGTCAGCAAATAATAACTTTTCTGATTGTATGTTTTCTGTAAGATCATTAACGAAAATTAAAAATAATAATGGTCCGAGATTGGATCCTTGAGGTATTCCCGACGTAGGTATTAAATAAGGAGACACGTAATTATTATAAATAATGAATAGTTTGCGATTCTGTAAATTTAATAAAGCATTCTCAAATTTCTGGATGTTTTTTGAAAAACATCTTTTAATTGCTAATTTAGGTTGTACTTCGTCATTATTACTATGTAACCATTTACAACAAAAACAGAACGGTGATCAGAAATCACATTATCCACAACACAACAAATGCTGGGGCCGCCACAAATGGGAAAATTAACATAGACGTGATCAATCGTCTTGCTCGAGGAGAGAGTAACTCTATTTGGCCAACCTATAACATTATTTAAGTTGAAACCCGATAATACCTGCGTGAGTCTGGTATATTGACTATTCGGGGTGTACGCGTCTATATTGAAAT
Organism: Abscondita cerata; assembly: GCA_030710515.1. Lineage (NCBI taxonomy): Eukaryota > Metazoa > Arthropoda > Insecta > Coleoptera > Lampyridae > Abscondita > Abscondita cerata. Next base: position 198,453 of record JALBCR010000513.1, on the reverse strand, counting down.
CGCTACATAAAATTAAGTTAACACTAGTTCTGTGTACAGACGAAAGAACGTCGAAAATTGTGTCAAGCAACAGAGAAATGTTACCAAAAAAGAGTCTGTAACAAACTAAAATTATATAATTAACCATATTAACCTGATATAAAACAGCACAAATTTCACAATCTTTGTCTAAACAAAACATATTTAAATCAATAGGTTTAACATTGTAAACATTCGTAATGAAATTGTTTCTGATCCATATACCTACACCTCCACATTTAAAAGAGGACCTAACATAAAAACTAATTAAAGAAAATTCAAGAAAATGGCAGTTAATTACATTTTCAGATATTGAACCAATTTCAGTTAAACATAAAAAGTTCAGATTAGGAAATTGACAAATTTCAATTATTAAATTGTCGAGTTTGTCCGAATTTAAAGTTCCAACATTAATTTTGGTGTAACTAAAGCTTACCTGTGAATCCGGCACATTAATTGCAAACCTTACTGAATATTTTGACAGCTGGATGACGTTTGTACCTTTAACAGCTGTCTAGATATCCCTATTAGAAAACCTATCACTTCTATTGGGGCACCCGTTAATTAACCATATTAACCTGATATAAAACAGCACAAATTCCACAATCTTTGTCTAAACAAAACATATTTAAATCAATAGGTTTAATATTGTAAATATTCGTAATGAAATTGTTTCTGATCCATATACCTACACCTCCACATTTAAAAAGAGGACCTAACATAAAAACTAATTAAAGAAAATTCAGAAAATGGCAGTTAATTACATTTTCAGATATTGAACCAATTTCAGTTAAACATAAAAAGTTCAGATTAGGAAATTGACAAATTTCAATTATTAAATTGTCGAGTTTGTCCGAATTTAAAGTTCAAACATTAATTTTGGTGTAACTAAAGCTTACCTGTGAATCCGGCACATTAATTGCAAACCTTACTTATTATTAAGCGTGGTACTGCTAACGTACGTGAATATATGCGACAGTCTGTCTATTTCAGTCACATTCACGTATTACTATAAGATTTGTTTGTTGTTTTATTGAATTGTCTGTCTTTCTCTTAGGACTAATTGTTGTGTTTGGTCTAGCGTATTAGGCTTTAAGTAAAACCTGTTGATCTTCTGTTGGTCAGTTTTACTTCTTTCTTTTACCCAGCAGGTGGCGCCTTGTTAAACAGCAGTATAAAATCTTAGATCCCCCACTCTATGACAAAGCCGGACGCTGCTGCTCTAACTATTATAAATACTTTATTCTCCACGAATCTAGTGCGCTACATTGATCCGTATTTTCTTTGGTTGTTTATTTTTGTAGGTTGTTTCTCTAGAGCCGTCGTTAGTTGTAAACCTCAACCGTTACAGATCGACTAAGATAATAAATTTCACCGTTCTCATCACGTTGACTAAGAACTGCTCCAAGCCCAAAACATACATAAAAGAGCAGCATAAAGAATATAACAAGAAGTAGAATCACAGAAAATTAAGATATTTACTTTGTTAACAAACTTCACAGAGAGAAAAGAGAGAATAATAAAGTATTAGAAAAAAAACTGAGTATATGTTGTGTTCTGAAAAGTCGCATAAATTTCTGTTACGTATTCGGATTACGATCAGTGATACAAGGAAAACTTTTGCTTTTACTAAATTTCAGACTTTACTTCGGATCTAATCCCAGTTCCTGAGATGGGAAATAATATCAACACTACTCCAGAAGGCCGTTGCTATTTTTTTGCACTTTAATACGATTACTATTGTTCTGTTATCCGGTTATCTCCAAGGAACCTCTTTTAACGAACCAATAGTAGCCGGATTCAAGAACGAGAAATAGAACTTTCCCCCGGTTGCGGTTGATTGGAACGATTAAGTCCTATTCAACTGTAACTGGGGAAAGCCCCTAAAATCTGGAAACGTGGATAAGATGGCGATAGAAATCAATGTTTACAATGGTTATAAATAGAGAAATGGTACTTACGACGTAGAAGACGACGATTAATAAATCCTCCAATAATACAGGGTCCGGCAGGGAGGTATGGATGATTTGGGCGGGGCGCCGTGCGAGGTAGGGATAACCTTGGCGGATGAAGAGTGGGGTTATCTGTTTGTCATGAGTTGCCATTTTAGTAGCAATGGAGACGTGGTCGATAGAACATCGTGTGTTTGTGTACGACACCTTTATTGAAACGGGCCGTTCCGTCGTTGAAACTCAGAGACGGTTCCGGAATCATTTCAACGTTGGCCGCCATGGTCGTGTTCCGAAGTTTGAAACAATAATGAAGTGGGTAAATAACTTTCAACGAACAGGTTCTTTGAGACCTGGAACTGCACGTGGTGGTGAATGAACGGTACGAACGCCGGTAAACATTGAAAGAGTGCGTCAAGCAGTTCAAGCAAGCCCTCATCGTTCGGCTATGCAACATGCTCGTGCTCTTCGATTGTCGGACCGATCAGTTCGCCGGATTTTACATCTTGACCTGCATTTTCATCCGTATAAGCTGATGGTTGTCCAACAATTGCAGCAAAATGACTACAGAAGACGATTCAGATTTGCAGAAACAATGTTGGAGAACATGACTGATGATATTGTTTTGATTATGAGTGACGAAGCCCACTTTCATTTATCAGGAGTGGTAAACAAGCAGAACTTTAGGTATTGGGCTTCTGAAAATCCACGTCAACTCCATGAAAGACCTCTACACATCGAAAAGCTGACTGTTTGGTGTGGCATTAGTCGAAACTTCATTATTGGCCCTTACTTTTTCGAGAAAATGGACAAACCGTCACTGTCAATACAGATCGTTACCTAACGATGCTGCGTGAGTTTTTCTGCCACAGTTGAGAAGACGACGTATCAACATCAATACTGTATGGTTTCAACAAGATGGGGCAACATGCCATACATCGAGAGCAGCTATGGAATTTCTTAGGCAGACGTTTCCTGGGCGCCTCATTTCGTTGCGTGGAGATGTGGAGTGGCCTCCTCGGTCACCAGACCTGACACCTTGTGATTATTTTTTTATGGGGCTACCTCAAATCACGTGTATACATACACAAACCACGTACACTTGAAGCCCTGAATGAAGCAATAACTCAAGAAATTCAAGCAATACCACGTCCAATGCTACAGAAGAGTATGGACAACTTCTCACAACGTTTACAGGAGTGTGTGGACAAAAACGGACACCACTTATCAGATGTTATTTTTCGTACATAATCAATGTTTTATTTTTTTCCTCTTTAATTTTCATAATGGCATCATCCAAGGTACACACTGAAATAATAAAATTTTAGTTTCATTTGAAAATGAGTGTGTAGCTATTATTTCAAATCATCCATACCTCCCTGCCGAACCCTGTATTGAGAACATTGGCGTGGTGTTTATTTTCCTTACCAATTAACTAATAATGGTACTTTTATTTTAGATTTTTCCTAATTTAACTTCAGTGATTTGTAGCAAGAATGTTCGAATGTAACTTAATTGCTTAACTATATGTGGATTTATCCTAGTAATGTATGATAAACAATTTAATATGCCTTTTTATTTTCTTTAAAAGTTCCCTTTTTGCATACATTTTAGGGCAGCATTTGGTATACAAAATAATTGGAAATAAAAAAAGATAAAACAGTTACAGTTTTTATTTCAATGGTACAAAGCAGCAAATAGATTTTCCTAAATATCTTGACAACGGATCGATCAATTTTAAAAATCGATACATCGACGTGTAGTAATTAAATGACCTTTAAAATTAGGTATTACCCGATATTCCTTTGCATTTAAGATTTTAAAGTTGGTAGCTCTCCTTGAAGGGGATGAAAACTTGTCCTTTTCGATAAATTTGTTGACGTATTTTGAAGTTTTTTAAAAATATACACATTTTGAGAAAGTTACAGTGAAAGTCCTGAAATGAACACTCTGTACATGTATATTTTTTAAATATTACATATACATTATAGATAAGACAGCTCTACAAAAAAAAAATTTTGTTGCCCTGGATATCTTAGCAAATTTTGATGTTTTCAAGTGCCCAGATTACGAATTTATTCATGAAATTATTGGATGTGCTCTTGTTTTCATGATTATATTGCATATCTTATATTTTGATCAAATAAACAAAATTTTTCCAGCTATGATTAGGGTTCTGCGCACCTTTTTCGCGCATACAAATATCACGTGATCCCCGCGCTTAGGCCCATATCCAGCAGAACAGCTGATCTCAGTTATTCGACATATTGAAGTACTTAGACGTGCATCTGTATAAGTTGCCGTGTGTCAATACTTTGTTTCGTTTACTGAATTTTCATTCTAATATATTTTTCTTGTCTTTTAAAACATGAGTTCATCACGAAGAAAGTGTAAATATAGTACTGATTTGTTTTGTTATATTTGTGGGGTTTATATAACGAAAAACGAAAGAGAAATATCACAGACTTCGTCAAGGAGACTTATGCCGAATATTTCGGTTTTAAAATGGATAAATTAGATAAGGCATGGGTTCCTCATAAAGTCTGTAAGTCTTGTGTTGAGTCTTTACGGTTGTGGAGGAAAGGAGAACGTGCTGGATTAGATTTTGGTATTCCTATGATCTGGATGGAGCCTAAAAATCATTTCGATGATTGTTACTTTTGCGTAGTAGATGCGAAAGGTTTTAATCGAAACCAAACGTGGAAATATCCAGATTTACAGTCTACAAAATGTCCTGTTTTACACAATGAAAATCTTCAGCGGCCTATATACGTTTCAAAAGTAATTCGGATACCCTCAGAAACAATGATGTTGCCAAATTCACAGAAATCTGTACAGTCTACCAGTGGAAGTGAATGGGAGGGTGAAACATCTACGCCAAAGTTATTTTCTCAAAATGAACTCAGTGATTTAATACGTGATCTGAATTTATCAAAAAGGATCGGAACTGTTAGCTTCAAGATTGAAAGAAAGAAATTTATTAGCACCGATGGTAACAATTACCACATATAGAACACGCGAAAGTGAGTTACTACAATACTTTAGTGAAAATGAGGAACTAGTGTACTGTAATGATGTCGCGAAGCTGCTTCTGGATATGGGCTCAAAGGAATACAAACCTACTGAGTGGCGCCTATTTATTGACAGTTGTAAAGAAGTTTAAAATGCGTCTTACTGCACAATGGAAATAAATATGCATCAATTCCGATTGCCCATTCTACAAAACTCAAAGAAGAATACGAAAATATAAAATTAGTTTTAGAAAAATTAATTACTCGGAGCATCAATGGTCGATCTGCGTGGATTTCAAAATGGTTAATTTTTACTCGGTCAACAAAGTGGATACACGAAATACCCTTGCTTCATTTGCATGTGGGACAGTAGAGCAAAGCAACTTTATTGGAAACAAGATGTTTGGCCTGTAAGAAATTCTTTAACGGTCGGTAAAGCCAATGTAATCACGGAGCCGTTGGTAAGCAGAGACAAAATCATACTTCCACCATTACATATCAAGTTAGGAATGATGAAGCAATTTGTGAAAGCGTTGGACAAGGAAGGAGATTGTTTCAATTACATTTGTAGAAAATTTCCGAAGCTTAGTATGGAAAAGTTGAAAGGTGGAATATTTGATGGTCCTCAAATACGGCAATTGATGAAAGATACAGATTTTATCAAAGCTATGACTATTCCGGAAAGTGAAGCTTGGAAAAGTTTCGTGTTGGTAGTTGAAAATTTCCTAGGTAACCATAAAGCACCAAATTATGAAGAAATTGTGCGAAGTATGCTGACAAACTTTCAGACTCTTGGAGCAAATATGAGTATCAAGTTACACTATCTCCGCAATCATCTGGACAAATTTCCGGATAATCTAGGAAATTATAGTGAGGAACAGGGAGAGCGGTTCCACCAGGATCTAAAAGTGATGGAAGAAAGGTATCAGGGTCGATGGGATAGCCACATGATGGCAGATTACTGCTGGTCCTTAAAAAGATTGTCCGCTGGAAAATATAAAGAAAAGCTCTTAAAAGGCGTTTTATAGAAATATAACCTGTTTTCGACATTTTTCTTTCCTTTTACTCGATGTAAAATCCCTTATTTATCAAAACATAACTGACGTTATTAATATATATGTTATTTTGTTTTAAGTTTTCTGATTCTTGTAACGCAAAATAAAAATAAATTTTTTTAAATAAACCAGAGCAAATCTTACAAAATCATCGATATTTTCATGAATCGTGAGCATAAATATATCCAAAATCGATCTTATATCCTGGGCAACAAAACCACTGTAGACCAGTGTAATGTATTGGGTGTTGCTGGATAGTCATTTCTGACGTTGTCAGCGTATTCATTTATTAGTACCATCAATGATTTAGTTCTTACAATGACTATTGCTAGACTTTGATAACTTTTAGACAAGTTTGTGCAGCTTAAAAAGAGAAATAAAAATGTCAGAAGAGTCAGAAAATGAGTACTTTGAAATAAATGTTAACAGTAATTATCATAGCAATTCACTAGTAATATTCAAGGTGTCACGCTACACAACAAAATAAATTTTGACATTTCGCATTGTGACGTAATTTAACGTATAATTTAAATCAGCAAATAACAGTAACTTTTGGTGACACAATTTTCATAGCTTTTACAATCGTGTTTCACGGTGTAAAAGCACTAGTATTCTAGCAGCCGTATTTGTCCAATCTGTTGTTCTAAGATTACTTTATTTAGAAAGCTTTACATGTACTGAGGTTAAAATCTGTATTCAGACTGCAGCAAAGAGTGTACGGCTTTAAGATAGCACTTACGTTCTCGTCATCTACGCAGTCTTTGAATTCAGCCACTTTGGAGTATACCTACATTAGGAATGACACGAAAATTTATTACAGCGACTCTCGAGCAAATATAGGACGAACAAGCTCGCAACGCGTTAATGCTCGTAATTTACGGTTGGGATTTTTTATTGATGTTATAGATGAAATTTGAGAATAATTGCGTTTATATCTGGATTAGAAAAGTGCACGTAATAAAAAGTTGAACCAAACCGCAACGATCATTTTACCTGCCTATAACTTCACCACACCTAAGGTACGATGAAAGGATCATAACCAGAATATGTGACCTGCATGATGGACGCAATCGGACGCTATTTTTCATGTGTACTCGCTGGAAAACGACATGAATCTCAATGACGCTTTTCACCTTTCTAATACTCGTTTGTAATGTTTGAATCTCGTGGGAGCTATTGACTTAAAATCTCATCACAACGGATATTTCACCTACATTTTGTATTATTGCAACTTTCTAAAACTATCACTATCAGCATTCTTAATGCTGAAAGTAAATAACGCAATAATACTGCTCGTGGCTGATTTTGACCGAAGAGATTTCTTTAACGAGGCGTTTTATGATTAAGATTGCTGATCCCGATGTTGTAGCCAAGTTTTCATGATGTACATTTTGTAAAACGCGAGTTACAAGTTAGATATGTTGTCGCCAACTTTTTCACCCTATTCCCAAGTGGATCGATTAATGTATTTTAATCTAAAAATTAAATTACTTTGTATTGTCATACACAAATCTTGGATTTTGTTGCATTTTTAACAAACGTAAAAAAATATACGTTATTGTGATTTTCACTTATTTACACTAGTTTTTACTTTAGATTCTAGAAATTTCTAGATTGTAAATCAATCGTACTAGATTAAGTTTTTATATAAATAATTATAATGTTATCTCCTTGTTAGGTTGTAACTGTTACTTTATTTTTATCAAATTTCTCTAATACATTAAATAAATGTAATGTACATTTTTGTAGTGGGAAACTGTATATAATTATCATTGATTTACCCGTATATATTTTTTACATTTATTTATATCTATGGAACGGATAGTTTTTAATTTGTCAGTTGCGCAAAGAACTGTTTGTGAACTCCGAAAAACGCCATTTTCACAGCGTACGTGATGTACTGCTTGTGCAAATATCTTTCTTAAAAATGCCGAAAGCTTGTTTTTTTGTTAATATTTTTCTTTATTTAATTGTGTTATTTTGTTTTAGGTTCGATTTTTTTCTTTGAGTCTCTTTTTCCTTTGAATCACTGATTATCTTTATCGTTACCTTACCTTGGGTTATTATCTTACCTTCTGCAAATGAACTACATTTTGAATCGTTCATTGTGACAGAGATTAAAACTACGAATACTTATCGGTATTGCTCTTGCAAAAATTTTGAGGATACGACCGAAGATTTTTTTATGGAGAACGCAACTATCGTTTTACCTATCTACCTCTAAAATTCAATAACGTAATCAGCTTATCTGAAGAGGTCAACGCACCGACCAAATGACGCTGCCCTGTATCATCGTTTTTACCAAATATACCATTCTTTTTACGTTAAATGTTAAAACTGAAAGTACCTATCTTATTTACCTAAATTGTTTTAACTAAACTCATATAAAATTTACTTTAAGTAACGTGAATACGTGTAACCTTTTAGTTAACTATAAAAGAATTACATAAAAATTCTACTTATAGACTTAATTGTGAAGAAAATGGATCCAATTTCTACTTTAAATTTCATGCTTGAAATATTATTTTAAATTTACTGTATTTATAATAATAATAATAATAAGAAGAATAATATATTTATTGAAAAGCAATTTACAATTCTTAACATGTACAATACATTGAAAGTAATAACAAAAATGCTTTTCAACCGAAACTCTATTGATTCGTCAGAAAAGAGAGAAATCAGTCCTCTTAGAGCCCCATACTTTAAGTTAAGTAAACTTGCAGTACCAGCCCGCTGACAGAACGTATAATATAATAAATTCAGAATATACAATTGTCAAATTAAATTTGATTTTCATTTTAATTTATGAGCTTAGCAAATTTGAAAGACACGGAAAGACCCCAACAATCATCGCATATTTAGTCGCCAGAAGTATAATGCAAATATGTTTTGTATTTTATTTTGAAACCGTACATTGATGAAGACTTAATCAATAAAGGAATATTGTTATAAATATGTGCTATATTGTAAGAAAAACTTCTTTTGAATAATGATTTAAAATGTCTGGGTACGGTTAAAAGTCCACGATGCCTAAGATTCAAATGATGTACATCTAAGCCTCTTGGCCAAGTACGGAGGAGATCTAAAAATATAGATTTTGTGAAAGAACGATGCAAGGTAAATTAGATATGGCGACACACGATGACGTCGACGTAGACCATAGACAAAACGAATACACGAGTTTTGTACTTTTTGAATTCTTAGGATAAGTACTGATCTATACACGGACCATACACAACATCACAGAAGTTAAACTTACTCAAAACCAGGGCGTCACACAAATTTTTACGTGTCCGTGTAGACATTAAGTAACAATACGGATATAAAACTCTTTGCGCACCATACGACTTACTAATGATCTGCGTAACATGTTCTTAAAAACGTAGGTTAATGTCTAATTGAAGGCCAAGGTTTTTGGCAACATTAGTAAACTGGAGAATTTCCCCATTGATTCCAATTGTTAGGTTATGTTGCAGATGTTCACGACATTGCTTGGAACAGAATAACAAAATAGACGATTTACTAGGATTAACAGTTAGAGAATGATTAGAAGCCTCGTTGATCAAATTAGACAAATCCGTATTAATATTTGACTGAACAGTAGTGACCTCATCGTTGAAAAATTCATATAACAGCTGCGTATCGCCAGCGTATAGATAATATTTGCAATATTGTAGACAAGAAAATAAGTTGCTAGTGTAAATCGTAAATAACAAAAAAGGTCCTAAATTGAACCTGAGGTACACCCAGTATGAATGACATTTGGATCAAGAAAAGATTGTTTATTCAGTTTTAACTCTTTGGGTTCTGAAAGTAAAATATCATCAACTACAGCAGATAATACAGTAGCACAGCTATGTTTAGAGCCTTGAACCCAGATTGGACTTCAGGTAATATGTTGTAGGTATTCAGATAGACACGTATTTGACGTTCGATTATTTTTCCAGAACTTTAGATACTGCATTAACAATGCTGATAGGACAAATGTCCTTTAGTTCACTACAATTTTTAACTTAGGAATAGGTATAACGTAAGATTCCTTCCACTGAGAGGAAAGTACCCTTCAATTAGACAAGAATTAATTATATGAGTCACCATGGGCAGGATGGCGGGGCAACAAATCTGCAGCATTTGTATGGATATATTATCTGGACCAATAGACTTTGATGTTATGTCAAAAACAACACCCCTCACCTCTTCAACTGAGATAGCATTAAAGTTAAAATCACCATTTACTTTATCACTTACATTGTTTGAATAAAAATGTAATGTGTTTAAACAAATGGGATTTAAATTGTTAGAAACAGAAGAAAATGGTTATTGATTAAGTTTACATCCTGAATATGAGCTGGTAAGCACAGAGGTCTTTTACAGTTGATATTTAACCTTTTCAAATCTTTCCAGACCTGCCTATTATTGGATGAGACATTAGATGATAAGCTACCAAAATATGCCCTTTTTCTTTCCGAAGTGACGAAGATACTAAATTACGCAGAGATTTATAATATTCAAACGTAGCTGGTTTACGATTACGCCTAAATTTGATAAGGGCAGAGTCCCTTAATTTCATCATGAACTGTATGTTATGTGTAATCCACGGCGAATATTTCTTATGTGGAGTAGATGTAACAATGGGAGCGTGTATGTCGAAAAGTTGTATTATATGATGATTAAAAAAATCAACTTTTTCATCAATACGCTGCATATGATACATGTTATGCCAAGGGATTGACACTAAATCTCGTTGAATTATATGTCTATCAACGTTAGATAGATTGCCATAGCTTTTGGGTGGCTCAACATCACCCCTCATGAGAATGTCTACCACTACATAAACCAAAACAATGATCACTAAGATCATGAAGATCTGTAATACCATGTCTAACAACTGCAGATTCTTGTGTACACTCATGAAATTTAAAACTTGGACACCACAATTTCTGTAAACAAAAGTTTGCACATTGTGAAGCGGGCTTAAGGGTATCATTTACAATTCTAACAGCAGGTAGTCTCAGCAGGGGTTATCTTATAGAAGGACTGTAGAATGAATCATTACACTAAGCACGTTTTAGAAAATAGGTAATTTACGTTGCTTACTTAATTTTTTCTTTAAAGAATATATTTGAAGGTATCGCTAATTAAACACCATAGCTCGATTAATTATCGAATCAAAATTTTGTTTAGGAAATGTTTACAAAATAAAATTAGAAATAATTTTGATTTAAAAACGTCTACAAGCAATAACTTTTAAATTAAATCAAAAACTAAACATGGTTATTTGGGTTGACTGATTATTACTTATTTTTAAATAAATCTAACCTACTAATTATTGTAAGTTATTAAAAAAATCATTAAACTCTCTATTCATAATATTTAGTCCTTACAAAATGTATATTTTATGACGTTTCATTTTTTCTGTAGTTAATATAAAAGTGAAAATAAAAACTAAGGCAATTCTTATTGTCAACGTATATATTTAGTTTTTGACAAGAATTTATTACATAATTATAATTAAGATACCAAGTTATAGTTTAAAATTAAATGAAAACTTTTTTTAAATAAAGGTATTACTATATAAATAAATATAAGAAATCAATAATGGGTGTGACCTCCATTATTATTGATACATTCTTGGAGGCGTCTGCTCATTGACGCTATCAAGGTATCAATATAATTAATATTAATCGTTTCCCATGCGGTATCAATGGCTGCAATTAGTGCATTACGGTTTACTGGTATAAAATTTGGCCCTTGTTGTCTTCGGATAACAGCAAGTATTCGAGCCCAAACATTTTCGATAATGTTAAAATCTGGGCTTTGCTGGCCAGGGTAACAGCTCCAAGTTATTTGCTTGTATCCAGTTGCGCACAACCTGCGAAGTATAGGGTCATCATATCCCGATAGTTAATTATCGAATGTTCCAAGAAAATATGTGTAAATAGTAAATGGAATCTACTAACGTAACGTTAAGTCGTTAATTATAGTTACATAACTCTCCTTTCATAAGATATAGTTCATATTAATATGCTTATTGTAAAGCTTCGTACACACCTGAACAACAAACCGAGGAACAAACAGAACAACGAACCGAACGGCAATCGGAACATTAATTTGGACGGTGCTACGTACGAATTTTAGAACAGATTCGCAAGTCCTGATTGTTCCACGAACGGTTTGCGGCGTTCCCGCAACTTGTCGGTTTTTCTCCGACATCAAAGAAAATGCGCGCGAATGCGTTTGCAGGTTTGGACGAATCTAAACAAAACGGCGAACAAACTTATGCGGGAGAATTAAATTATTTATTTTTTGTCCTCCCTTTTGTGGGTTTGTTGTGTTTTAGGTAATATTATGGAGTTGACAGAAGAAAAATGTTTTAAATTAATCAGTGTTTAAGAATGCAAGAAAAAAATGATGTCCCTATTAGCATCATTTGGGCGGGAAATTTCCAAAATAAAAAAAAGCGAAGTAAATTATAATTTTTACTCTTCTTTGTGCGTAAAAATTTGGTTGGCACTATCTTCTTGTTTTCCGCAATTTTCTCTTCTCAATAATAAATATATATGAACTGAAAACTACTGAAAATAATTATGAAAACAGCACAAACGTTCCGTTTGTTGTTCGGATTGTGGAAATCATAAAGATCGTTTGTCGTTCTGTTTGACTTTCGGTTCGTTGTTATGTTTGTTGCTCGGTTTGTTGTTCAGGTGTGTACGAAGCTTTACAACTTAAGCAACAATTTTTGGCGAATAAAGATTAGTTTGTGATGTAATATTAGAAACACAAATTTATATCATATCAAATTTATGACAACTTAAAACCAAGAACGTGTATGTTATTGCTAAGAAATTATTAAGAAAAAGCGCAATTGCAGTGTAAATATTTATAATTAGATATTTTCGAAAGTTTATAAGTCCTCTATTGTAATCTTAATACTTAAAAGAAAATCCTGTCCATTAGCATTATAAAGAAATGGCTTTTACTTTATGAATAAGTTTCAATAACAATAGAATATCCTTGCTTGTTTAATTTACTTCCTTTGAGTCATATTGCTCTAAGGGTTGTTACATTAGTCATTAGAAGTATGTAATAAATAAACAATTACCTACTGTTTGAGAAGGGTAGTGTGAACCAAACCTTTTTTTTAAAAATTTAATTTTTTTTTTTAAAAAAAAAAATTAAATTTTTTATTATAAATTTAATTTTTAATTTATTTTTTTATTTATAAAAATATTATTATTAATTATATTTTTTTTTTTATTTAATAATAAATTTTTTAAAAATTATTAATAATAATATTATTTTTATTATTTTTTTTATTTTTTTTAAATAAATAAAGTAAGAAATGTAAATTCCATTTTAGTTTAAACTATTATCAAGTGTTGTGAAAATGCCACCTCATCTCGGTGCTGATTTGAAGCGCGGATTGTTTCGGAATTAAACGTCATAAAATATACATTTTGTAAGGACTAAATATTATGAATAGAGAGTTTAATGATTTTTTTAATAAACAATAATTAGTAGGTTAGATTTATTTAAAAATAGGTAATAATCAGTCAACCCAAATAACCATGTTTAGTTTTTGATTTAATTTAAAGTTATTGCTTGTAGACGTTTTTAAATCAAAATTATTTCTAATTTTATTTTGTAAACATTTCCTAAACAAAATTTTGATTCGATAATTAATCGAGCTATGGTGTTTAATTAGCGATACCTTCAAATATATTCTTTAAAGAAAAAATTAAGTAAGCAACGTAAAATTACCTATTTTCTAAAACGTGCTTAGTGTAATGATTCATTCTACAGTCCTTCTATAAGATAACTCCTGCTGAGACTACCTGCTGTTAAATTGTAAATGATACCCTTAAGCCCGCTTCACAATGTGCAAACTTTTGTTTACAGAAATTGTGGGGTCCAAGTTTTAAATTTCATGAGTGTACATATAACATAATCTATCAAAGAAGATGTAGTTGCCGTGACTCGAGTAGGGTTATTGATGATTTGTACTAAATTTAGTCCTTTCAGTATAGAATGAATACCGATCTGAATAAAAGGTATTTTCTAACAAATTAACGTTAATATTTCCTAGAGAAAAATTTCATCATGTTCAAGTAATAAATCGGAAAATGTTCTTCAATGTAGTCCAAAATTGGTAGATATCGGACCCAGGAGGGCGATATACCACCCCTACTGCCACCTTTCTGTCATTTAAAATCATAGATATCCATAATTGTTCAATAGAATTAATTACAGTATATTTATTTATAGTCTTGAAAAGGATTAAACTATTTTTATAAACAAATCCACCTCCGCTTAACGTAGTCCGATCTACTCTTACAAAATTGAAACCAAGAATATAAACAATTGGTCAGGTACGTTTTGGTTTTAAGCAGGTCTCCCCTACAGCCACAATATCATGCGAGGATCCTTCCGTGTACTCTCGAAATTCCTCAATTTTAGCACATAAAGACCTAATATTAACATGAGCTAAATTAAGTTTTACTCATAATGAATTAAATAAATAAGAATAATAAAGTATAATTACTACCTAAGAATAACATATATGCAAAAAAATAGTATATAAGTAATGTTGTTGTCATGATTGTATAAAGTAGAAAGATTAACTTGTAAACTTAATGGTAACGATAACGATAAAGTAAAATTAATTTACTAATAGTTATAATTATCTTCCAATAGGTTTATAACTAATGGATAAATGAATAAAAACAATAGTTGAAATGTAGTTATAATTTAGTACTATAAAATTAAAGATAATGCAGGTAATGCAAACGTAAGATGTTTAGTGATACTAATAAATAAATAAGTTCAACGTATTTTAAAAATACCCAATGAAATAGTTTTTTAATTAACCTTTAAGAAACTATTTACTACCTATTTATAATTAAACCCGTTAACTTTTGTTTGTGTAATGAATTTTTCCACTAATTATATGTGTTTCAAATTATCTATTTAGCGTTGGCATTTTTACATTCTGGCAAAAGAAATTAAAATGTGATGGTATCCCCAAACAACATCTATGCGAAATGTGAGTCGACCAATTATAAGGAATTTGTCCAATTGTTTTACATCTCATTTGGCCTTACAATTGCGTTTGCTCACTACTGATCTGTTCTTTTGGCGCTTTTTGAACAGCATTTACTATATGTGAAACCAACTCTATTACAAGTTCTGTACAGTTAGTAGTAGGCTTTGTGTCATTTGCATATCAAATATTTGGCTTAGGTGTTTCCTGATAAAGTTATTTTTCTTTTTGCCTCAATGTAAGTTAACTTTTCTTTTACCTTTAATTTGTTTTTATTTTTCGCCATAATTTATACATGTGAGCGTCTGATCGCATGGTTTGCCTTTGTGTAGCGGTTTTCCACATACACACACTTGTTCGCTTTCACAACAGAGAGGCGTATAGCCAAACTTCTGACAACTAAAGCACCTCATTGGTACAGGGATGTAAAGTAGCACATCCAAATTATAAAAAAGCTATTTGTGTCTTCTTAGGTAAAGTTAGAATATTAAAAGTTATTGTATGATTACAAATATTCCTAAGTATTCCATCTCTTCGTGTTTTAATTCTTTTGATGTCTACTATCTCTTGTTGTTTTGTTTCTTACAGAATTTTTTTATAGAACAATTAAGTAGGTCGGGGCAGCAGACAACACCTTTTGAGACATTTAGGGTGCCATGCGCTACTACATATTTCAATCTCTGCAAACCTTTTAACCCTCATTAAACGTTTTGATTGCCCGTTTAACACCGTTTCTATTAGTAAACCATCTTTCACTTTTTTTCAATTTTTTTACATTTTTCCATATACTACTTTATTTATTAAAATGGACTTAGTTTTGTAAAGTCGCCGTCCTTTCTCTTGATGATCAGGTGTTACCTCCGTCTCCTTGTTCACCGTGGTAGTTTTTGGTGCTCCACCAGAACTACTAATGTTTTGTGGGTTTTTCGGCTTTGCTAAGCCCGTACCTGCTGACGAGCAAGCCCCTTGGGAGATTATTATTATTATTATTATTGTTTTAATTATTCTGTTTTTGTTATAATTTGTTTTTGTATTAGTTGTTTATTAATTATGTGGATAAGTTCTTGAAAATCCTGTTTTGTTTTTCGATTTTTAATCAAAATTTGTCATCTCCTACATCATAGGTATTGAGCAGATGTATCTTCTAGTTTTTTTCCTCTAAAATAACGATGATTTTGATATTACTTACGAATTGTCTTTGTCATAGTAAATTTTATTAATAATTTCATTTTCAACTCCTTATAGTAATTGGTTTAAG
Organism: Abscondita cerata; assembly: GCA_030710515.1. Classification (NCBI taxonomy): domain Eukaryota; kingdom Metazoa; phylum Arthropoda; class Insecta; order Coleoptera; family Lampyridae; genus Abscondita; species Abscondita cerata. The sequence goes on along the minus strand of JALBCR010000513.1, from coordinate 182,119 downwards.
TGCAAATTTTAGCATAAAATTTTTCTTTAGTTGCGTATTCTATTGTTTCACAATAATAACATATTAACACAAACATACTAGCACTAAAGTAATAGTGGCAGTTACTAATCCAAATCTATTAGACAAATAGCATCTACAATACACAAACTGAACGTCCATGTCGACAATGCCTTGCCGGTGTATATGCTGTAAAACCGAACCGTTTCATAATCTGGAAAAAGAAAATTTTCGTTTCACAAAATTTATAATGTTTTTATCACTAAAATTAAAATAAAAACCATTGATCAGAAGCAAAACTACAATCATCTGACAATTTTAGGGTCACAAGTGAAGACGGTATTCTGTTGCATTTTATCTGTAACCAATTTGGAATGCGTAACTGTAACAAGCCAAAACACTAATTGCACGGTTCACATTAAAGGATTGTTGGGACGAGTACGTATAGTAAGTACCACGTAACATGCATTCAATTTTCAGTTGTTTTTCTTCTGTTTACAGAGAAACGAAAAACTGCAGAACTAAATTCATGGCTAAAAAACGCGTAAAAAAGCAAATTACAGCATTCATTGACCAACGTAACACCAAATAAAACCTGTCAAAAATAAGAACTGTCAAATTAAAAAAAAAATCAAATTTTATTAAGGAATGGTATGTCGCAAAACAAAAGACATTCGCTTAGACAAAATCAAACAAAGAAAACGTTCCCTACTGTGGTATCACATATTTAAAGCTTTCAGATAAATCTAGACCTAATCTAGCAAGTTTGCTACCAACTACTGCTGAGTAGTTACCAAAAAGTACAAATGTGGTTTAGATAACTTAGTAGACTACTTGCGGTAGAGTTGAATGTAAACTGCGTCAGTTCTTTCGTCGCCTGTTGTAATAAACTTTTATTAAAATATTATTTATGAAACACGGTGTATATGTGAATTTTGATATTAATGTTGAAGTTGTCGTAATTTATCTAGCGACAGAAAGCTTGAAGGTGTTTTTTATTGCTTCTGGTCTCATCATTTTGTCTCATTAAATAAGTGTATTTCTGTGACGTTAAAATCAATTGGAACTTGACTGTTTTTGTGATTTAATGCCCTTGTTGGTTTATACTTAATTGGGACAAATTTGACTGTTAGTCATGAACAGGAAAATTGGTGTAGCGTACCAATATCTGTCTGATAGTTGTCTGCTGTAGAATAGTTGTTAATTTCAAGTGAATTTTCTTTGTTTTTTGAAGAAACCTGTAAGTAGTAGATTTACACATGGCCTGTAGCTAGTGATGAAAAATTTTGTTTTATAGTTGTTACAAACAAAATCATACGATAGGTAAGAAATTATTTTATTTTGGCCAACTGACTAAAACCAAGAACCAATGGTATGCATTTTGTTATTTAATTTAAATGTACAAGTGTCTTTGCAGGAAAGTATATCTGCCTAAATGCAGAGTCTCTTCTTCAGTGTCGGACTGGCTATATTTTGCTTCACCGGCAAATCGAAAATTTTGACCCCTGTCTTCCCTTGCATGCCCCTTTTTTTGCCATTTTTGATTTCAAAAAGACATGAAAATTTCAGACTCTCCATTTTTACACCTTTATTTAGCAAAGAAAATTGGTTTAACTCTCTACACAACATGTTATTTGTAACCCCACTTTTAAAGAAATTGTGTTAGTCATAAAGTTCAGAGGATAGAGCAATGCGATTGGGCCTACCAATTGTTGATATGCTGTGTTGATGACAACATTGTAAACCTGAATCTCAAGGGACTTATATGGTAAAACCAAAATTTTCTTACTATTGCAGTTTTTTCCGGCTTGGCTTTTTTGAAGTTCTTATGCGTTTTTTCTAGCAAATCTTCTTCGATATTGTTGCTCATTTGTTCGTCTTCGTCGTCTCGCATTTCTTGGGTATGGGCTGCAAATTTCAATACATGCTGATATAAAGCGTTTCTTGTCTAGCCCATTCTCGAGGGTATTTATTATGTTAGCAGCAGTTAAATAGTCAAAGCATTGAAACTGTACAGTAGAAAAATTGAACAAATCTCTGAACACGAAAGCATGCAATATGGTGTGAAACCAATTGTCAAGCAACAAATTTGCTCGAAATGCAACATTGTCGCTAAAGTCTCCTCCGTCAGCAATCGTCCAGAGTCATTTTAGCATTGTCAAGTATCGAGCAAATAGCTAACAAATACACATCGACATGATAATAATTCGATACTTGCTCCACTATTTTGTAACAAACGTCTGAAGAGTTGGTAACATATTGCAGATTCGTTGTTTATATTCGTCCAGACCTGCATTTGTTTATAATTTAGCTATGAACACTGTAGTGTTTTGCAGCAATAAAAGGAAATTTCTTGAATCTTTGCAGTTTTCAGTACAATCAGCCATGATCAAGTTTAATGCATGAGCAAAACAATGAACAAATAGTAGATTTAGATTTTCCGACTTTAGTTTACCTTGAAAACCATTTATTGCATAAACATGTTGGCAGCGCCGTCAAATAAGCGTGTTAGTTCAATTGCTTGAGTTTGGGTTTTATTAAGTGCTGATACCAAGCTTTACCGATAGTTTTATGTACAACTTTGAAAACTCAGAAAACTTTGAATTTTATCATTAAGTGATACCTTGGGTTGTATCAACTTTAATACAGAAAATATTGGAAGACTTAATAGTTTTATTGATGAACTATCTTGAAAGGAAAGTTACAAATGATTCTCTCCCTTAAAACAAAGCTCTGTCTTTTTGTAATTTGTGCCACCCTTTGTTCTTTTTTTTTTATTTTTAGATTTGAAGATGTGATTATTTAAAATACAAACCAACCTAACCAGTTCAAAAAGTTGCCATAATTTATCTTTCGATTGTTCAAATCCGCTGCATTCTCATTTAAACCGATAAATACTATATATCTATTAGGCGCTGAACAATTTCCGTCCTCTTTAAATTTCTGATTTCCGTTTGTCCATCTGTTCTTTATTCAACATAGTTTTCACATCGTTTCACCTTCTTTGCATGAACGAACGCCATAACACAATTTTCATGTTTGATTGATATAGCCCCGTTCTTGCTCTTATTGGCGACAAAGACCATGCAAACATTACATAATATTTTGTGGGCCTTGACATAGTACGACAGCCATTGCCGAGATTCTTCTTTCACCCTTAGTTGCCGCATGTACGTTTTTTCTGACATTGAAATGCAATTTAACATTGGCTGCACAGGATGATGTTTCATAAATTTCAGCTTACCTTGAACATCTGCATTTGGTGAAGAGGGATAAACTTCGAAAATTCTTCAAATTCAATTGCTACAGATCCATCTTCACATACACCTTTCTCACTGCCTGATTACTGTTCTCCATCTCTAAACGTAGTTTTGTCGAAGTAGACTCTAATTTCATCAGGAGTTGCGCTTTGATAGTCAGATGTAAATTTCAAAAAATAGAGTTCCTATTACTTTAAATGAATCCTATAAGTGGAACGGATTAATTTTTTAATTATCAAGCTACACAAAAACTATCTAAATATTCAAATAAATAAATCCTTGTCAAAGCCGATGTGTTTTTATCATCTTGAAAACTGTATTTCAATATGAACATAAATTTTGCTTTCGATATGCAAAAATAAAACCAAATTAAGATTTTTTAAAAATTTTATTTGTACAAACAAATCTAATACAATAAATACGGTAATAGCAATTACAAAATAATTCCATATTTTAAGATTATTATACCTATTATTTGTTGTGTTCTTGGGATTACATCTGCTGGATTTTCTCCTACATGCGCTTTTGCGATTGATAAACATACTTACTTATTATTGTTTGTCTTGCAGTTTTTACTTGTTTAATTGCTTGTCCTGCTTCTGCACTTTTACTTGATCTCATTCGATTTATTTCACACAAACAAAAACACCGACGTAAACATAATGACCGATGGTAAGATACCAAATGGTTAAAACACAAACACAACTTAAAACTTGATGCATTCATGTCCTTTCTTTATTGATCTAAGATGATTTGAGAAACAAAAGATTTTCTAGCCCTCAGCTACGAACTATGAATAACACCAGCACAAATACTTAGATAGATATTTACCGAATATTTCTTCAACATATTTGTTTTTCATTTATTTTAAATAAAAATAAATAATTTCTTAAATGCTGTGGAATAATTATTTTTTAATAATCATACATAAATATTTATTTCACAATTTGTGTAAATATTATAAATATTTGTACTTGTACCAAATATTTCTTAAATATGAATTTGCACGTAGAAATATTTATCACACATTTCCATCAGACAAATATTAGAATTATATTCATATAATGTTATTAAAATATTTGGTGTTGCTTGAGACTCTTCAGTGCTGGTGCTGCTTCAACTAGTAATCTAAGTCCAAATGTTTTTTATTGAATAGTAACAAAATGCTATTTTAGTTTACCTAATTTTGATTAAAAGAGTTTAAAGTTAAGTATAAGGATTAAAGTTTGAAAATTTATAACTTTTAAATAATAAAAAAGAACATTCACAGAACAATTAAGTAAGTAAAAATTTGATTATGGCACAACGATTAAAGTATTAATGTCTTTACTGAAGTTTGCAATTCGATTATAAAAATTGTTAGTAAAGTACGTGGAGTTCCCTACGGATTTTCTTATTAAAGGGGCTGAATTTAGGTCGCAGAATCAGTTACCTAAATTCCAAGTAAGGTGGTTTTTCATCTTAATCCCTTAATTTACAGAAGTTAGATGTACGGTGTCGGGTTTATTAAATGACCCTTTCTGTGTATCCCTCAACTTTCTCAGTTTAGCTTGTTAAGAACGTTTTAGCTAAATAATCTATAAACTCCCAATATGAGCGTTAATTATTATTTCCCCGAAACTGAGGATCTTAATATTTTTGAGCATTCCAGATTGGGAACGTAATTAAAACTTATCAAAGCTCGGAACAAAGACGTTCTTATGTCAATTATAATCAAAATTAAAGTTTTACATATTGTTCGTAGTAACTTGGTAATTGATGTTACAGTACGAAGCTCATTGTAACTCATAGTTTAAGATTGAGTCAAAGCTAATGATATATATAGTCAGTAGCTAAGATGCTTCATTTTCTAACTAAATATACATAACTACCATTAATTCCTTTGATTTTGTTGCTGCGTTTGTGTGATTCTTAAAGTATGCCCTTCAGCAATACAACTTATAAAACCAGCATATTTAATTAAAATTGCTCGTGTTTAGTAGAATGCAAGATAATATTCGTTTGTGAGTTGCGTCATTGAAAAATCATTAACTTACCGACATAAATTTAAATCAATAAATAATTACAGTAATAACTATACCGAGATCTTACAATCCTTAATAATGGTAACTTGTCTCAGATTAGCAAATTCAATGTTAGTCACGGGGTACTGTACTATACCAAACTATTTCAATCAACGACTATACCTATGCTTAGAAAAAACAAACTTTGATATTACAGCTAAAGAACAATGTTTTCATTTATTAAATACGGTAATCATGTGACATTTATAGTTTTACGATATCAACAAGAATATTAACTGTTGAAAAAAAAATTCTTAAACATTACGTTGTAAATTACGTTTTTGAAACTTTTATTTGCTGAAAGGTATCGATTGCTATTTAAAGTTTACAAGTTTTTTTAAAAAATAATTTTATTTGACTAGAACTACACTTTGTTAAAATTAACTTTCGTATTTTATGGATATCCTATTTACCTGCAGTATCTGAGAAATAGGTTGCAAAACATTGTTGTCCTTGTTCAGGGTGGGCCAATAAGCAAATTAAAAATAATTATATAATAAAAGTAGTCAAGAAAAAATGTCGTTTTAAGTTTTAAAATGGCTAGCTGGGGGTGTAATTGCTATCTTGAAAATTTGATAGTTAGAGCAAATCATGTTTTAAAGCTGAGACAAATTCAAATACATCGAGCTCTCTCCTGTGAAAGGAAAGTAGAAGGAGATTTTTGGAAATAAATGACGATAACTTAAATAAGGCTTAACATATTTTAATAAACTTGGTGTCGTTAAAAGGGTTTTTCTAGACAATCAATTCTGCTGTGAATGATGTGATTGCAATTGCATTGCTTGCTACCAGATGTTGTTTTTTGACATAATCACAAAGAATTTTTCTTAAAAAAGTAAATGCAATTATTTTACGTCATTAGATATACAAATAAGATCTCAGCAGCCTATTAAAAACCTCATTTTAACATTTTTATTGTATGGGGCATTTCTCACCAAACCAGCCACTAAAAAAACTTGACGTTTTCCATTTGAGTAATTTTTGGTTATGTTATACCAATATGTGGTGTTGACACTAATACAAAATTCTTGCGTTGAACATTTTAATCACCGAGTTACTAACAGCATTGTGAAGTTTTGACTTACAGGCTGGTACGAGCCGTTTTGAACTGAAATACCTAGTTTTTGAACTTGTAACTGAATTAAACAAGTAGTGGGATAAATACTTAATTGTTAAAGCTTTTTAATTAAATATTTAAAGTAGTAAAAAAATTTTTTTTCTTATAAAAAAAAAATGCATAAAAAAATTTTTAAGCAATTTTAACAAAGTTGGGTCAGCTTAATTTTTGAATATAGCTGATAGCCTAAAGATTATCCCTCCAAGTCTGAAAATAGACACAAAAGTCGTTTAGGAGCTAGACCGGTAACAAACGCCAAAGCGCTCTGCCAAGACGCACGCGCGCCTGGCAATAGTGGCAATATGCTTGGTTATGGCGTCCGTCCTATATAAAATTTAATAAATTCGTAGTATAAATAAATCGTGTTAAGATTCAATTGAAAAACAAGGAAAATATCTCAATGATTTATTTACATTACTATAAGTTCATAAGTACAGATATATTTACACAAATTTATACACATTTATTTACATACTTTTTACAATTTTTTGAGTTTTACTATTGCTTGTTCGTTTTATACCACCAGCAGAAGGAATGAATGCATGATACTTATTTGTACCAGGTATAGTCACCAAAGAGTCAAATCTGTATTTTAGAAATACCCTGTTTTCTTCAATTTCCTCTTTAGAAGCATATGTTTGAGGCATTGGTGATTTAGCCCATTGTTATAACCTCTCGGGTGTTGTTATGGCATTATTGGGCGTAGCCTGTAAACTTGCCCGTATTGCCAGGCGTTTTAAGTTTCCGCTAATACCATCACACGGCCCTTTGTCGTGTGAAGTGGCGTAAAAATGAAATTCTGCATCTACTGTACAATCTTCTTTGAAATAGGTTAAGTTTAAAAATTAAATCTATTTTTAAAGTGTAGCGATGCTCCATCAGTAATATATATGTATTTACTGGTAACTATGTTTTGTTCGTGAAGATGATGTTGTAACATCTTTTGGTAAGTATAGAAGGTGGCAGTGTCATGCGTTAAATCATCTGACGCCATTACTACACTCCCGTGTTTCAATTCCTGATCTTGTTTATAATAATAAACAGATGTGAGGAGTGTCGCTTAATCATTATTCCAGTGGAATAACTGGGCAGCATCTTGTACACAATGCTGTAGTTTTCAGCAAAATCGCAATGGATAATAACGTCGCCTTCTAAAATGGTGACCTTTAAGATTCTGAAATATTTTGCTTGCTGTTCTGCTATAAAGGCTTTTTAAAAGATCCAGAGCTGAGCAAAGACTGTTTACGAAATCATCTGATGGCTTATCTTAAGATGCGATAGTAAAACGATTCTTTCTCATTTATTTATATTTTATACACGGGCACATAATTGCCCAATATAATTACATACATTTAAGTTTAATTTCAAAATTCATTAATATAAACTAGGTACCGAGTGAAAACAGTTTGAAATGGCTATACGGTTAAAAATTTATGGTGCTACTATTTGGCAAAGCTAAGTCTTTTAATTCTTTTTTAAATTACAATTAAAAATATCGACATTATTACTAATATTTAATTCGTTGAATTGTCTCATGATTCTAGGAATGACAGAGTGGTAACTGAAATCTCTTTTCTTACATTCTATACTAAATAATTTATGGCGACGAGTGGTACGTGAAGGAACATTGAAACTTATTTGCTGTAACAATTCAGAACAATCAACAATACAATTAACTATTTTAAACTAAACTATATCGCAGAAACTACGTCTATCAGTTAAAGAGCTTAGATTTACCTTATTCAGAACAAAACTATAATCACCATTAATATGTCTATGACCTAGCTTATACTCTAAATATCGTAACAATTTCTTTTGAACACGGTCAATGAAATCAACTAACGTAGAAGAATAACGACGCCATATAACATTTCCGATCCATGTGTTGAACTGTATATTTGTCAGTTGATTCTCATCAAATGTTTTTATAAGATGCTACCGAAATTCATGCAGACCAGGGCAGTTCTTGCAACGTTTGCTAACTGGCGATTTATTCGACACCAACTGGCACTTTGGGGTTAGATTAACGCACATCACCCTTTCCAAAAAATTCTTGTAAGATGTTAGAGGGGTCGCAGTATTTTTAGTAATATCCAGAATGACAGATCCCTCTATCATCAATTTAACGTTTTGATGATAAACGCAAACGCACACAATATGAGTTCCAGAATCACCTGCTGAAATGCATTGCTTAGGCCGCAAAGAGAAGAATTTTGTAAGGCCAACTTTTAATCCAGGGTATTCTTCTTTAAATAGGCGATAGAGCTTGTTGATGTTACACATGAGCAGCTGTTTCTGTACATGAACTCGTTTGCCATCGTCTAACTTTATTGACACGAAATCTTTCTTACCAGGCATAATTCTTGAATTATCTTCTCTTAGATAAAAATTTTTGGGAGATCAAGCGTTTCTAAAAATAATTTACGCCTGTGGATTCGGTGAAAATAAAATTTTATTCTTTTGACCAGTTCTCTGGCCTTTTTGCTTGCCATCTGGATGTATTGAACTATTGAAGCCAACGTTCACCCCACGATTTTGGGGCTACAGTGCAAATCATAGTTTTTAGCGACACAGACGTTGACGGGTTATTGAACTTTTCTTTTAATTATTTGAGTATTTCGTTGTCATTATCTTTCAAATCCTCGGTCTGTGTTGATTTATTAAGCGGGTTTTCTTCAGGAGCATAGTAAGACCCTTGTGAAGCTTGAGTAGATAATTTGGTAGATTGACTACATACGGCCACATCCTCGTCTGCAATTGGTGGCATTTTACAAGCAAGTCGCTCTCTACACTGCTTACAAACGTAAAAGTTCTTGTCACTATCAAATGACTACTTTTCTGCTAATAATTTAGTGAGTTTTCTTAAGTTCTTATTTTGAACGGATTAAAACATCTATTATTATACGAGCCATATTACTAGTATGAAAAAGATTTAACAAGAAAATACAAAAATTACACACAAAACGTTCGTCACGTATCCGTTTGACTACAAAGTTGCCAAGCCACTAAGTAAAATAACGGCCAAATTGAAAAATAGAGCATAATAAATCCGTCTTTTTACCCGTTTAACAAAACTTTAGTGGCTGGGTTTGCCCGCAAAATATTTCACTTCAGGAATTGTAGATGGCGCTACGGAATATAAAATTACTCGCAGTAACTGACGCCAAGCGCTAGCATACCTTGGCATTGTTAACCGGTCTAGCTCCTAAACGACATTTGTGCCTATTTTCAGACTTAGAGGGGAGGATCTTTAGACTATCAGCTATATTAAAAAAAACATAAAAAAATAAAGCAGATCCAACTTTGTTAAAATTGCTTAAAAACAATTTTTATGTATTTTTTTATAAGAAAAAAATTTTTTGTACTACTTTAAATATTTAATTAAAAGACTTTAACAATTGAGTATTTATCCCACTACTTGTTTAATTCAGTTACAAGTTCAAAAAACTAGGTATTTCAATCCAAAGCCTGAACTGAAAACTTTACAGTCTTGTAACTCGGTAATTAAAATGTGACTATATATCCTAGACTTTCAACCGCTTTAATTGGGGACACCGATAGATGTCGTGTGCATGTTTACAGAATTTTTTGTTATATATTTCAATAATTAAACACACCAATAAACGAATTAAAATGATTTTATAAATAAATTTCAATGTTTATTAAATGCTTTATGGTTACGCCACTGTAAGTGGCAATGTGAGTAACAATGCGACTTCTATTGGTCCCACGATATCTATCGGTATTAGTCCCCCAATTAAAGCGGTTGAAACTCTAGGATACATAGTCGCTGGTATCGGTATAACATAACCAAAAATTACTAAAATTGGAAACGTCAAGTTTTTTTAGTGGCTGGTTTGGCGTGAAATGCCCCCTATCTTAAAATAATGAATAAAAGAGCAAACTAAAAAAAGTTGCATTTTGAAAAGCATTCTCGCTTTACGGTGTGACGGTATATTATTTAGTAACACACAAAATTCGTAATTAAACATTTTCCTAGAGTATAGACAGCTGTGTTTACACTTATGCGATAGGGAAGAAACTCTTCCAATTTTGTGTTATGAATTTTTCTAGTGACTTTTATTAACTTGAAATTGCCGGATCGGAAAAATTTTCCCATTTCCTTCTTCTTGGCCCGTCTGTTAAAGGTGCTACATGAACATCATCTGAAATTCGAACAGGTACACATGTATTAATTATTTAGTATAGACCTAAGTAAAAGCATCCCGTACAACAAGGGAATAAGTTTTCACCTCTCGTTCGGGTGTGAGTATACTTTTATGTTTTAATGAAGTCGTCGCTATCACGGTTACCTATCAATTGCAGACATCTTTTTTTTCCTCTTCGCTTTCTCCTGTGGGTCTTTCTTAATAGTTGCTATGCTAGATTATGGGTAATAATCCAAGAATTACTTAACACAACGAAGCTGGGTCTAGATATTATTAGTGAAGGTCGCCAGCGTTGCAATTTAAATCTACATTGGAGCCCCTTTTGTTGTCAAGGGCACCAAACAAAAATCTGGTTTATTGTAAGCACGTCCAGCAACTGTTATCAATTCGGAGTAGATCTTGTCTTTCCTTCTTCGCTGGATACTAAGTACTGTCTGATTTAGAAACGAGAGCTGTTTTTTATGTACTCCTACTACGGCCGTGAATTTAACAACATACCATTTGCGCTGTGTTAAAGAATCTCTGTAAATTTAAAAGATCTTTCGAAGTATTGCTAAATCGTGTTGCGCTTTGAAACTATTTAGATAAATAATGGGTCAAAAGTCCGGTACACTCATGAAATTTAAAACTTGGACACCACAATTTCTGTAAACAAAAGTTTGCACATTGTGAAGCGGGCTTAAGGGTATCATTTACAATTCTAACAGCAGGTAGTCTCAGCAGGGGTTATCTTATAGAAGGACTGTAGAATGAATCATTACACTAAGCACGTTTTAGAAAATAGGTAATTTACGTTGCTTACTTAATTTTTTCTTTAAAGAATATATTTGAAGGTATCGCTAATTAAACACCATAGCTCGATTAATTATCGAATCAAAATTTTGTTTAGGAAATGTTTACAAAATAAAATTAGAAATAATTTTGATTTAAAAAACGTCTACAAGCAATAACTTTTAAATTAAATCAAAAACTAAACATGGTTATTTGGGTTGACTGATTATTACTTATTTTTAAATAAATCTAACCTACTAATTATTGTAAGTTATTAAAAAAATCATTAAACTCTCTATTCATAATATTTAGTCCTTACAAAATGTATATTTTATGACGTTTCATTTTTTTGTAGTTAATATAAAAAGTGAAAATAAAAACTAAGGCAATTCTTATTGTCAACGTATATATTTAGTTTTTTGACAAGAATTTATTACATAATTATAATTAAGATACCAAGTTATAGTTTAAAATTAAATGAAAACTTTTTTTTTAAATAAAGGTATTACTATATAAATAAATATAAGAAATCAATAATGGGTGTGACCTCCATTATTATTGATACATTCTTGGAGGCGTCTGCTCATTGACGCTATCAAGGTATCAATATAATTAATATTAATCGTTTCCCATGCGGTATCAATGGCTGCAATTAGTGCATTACGGTTTACTGGTATAAAATTTGGCCCTTGTTGTCTTCGGATAACAGCAAGTATTCGAGCCCAAACATTTTCGATAATGTTAAAATCTGGGCTTTTGCTGGCCAGGGTAACAGCTCCAAGTTATTTTCTCGTATCCAATTGCGCACAACCCGCGAAGTATAAATAGGGGCGTTGTCCTTTAACAACAAAAATACATTATGAAAATGTTAATTCAACAGATCCCGAACTATTTTTTGGAGAAAGTATAGTGAAATAAGAATACTTACTTGTTGGAAAATATAATCTTCGTCTGGATAAAACACTTCGACTGAAGGTTTCATAATAGTTTCCAAATATCTAAATACGCAGCAGAATCAAGACGTCCATCGATAGCCCAACAAACTCCTGGACCCCGCCACATTCACAGAAAAATAACCACTTCGTTTTTAGGACATATGTGATTATTTTCGTAACGAGTTCCTTCCATTCTAAAAACTTTTAGTGGTCCATCGTTGCGGCTATTGAACGTTTTTCGTCGCTAAAAATCACTCGATTCCAAAATTCCAAAGGTTCGTTCACATATCGCCTTGCAAATTCCAGACGACGTCTCATATTTTCGTCACTGAGAACTTCGTTCGCAGCAGCATTATACTTCTTTATTCCCATCTCCTTTAATCTTTTTTGTGCAGTTATACGGCATCCGGGAAAATGTGTATCTGCTATAGCCCTGGAGTATGTAGCAAATGGTTGTTCTGTTACGTAATGAAACAACTCGAGATCTTGAGCACGTGTAGATACTTTAGGTCTACCACTTCCGATGGCTCTTTCCAAAGTGTGTTCAAGATTCCATTTTACTCGGTAATGCCCTACGGTGCTTTTTGGTATATCTAACATACGTGAAATTTCACGCACGCTACGGCCCGCCGCTAATTCCGAAACAATCCGCGCTTTCAAATCAGCACCGAGATGAGGTGGCATTTTCACAACACTTGAAATTTTAAACTAAAATGGAATTTACATTTCTTACTTTATTTATTGGTTCACGCTACCCCTTCTCAAACAGTAGGTAATTGTTTATTTATTACATACTTCTAATGACCAATGTAACAACCCTTAGAGCAATATGACTCAAAGGAAGTAAATTAAACAAGCAAGGATATTCGATTGTTATTGAAACTTATTCATAAAGTAAAAGCCATTTCCTTATAATGCTAATGGACAGGATTTTCTTTTAAGTATTAAGATTACAATAGAGGACTTATAAACTTTCGAAAATATCTAATTATAAATATTTACACTGCAATTGCGCTTTTTCCTTAATAATTTCTTAGCAATAACATACACGTTCTTGGTTTTTAAGTTGTCATAAATTTGATATGATATAAATTTGTGTTTCTAATATTACATCACAAACTAATTTTTATTCGCCAAAAATTGTTGCTTAAGTTGTAAAGCTTCGTACACACCTGAACAACAAGCCGAGCAACAAACCGAGCAACAAACATAACGAACGAACCGAAAGTCAAACAGAACGACAAACGATCTTTTATGATTTCCACAATCCGAACAACAAACGGAACGTTTGTGCTGTTCCCATAATTATTTTCAGTTGTTTTCAGTTCATATATATTTATTATTGAGAAGAGAAATTGCGGAAAACAAGAAGAAAAAAATTATAATTTACTTCGCTTTTTTTTTTATTTTGGAAATTTCTCGCCCAAATGATGCTAATAGGGACATCTTGCATTCTTAAACACTGATTAATTTAAAACATTTTTTTCTGTGAATTCCATAATATTACCTAAAACACAACAAACCCACAAAAGGGAGGACAAAAATAAATAATTTAATTCTCCCGCATAAGTTTGTTCGCCGTTTTGTTTAGATTCGTCCAAACCTGCAAACGCATTCGCGCGCATTTTCTTTGATGTCGGAGAAACAACCGACAAGTTGCGGGAACGCCGCAAACCGTTCGTGGAACAATCAGGACTTGCGAATCTGTTCTAAAATTCGTACGTAGCACCGTCCAAATTAATGTTCCGATTGCCGTTCGGTTCGTTGTTCTGTTTGTTCCTCGGTTTGTTGTTCAGGTGTGTACGAAGCTTTACAATAAGCATATTAATATGAACTATATCTTATGAAAGGAGAGTTATGTAACTATAATTAACGACTTAACGTTACGTTAGTAGATTCCATTTACTATTTACACATATTTTCTTGGAACATTCGATAATTAACTATCGGGATATGATGACCCTATACTTCGCAGGTTGTGCGCAACTGGATACAAGCAAATAACTTGGAGCTGTTACCCTGGCCAGCAAAAGCCCAGATTTTAACATTATCGAAAATGTTTGGGCTCGAATACTTGCTGTTATCCGAAGACAACAAGGGCCAAATTTTATACCAGTAAACCGTAATGCACTAATTGCAGCCATTGATACCGCATGGGAAACGATTAATATTAATTATATTGATACCTTGATAGCGTCAATGAGCAGACGCCTCTAAAATGTATCAATAATAATGGAGGTCACACCCATTATTGATTTCTTATATTTATTTATATAGTAATACCTTTATTTAAAAAAGTTTTCATTTAATTTTAAACTATAACTTGGTATCTTAATTATAATTATGTAATAAATTCTTGTCAAACAACTAAATATATATGCGTTGACAATAAGAATTACCTTAGTTTTTATTTTCACTTTTATGTTAACTACAGAAAAAATGAAACGTCATAAAATATACATTTTGTAAGGACTAAATATTATGAATAGAGAGTTTAATGATTTTTTTTTAATAACTTACAATAATTAGTAGGTTATTTATTTAAAAATAAGTAATAATCAGTCAACCCAAGACCATGTTTAGTTTTTTATTTAATTTAAAGTTATTGCTTGTAGACGTTTTTAAATCAAAATTATTTCTAATTTTATTTTGTAAACATTTCTAAACAAAATTTTGATTCGATAATTAATCGAGCTATGGTGTTTAATTAAGCGATACCTTCAAATATATTCTTTAAAGAAAAATTAAGTAAGCAACGTAAATTACCTATTTTCTAACAACGTCATAGTGTAATGATTCATTCTACAGTCCTTCTATAAGATAACCCCTGCTGAGACTACCTGCTGTTAGAATTGTAAATGATACCCTTAAGCCCGCTTCACAATGTGCAAACTTTTGTTTACAGAAATTGTGGTGTCCAAGTTTTAAATTTCATGAGTGTACTACTACGTAGTTTGTTTTTAAGTAAATTAATAACAATAATTGCCACGCGAGATTGATGGGTTCGCTTGGGATGAACGACAGTTGCTACGACTGTCAAAATTTTATGGTACACTACCATAGCTACCTATTTGGGTGCTCGTGCCTAAATTATTACTTATTTCTTAACTCGTTCACCTGAGTTGTTATTATTTTGCAACTGAATACTGTGTATTTCTTTAAACCGTATTATATTTTGTGTATTTCTATATGCATTGTGATAGGAGTCTAGTCGCAATAATTATACAGGGTGTGGCGCGAAAAGTTTTGATTAAAAGTAATGGCGGATAGAGTTGTGTTAAAAATCTGAAATTACGAAGCTTATAGGTTTTCGATGACGCCGAGTTCAAATATAATATTGTCCTTAATGTGGCACTTCCGGTTATACAGGAAGTAGACGTCAACTTTGTTATTTTAAATAGAACCTAGTATTTTTTATTTTATTTTCGAATTCTACATGAAATTTTAGATTAAATTTGTGAACAATGTCCTATACCAAAATGAAGTATTTTCGAGATATTTCGATTTTTTTTTTAAATTTTGAAAAATCCTAGTCTACATTGAATACCGATATCTCCATTAATTACGAAGCTAGTGACGTGAAATTGTAACTAATAAAACAACAAGCGCTTGCCCGTTAACTCCATGTGTTCAACTCATTGATATTTCATACAGAGTGTTTAAAACTTAGCTGCCACCGTGGCCAATTTAACATCATTTATAAGTTGCTTACTTTAAATAGAACACTCTTTATTTTATTACATTTTTCGCTGTATTTTTTTAAGCCAATTCGTTTGGTATCAGTATTCCCTATACCTATATCCAACCAGTTTTGAGATATTTCATTATCTTTGTTAAAACATAACAACACTTAATTATTTCAACATTAGTAAAGGGTAGGCCATGATTTCCATTATTTAGGGTGATATTTTGATATTTTTTCATAAGTTATTAATTCTGAAAAGTAACCAATAGCCTGAAAGGATTATTAATTATGGATATCATTAAAAACGTTGACTAGGTATTTTGTATTAATTTAATTAGATAACTTACAAACAAAAATAACTAAATGTAATATTAAACAAATAAAGTTTTATAATAAGTGTTCAAAATTAGCTCCATCTACTTCTAAACATTTATGAATCCTTTTCATTAAGCTACGTCTTGTAATTCTGGAAATATGGTCGGGTGTTAGAGAATTAAAAGCAAGTAAGACTCTTTGCATCATATCTTCCTTTGTCGTAACAGGTTTGGAAAATACCTGATTTTTAATGTAACCCCAAATACCAAAATCTAGAGGAGCCAAATCAGGAGAGCAAGCTGGCCAACAGAAACGGACCTTGATTGGCAATCCATCTATTATCAAACATGTCGTAAAGATGGTCAGCAACACGCCCAAAGTTATGAGGAGGTGCTCCATCTTGCTGATACCAAGCTGAAGTCGCCTCTCCATTTCTTAAAGTATGTAACGCGGGTCGTATGACTTCTTCTAAAAATGTCGCAATATCTTTCACCGTTTAAATTTTCATCATAAAATTTTATTGCTAAAATTGTATCGTCTTTTATTGCACAAAAAACATTAAAACTCCAACTATCTTGGAAAGAACGTTCTTTAATAACATGTGGATTTTCATTAGACCAAAAATGGGAATTATGTCGATTAAATAATCCATTTTTGCTAAACTTTGCTTCATCACACCATATAACTTTTTTTATGAAGTTTTCATCCTCTTGGGTCTTCATTAAAAACCATTCACAGAATTGCACCCTTCGAGGAGGATCATCTAATTTTAAGTGCTGCACCAAATGATACGAAAATGGTTTCCATTTGTGTTTTTAAAAATGCGATGAATTGTTCTCGTCGACAAAGTAAGATCTCTTTCACAATCTCTAATAGAGGCATTTGGAGAGGCCGTAAAATAACCCAAAACATTAATTTCGTTTATGTCATTGTCCACTAGTGGTTTATTTTTATTAATTTGTGTCTTAAATTGACCAAACTGACGGCAGTTTTTAAGCAATCTTCTTACAATATCACCAGTTGCATTTGGTCGATTTGGATATCTTTCTGCAAAAACACGACAAGTCCTTTCAACAATTCTATTACACTCGCCGTAAATAATAATAAGATTTAGAAAATCATCATTAGTAAACCCTACATTTGCCATTATTTACTATGAAATACAAACTGGTAAAGAAAACTGTCAAAACAACATAAACATTAACGTTCTAACTATCAAATCTTTGACAGCCATGGCCTACCCTTTACTAATGTTGAAATAATCAAGTGTTGTTAACATGGAGTTAACGGACAAGCGCTTGTTGTTTATTAGTTACAATTTCACGTCACTAGCTGCGTAATTAATGGAGATATCGGTATTCAATGTAGACTAGATTTTTTTCAAAATTTTTAAAAAAATCGAAATACCTCGAAAATACTTCATTTTTGGTATAAGACATTGTTCACAAATTTAATCTAAAATTTCATGTAGAATCGAAAATAAAATAAAAAATACTAGGTTCCATTTAAAATAACAAAATTGACGTCTACTTCCTGTATAACCAGGGTGCCACGTTAAGGACAATATTATATTTGAACTCGGCGTCATCAAAACCTATAGCTTCGTAATTTCAGATTTTTAACATAACTCTATCCGCCATTACTTTTAATCAAAACTCTTCTGCTGCCACACCTGTATATTTCTACCAACCTAGGGTTTGTTTCTTGTGTCTACGAGTTCCTAGTGGCTCTAAAAGAGCTCTTATACCCAATAGTAGGTGGCGCTTTATAAATTTTTTGTGCAGTGTAGAAGCCTTTATTCTAACGATTCTAAATAAGCCCACGACCACTCCCGATTACTGGAGCTGCCGGCAAGGTTTTCTAAGACTGTTATCTCAATGTTTAGTTTGTGTACAAATAAACCGGAACAACGGTTTTGTTATTAATGTGTTATTCCTAATTTGCCAAAGAAAACGCTAATTTATTATTTAAAATGTCATGTAATATTTGTTAATAATTGTGCTATTTTATTTTTAGGTTAGGATCAATAAATAATAAATTACCGTTATATTTGGCAAATTAAAGATAATCAGATCTTAATAACAGGCCGTAAAGAGGGAATGTTGTTTAAAATTCAATTTTTTTTAGTTTGAAGCTCTTTTTATTCATTATTTTAGGGTAGAATATAGGTATAAACGCCATCCTGATAACAAAGTTGTAAATGCAACCACATCATATATAAACACAACTGCATAGCCTTGTAAAAGTTCTTTTTAACCACACTAAGTTTATTAAAATACGTTAAAGCTTTTTTGTAGTTATCGACATTTATTATACAAATGTTCGAACAAAAGCATTTGAATTTGTCTCTGCTTTAAAACAGAATTGACTTTAACTATCGTTAATATAAGAAAATTGTTCAGAAAACGGGTTTTAAAATTCAAGACGCCAATTACGCCCCCTGGTGGCGTGTGTATCTAAAACATTACTCAAAAAGAAGTAAGAATAAATAAATCGTGCAAGACATAATTTTCACCATTTAATAAGTAGAAACAAAAGCATATTGAAAATGTTATACCGAATAGGACTTTTGAACATGGAATTAGAAATTTTTTAAAGTTTACTGGTTACTCAAATTTTATCACTTCTTCTACACTGTTTATACGAAAACAATATCAATTTTATAACAATTCGTCAGCATGTGCAATAAAGCTATTATCATTTATTTCATACCTTACTGATATAATAATTCCGTCAGGCATGCAACAATTTATCTCCCATGTTATTATCGACGTCATCTATGGATATGCAAGCTATAAATAAAATTAATGAGGATCAGGAATACTAAATTTTTATTGTCGCATAAACAAATGATAAACAATAACATTATAGAGTTCAACCTATTTCAATTATTTCTGGTATAATTAAATATATGCCGCATATACATTAGATGCAGCGATAAGTGAATTAATTTGCCACAAAGGAAGTGGTTTTCCTTCGTCAAAATTTAATGTGCTTTATTTTTCACAAGTTAAAAAAGTACTGCTAATATTTATATATCTTCTATACTATTTTCACTACAGAACATTAGTGTTGTCAAAATTTTTACTTCTTGGGGGTTGGAAGGTTATGTGATAAAACACGCCAATTTTAATTCGAAAATTTAAAACAAACTAAACAATATATGTAAAAACCTTTTCAATGCACACATGCGTATTTCAATCCTTCTAAATGAAGAGAAGCAAACAGACAATAATGGAGAATAATGTATCATACCATTAAATAAATAAATAACTAGAATTAATTTTTATTAATTCTAGTTATTTATTTATGTTAATATTTATACCAAACTCGTGGGTTATTCGTAGATATAAAATTAAAGAAGCTTTTAATTGTTAATTCTCAACATTGTAACTCAACATTAAAATTTGTATGTTAAAAAAAATTTAAAGTAAAAGTTGTAGTTAATATAATTTACAACAATCTTTCTTTTTACTATAATTCTGCAATCATTAATGTTATTATCGATAGGGTTTTAAAGAATACACGTCATGGGCTTTGCATCAATTAATTATTGGATTACAAATTGTTTAAACAAGATTCAGTAGAAGATCAGTTACGGTATGATTGATACCGCAATTACTTAGTATTTTCTATAATTTTTACTATTTGATACATTGTAATATTACGCATTAATTAATACTATCTACAATATTTAGTTATATTTTTTAAAAGTGAAACAATCGGGGGTCAGGAGTGCAACAATCGGAATGAAACGGTCGGAGGCGATACGTAGCGAAATCCAGGGGAAAAGCAGAGAAGATTAAACGGAAGATTAGTATCTCGAACAGTGCAAAATAAAATTTGGTCCTCCTAGGAACAAACGAGTAATATGTATGGTTACACTACCTATTACAACCTATACCTGTCATAAATTAAAATCAATCTTCTAAACAACCCAATGATCGCACATAGTTAAAAAATATGATGGTGGGCTTATTCGAACAGATAATTTATTTAAAACTTCACAACATGCGACGCTTGCTTTCCAATTTGGTTAGTTTCTGTAAATAACAAAAACGGACGGATCTCGGGCGCCAGATTTAATGATGAAGTTTACTCTCCGTTTGCTTGTGGGGCAGCTAGAGTGGAGGTTAAAATTCCAGTGTACTGATCTTTGAAGCAGTTCGGAGAAATAAAGAGAATACACTCAAACTCAAGACTTCGTTATTTAACACGGAACAAGTTGCTATTAGTTTTACAAAAACAAAACAGCATTTATTAAAGTAAAGCTCAAACCATGCAACCCAAAAGCAGTCAGCGGATTTGACGGTTATAGGGGTGAGGTTTCGGTAATATAAGCAGAGCGGTGGTCTGTTAAGTGATACGGTAGGTAGTGGGAGTGACCGAGTCGACATACGAAAATGCGCTATATCGACCCGGGCAACGGCAGTGGTGTATTCAAGACGCAAAATGCGTCACCCCAAACACAACACACGGAAAGGAACAATGAAAGGGAATGGCCAAGTTGACACACGAAAATGCGCTATGCCAACTTGGACAACTGTTTGAGTGGTGTACTTAAGGCGCGAAAATGCCTCACCCCAAATACAACACACGGATAGGGAAAAGAAAAGTTAAGGGAACATAAAGCGGTATCTCTGCAACATGCGGGTCGGGGAGAAAATAGCCAAAGCGGTATCTTTGGCGGTTAAATTAAAAAAAACAGATTTACTCAGCATTAACGGCAAGACCAGGCGGAACAGGTATTTGGAACCAACTGCCTGTTTAAGAGGGGCATTTACTTAACGCATCATTGAGAATTGCAAATTATACAACTCAACTTAAGAGGGCTTTGATAATAATTTGCAGTTTTAATAACTCAGATCATGGGCAAAAAACCAACGGTATGTGTTTACAGAGGCCCTATAACACTATCTTGTGGTACATCAACTTTAGAATGTTATACTATTGAACTGATTTGTTGATATTGAACATATTGTTCGTACGGTGTTTTACAAGATCAAACGCTTTCAAAGATCAATGAAGATGGTGGCTGTTTTTTAGATTTGTCCAAGTTTTTATTTTATTTTATGTGAAAGCTTTCAAACCATTATTTTGCAAAAAAAATGGAACGCCAAGAGATTCAAAAGCAAAATTGAAAAACCACCTTTCCTTATCGATATACCGCTTTCGGCTTATTTTTCACTTATTTTGTTTTGGAAATAAAGTGTTTTCTATCAAAACTGGACCTCTCTGTAAGCAGCATACACAAAAAATATTTGTAATAAAATATTATCATTTTTTGAAAAGAAATTCGTTGTTTGAATTTCGTAGCGTAAGGTCGTACACTACACCCTTGATCTTAAATTATTTGTATCTTTTATCTTCTGTAACAATTTCAACAGTAATAAAACTGTAAGCACATTTAAATTTACTTTAAAATGACTTATAAGCCCAATTATGGGCAGCAGTTCAGTCAAATACAAATTTTTATCAAGAATCAAATCCACAACTGTCATATGTCCAAGTACCAACAAACACGACCAATGCCAATTCAACATACATATTCACCTAACGCAATAGTAAACAGTAGTTTGTCACAAAACAATGCTCAGGCACCTACAACAAATCCAACGCTACCGCAAAGCATGTTAAAACTTTGAACAATTCGGATTCGCAAATCAGTTGAGGTTAAAAAAATTAAATTTATGGAGCAGTTGGCTGGAAGTCCAGGCTTACTGCTGATGTCTTACTGGTGATTCCATCTTGTACCATATGGGCACAGGCAATTTTTAAATATCACAATCAAAAATGATCAAAAAATCAATTTTTTCAAATGGCACCTTTTGCTTTTTTTTACATCATTCGAGAGAAAATTGAAAATTTCCTGTACCCAATTCCTTTCAAATGACGTAAAAGAAGCACATAGTGCCATTTAAAAAATTGAGTTTTAGATAATTTTTGATTGTGATATTTGAAAATTGACTGTGCCCAATAGTACAAGATGGAATCACCAGTTGGACATCAGGAGTAAGTCTGGATATCAACCAACTGCTCCTTAACTAATTTTATCATCTCAACTGATTTGTGAATTACAATTTTTTCGTTAAGTATTATAAAGACCATTTTTTTGGAAAACAGTGACATATCTCAAAAACGGTCAAAGGTAAGATAACATAATTTAGGTTATATAAACCCAAAATTATATGGCAAATTATTATTATTATTTATTTGTCAAAACGTCAAAACGTACGTCAATTTTCGTTAGAGCTTTTTTCGTGTGTGTTTTAGGCGTTTTAAATACAAATATAAAATATGGAAGGTGGTCAGTACCTTACAGTACTCTATGGTCAACAAGACGAAGATGTTGTTTCTGAGAATCACCACTTTGGTTTCCGGACCTGGTCATCAAGACCCTCCCGGATAACTACAAAAAATGTATAACACAATTTCACAAAACATAATCATACACTAATACCATACGAATAAATAAATAAATGGCAAATTGACCCATGGAAAAAGAATTATAAGTTTGTATTTAGAATAAGAAAGTTGATAGCAAGTTTTGGCACACGCTGTATAATTAAGGGTCTGAAAATATTTTTATATAGAACGAAAATGATCGATTATGACCGCGTACCAAATTTCAAGTTCCTGATTTATCTGAAAGCTAAAAACTTCTAATGCACGCTCTACGCAGATCACCCTGTATAGATACAAAATTGTATAATTACATGTAAAAAAATACAAAGATGTCTTTCCTGTAAAAGTAAATAAGCTTTAATCTTTGTGTAATTCATCTTATACAACGTGTCCAAGATAAGGATGCCCACTATGGGGATCTCGGAAACGGTAAGAGAAGGAAGGTCGGTTAAATAAAACAAAAGTTGCGCATTTGAGGGATGTATTTATAGTCTTTGAAAAACTCGGATATCTCTTTTAGTCTTTGAGATATTTGAAAAAAATTAAATTTCCTGACTTTCGTTTTTATTTTTTTCTGACCTTATTTGAAGAGATATCAAGAAAAGAATAGCACATTTTCATTGCCACTTTTCTAGCTCTACCTAATGGTTTTATCCAATTTTGATACAACGTTTCGTTTGTTAGCAACCATCATCAACTTTATTTTTTAAATACACAAAAAAATGTTTTTGCCATATTTAATTCGGAATTCAACGATATGTCACACTTTATATTTTTGAGACGTTTTGGATGAGAAAATTAATATTCAATGTAAAATATCGAAAACGTACAGTACCGAAACATTAGAAAACCGTAAATTATAATAAAAATATGTTTTGTAATTTCAAATTATAGACAAATAAAAAACAAATTTATTTTAAAGGTTCATAAACTCACAAAAGATGTTCAAAAGATTCCTGTTATTCTCCAAACATAAATGGCATCTTCTAACTGTAGAATTTAACACATTCCTCAACATTTGAGGAGTAATACTAGCACACGCTTCGAAAACTAATCTTTGTAACATTTCTTCGTTTTTAATATCGTTTCCATAAATGCAATTTTTAATGTATCCCCAAAGAAAAAAATCCAAAGGTGTTATATCTGGAGAACGGGCTGGCCACAGTACATTTGCATAAGTGACAATACATCTTTCTGGAAATCTAACTGACAAGTATTCTCTGACAACTCTAGAATTATGTGCTGGTGCACCGTCCTGCATAAACCAACAACCTTCAACTTCTTGGATAAACAAATCATTCAAAGCTATCTCTAATTCATTTTGGAGTAAAATTTGGTATCGTTCAGAATTTAAGGATTTGTGGTAAATAAAAGGACCTATAATTCGAGTACCTAATATATAGCAACCCACATATTAAATCCGAAACGGTGTTGGTGTTTGGCCGTTTTGTACAACCGTGGATTTTCTCTTGCCCAATAATGAGCATTTCTACGATTAAAAATTCCATTATTATTAACTCTGTTTTTATCGGACCATATTATTTTATTCGGAAAATATTCATTGTCTTGACATTGACGTGTATACCATTTGCAGAATATTCTACGTTTTTATGGGTCACCTGGTCGAAGTCCTTGGCAGATTCTGAATTTATATGGATGTACTTTCTCCTTCTTTAGAACGTAATGAGCTGTCGAATGGGCTATGCCAGTTGCCTCTTCAATGTTCCTAGTAGAAACCTCTGGATTTTCCGTTACAGCTAATAAAACAGTATTGGCTCTTTCTTCATTGCAAGGTTTTTGCGAGATTTTATAGGTTTTGGAACGCACCATATTCTTTTAGATTAACTGCTAATCTGCGAAAAGTTCTTTTGTTAGGTTGACGCCTTTCTGGATATTTGTTTAAATACATTCTTTCGGCTTCAGAACAATTACGTTGACACAAAATGTAACACGTCAGTATGTCGAATTTTTCATTATTTGAAAAATGTTCTCCTACCATATTGTTTTTAGGTAAACACAAAAGGTAATTCACTCAAAGACCACCAAACAAACGTAATATGTACAACAATCAATTATGACAGTTATGAAAACAAAATGTAAAGCCAACTTATTTTTATCAAATGCAACAGTACGAGGGAAGATGTATTTTAACTGTTTAATTAACAGTATTTTCACTAAATACATACTTGTGAGTTATTTTATTTGCAACAGGAATTAGAAAATGAGAAAATATAATTTTATAATAATTTTAAGGTTTTTAATGTTTCTAGTATTAGTTTTAACTGTACTTTTTGATGTTTTACATTGAATATGAATTTTCTCATCCGAAACGTCTCAAAATATAAAGTGTGACATATCGTTGAATTCAGTATCAATGAGAGAATTAAATATGGCAAAAAATATTTTTTCGTGTATTTAAAAAATAAAGTTGATGATCAAACGAAACGTTGTATCAAAAATTGGATAAAACCATTAGGTAAAGCTAAAAAAGTAGCAATGAAAATGTGCTATTCTTTTCTTGATATCTCTTCAAATAACGTCAGAAAAAAATAAAAACGAAAATCAGAAAATTTAATTTTTTTCAAATATCTCAAAGACTAAAAGAGATATCCGAGACTATAAATACATCCCCTCAAATGCGCAACTTTTGTTTCATTTAACCGACCTTCCATTTCTTACCGTTTCCGAGATCCCCATAGTGGGTATCCTTATCTTGGACACGTTGTATATCACTCTTTGAAGTAGTATTTGTTACATTTTTTGTGTTGATTTTATGATCATATTTTATTCGTTCAGTAATTTTAAAATGCAAAATTTAAGTAAAAGTTGTAGAATTGTTTGGAAATTATAATATACAACTTTTCTTTGATATTATAATTTATATACAGTGAGGTTTTTTTACAACTGAAGATTATAACTATTTTTCTTGACATAATTTGAACATAGGGATATGGTCATAAATTTTAATAAGCAGGCTTGCCATATTGGTCAATAATTAAATACATTAAAATTTTTGACAAAATCATGTTTTATTGCAAACAAGTAGTGCACTATTTACCACTAAAAAGATAAAATTGTAATTATTTATTCGTGTACGTGGTGCTTTGATTAACATATTAGAATACGTACAGCAAAAAAATAATTGTAAACTGTGGAACAAGTTCAATAACAAAAACTCATGCATTGCATTAAAAATCGAAAAGTTTACTTTCACTTTTGCATTTATTATCGTAAATTGTAAATGAACATTAAGTTTATGTTTTAGGGCTCGAATATTGTCTTTATGCAAAATAATAATTTTTTTTTTAATATTTACTTTATTTTCTATTACTATCCTCGACCCAGGGTTCTGCAATGGCAAGATAATAAAATAAATATTTTTGGGATGGTGAGCATGATTTTTTTTAATTACAAATTTATTAGTTTTTGTTACTGGTAGGCATGCATAGTAGGGTTCTATACCAAAAGAATATTTATATGGGTATCAGAAATGTATTTTGTATTATAAATACAGTCGAATCCGCTTATAACGAGTACAGCTTATAGCGAGCGTTCGGTTTTAACGAACATTTTCTTAAGTAACAAATAATAATTCATTAACTTTAACGTATTTTAAGTTTGGATATAACGAACTCGTTTATAACATACAGATCTGTTATAACAAGCATTTTATTTTTCTTAAGTTGCTGAATTACTTCACTTATAACGAACAAATTTCAATTGTTCACGAGTAGACTCGTGAACAATTCTTGGCATACGTGGTTGTGAATAGACGTGTTTGCAGTGCGTGTAATTTAATTCAATTAAATACTCTTAATTTTTCTTAAAATAATTATAAATTGTGAAGTATAACAATGCCGCATGTTTGTAAGACCTGCACGGACCTTTTATCAACCAAATCGATTGGAATTCAATGCACACATTGCGAAAATCATTATCACGCGAAATGTATTACTTCGATCGGCAGAAAATTGAAGCATTGAAATCAATTCAAGGTGCATATTGGATGTGCCATCATTGCTTCGAAAGTAAAAACATGAAATCAGATGCTTCTAATTGCAATAAATGTGATACACTAATTAGTATTATCGATGAATTAAAAAATGCAGTTTCCTCTTTACAAAAGGAAATCTCGGAATTAAAGAAAAACAACAGTCAATACTCTTCATTAAAAACTGATTCCGATACTGAAACCATAATTTACGAAATCGGTGAACGTCAAAGAAGAGCAAACAACATTATCATTTTTAATGCTGCCGAATCTACATCTGAAAGTTCTATCGACAAACGTCAAGCCGACTTGGTTTTTGCTAGTAAAGTAATCAACTTCTTATCCAATGACGTGAAAATTGTTAACACCGTTAGACTGGGCCAGCAATCTGATAAACCTCGGCCACTAAGAGTGCAACTTAATTGTAGAAATGATGTTCTTCTAATATTAAAAAATAAACTCAAGTTAAAAATTCTAGGTATGCAGTTAATATATCTACAGATAATACTCCATATCAACAAAAGTATTTTAAAAAGTTAGAGATGAACTCAATGCGAGAAAAGAAAAAGGTGAGCTTAACCTCTTTATTAAATTTAAAAATGGCATTCCGGAAATCACTCAATCAAAAACTTACATTAAGTGACATTTATTTTCAAAATGTCAGAGGTCTTCGTACTAAAACATCAAGATGTTTTAGCTTAGCGTCAGAAGAAGAATTCGATGTTATTGGTCTGGTGGAGACAGCTTTAGCTAGTGATATTTTAGACTCAGAATTATTCCCGATCAACTATACCGTTTATCGTTGTGATCGTCAATTTACTGTTACTAAAAAACAATGGGGTGGTGGTGTGTTGATAGCGATTAGGAAATCTATCTCTACTTCCGTGATTGATACATCAAAGCTTAAAGTTTCAGTGCCAGATATCGACATTATCGGCTGTAAATGTCATTTGAGTGGTGTTACTGTACATATCTTTATTGTATATATTCCTCCAAGTATTTCAATACCTGATTTAAGTCACTTTTTCGAACTGTTTGAAGAACTATGTCACCGCTTAGAGCATATACTAATTATCGGAGATTTTAACGTTCCTACTTTTAGCGACCCAAGTGCAAATGATACTAAATTTCAATTAATGCATGAATTTATCTCTATGCTCAATTTAAGTCAATATAACGCTGTAACTAATTATAATAATAGGCTGCTTGATTTAGTTTTAAGTAATTTTAGTTGTCGTGTACGTCATGATTGGGCACCTATTATTGTAGAGGATAAACATCATCCTGCACTTATTGTTAATCCCGTATACAGGGAAACTTCAAAACTTTCCCTGTTAACTTTGACCAGCATTCATACAATTTTAAAAAAGCGGACCTTTTAGGGCTCTATAATGCTATTTCCAATACTGATTGGTCTTTCGTGGATTCTTTTGCTGATGTGGACTTAGCGTGTAGCGAATTTTATAAAAATCTTCTTAATATTTGTGACACTTTTGTACCACATTTTCGTCTTAGGAAACGTACATATCCAAAATGGTTTTCTTCTGAAATTATTAATAATATTAGATTAAAAGCTAAGTACATTCGAAAGTACAAATTATCAAAGGATGTGCAGGACTTAAATGAATTCAAACGCTTAAGGAAAACCATTAAATATCAAATTTTACGTTCTTATAAGCGTTATATTCTTAATGTTGAAGAGGTAATTAAAACCGATTCTAAAGTTTTTGGTCATTTGTTAGATCCAAAAGAGAGCATTCTAGAATCCCTGGTAGAATGCAATACAATAATGAAGAGCTTTCAAACCCTAGGGAAATTGTTAATGCGTTTAGGCGATATTTTTCATCTGTTTATAGTCCAATTTCATCAAAATTTCATTTATCAACTGTAAATTTCAATAATCTCCCATGTATATCAATACCAGTATTATCAGAGGAATCAGTGTTAAAGGCAATTAAATCACTTAAATGTAAACCCGCTTCTGGGTATGACCAAATTCCAAGTTTCCTTATTAAAGATTGTGCACATGCATTTGTTAAGCCACTATGCTATATTTTTAATTTAGCTATTTCCACGAGTAGTTACCCGAGCGTGTGGAAAATAGCACGTATATGTCCCATCCTGAAGTCGGGCGACTCGTGTTCTGTATCAAATTATAGGCCAATTAGTGTCTTAAGCAATTTTTCTAAAGTATTTGAATTAGTCATATATAATGAAATCTTTTCGTATGTCAGCAACTTTATCTCTCCATATCAACACGGTTTCATGAAGGATCGTTCAACACTAACTAATCTGGCATGTTTTCTCAATTTACTACTCCTGTGTTAGACAATTACGGTCAAGTTGATGTAGTTTACACGGACTTTCGAAAGGCTTTTGACTCCATAATACATCCTATAATTCTCAAAAACTAAGAGATTTTGGTTTTACTAATGCATTACTGTCTTTCTTTGCCTCTTATTTAAGTAACAGACCGCAGTTTGTTACTTATAATGGTTTTCAATCATGTAACTTTATAGCAACATCGGGTGTGCCGCAAGGTTCGCATCTAGGGCCTCTGTTATTTAATATATTCATTAATGACTTGTCTAATACTATTTCTTGTAAGCATCTTTTTTTTGCTGATGATCTTAAATTATATAATTCTATTTCAGCAAGTTCTGACTGTGAGTTTTGCAAAATCAACTTAGTTTGGTTTCTCAATGGTGCACTGATAATCATCTTTATCTCAACATATCAAAATGTAAAATTGTTTCTTTTTCGAGAAAACGCAATCCTGTTATCTTTAGATATTCTGTCAAATCTAACAGCTTAGAACGTACTGAGTTGGTTAAAGACTTGGGAGTAATATTTGATTCCAGGCTTAGCTTTACTAACCATGTTAGAGAATTAGTTACCTCTGCTTTGAAATTACTTGGTTTTATAATTCGTACGTGCAAATCCTTTAGAACTTCAAACTCTCTAATATCAGTTTTTAATTCTCTGGTACGATCAAAGTTAGAGTATTGCAGTTTAATATGGTATCCCTTATACAAGTACCATGTTGACAATATTGAAAGTGTGCACAGGAAATTTCTTAAGAACGTCGTATTTAGGCTTGATGGAGTTTATCCACCTAGAGGCTATCCCCAAAACCATCTTCTAAGTCGGTTTGAAGCTTCCTCTCTTGAATATAGACGAATGTGTAGTGCCCTTAAATTCTTGTACAATATTGTTCATAATAAGGTTAATTGTCCATATTTGTTAACGTCACTGAATTTTGCTGTACCTGCTTTTTCGTCTCGTTTTCCCTTAACTTTTTATATCACTACGCCAAAATCTAATTTGTTGTTAAGAGCGCCGATCCATTTAATGTGTAGATTGTTTAATGATTTTTGTGTTAACTGTGACATTAATGTTTGTACAATTCACGATTTATTTAGTGCATTTAATCCTTAGTTTTGTTACTATGCATTAGTAATGTACATTGTTATACATATTTATCATACTACTATTATATATATATCATGAACTATCATTATTTCAAGCATTTATCTTTGTAGACGAATCACGTATACATATTATACTTTAAACTTTTTTTATTTTGTTCTTTAAATGGAAATTTTTGTATTTCTGTTGAACAATAAATGAATTATTATTATTATTATTATAATATGCGCAGAAAATTATTGACTGCTGTGGTTACAACGAGGATTTTATGGTTCTTATGGGGGATAGCTTCTATTATAGCGCATACCACAAACTTGTCGTAACTCGCAGACATGCGTTTCCAGACGATTTAATGTATCTATACAATTTTACATTTAGTCATTTTTATTGCTTGTTAGTGTTCACTGTAACCTCATTCTAGAAATTCCTTTTGGTTAGAGGAAAAAGTAAAAATAGTGGATCTTATTTCCTATGGCCCTTCTAATGCCGACGTGTGTCGAAAGTACAGTTGTCCAGTTCAACTGTTTTCACCATTCGGAAAAATTGGGATAAACTTAAATTAACTTTAAATTCAAACGTATCCAAAATGAGACGGATACTGAGACCAATCAACAATGAAGTTGATGAAGCCTTACTTGAGCGGTTTAAACAAAAGCGAAGTCAAAATGTACTGATAAGCGGACCAATATAACAAGAAAACTCTTAAATTTCAAAAAGAAAAATGCCATGGCGGTAAGAAAAGCAAAGAAAGAATTACAGTTTTTGTGTGCTAATATGAGTGGCACAGAAAAGAGATAATTACTGGTCATTGGTAAATCAAAAACGTCTTGATGGTTTAAAAATTGCCACGTATTACCGGTTAATTACACATCCAACAAGAAGGCACGGGTAACATTGGATATTTTTGAGCAAGACATAAGAAGCTGGGATTTTGATCTGCAAAAACAAAAAAAAATCATTCTTCTAATAGACAATTGTCCTGCACATCCTTTAATTGAAAGCTTATGTTCTATAAAATTGATTTTTCTTCCTCCAAATACAACAGCGATTCTGCAACCTATAGATCAAGGTATCATCGCTTCTATTAAACAACATTATAAAAAACAATTTTTATGCAAATGATAACTTGTGTAGATAATGGTCACGATTTCCAATTTTCCTTGTTGGATGCTGTGTTAGCAATAAATACAGTGTGCAAACGCGTTTCACAAAGAACAATAGTACATTGTTACCGTCATGCTGGCTTCTACCCTGATTCGGAATTTGAGGAAGAGGATGACATACCCTTAGCTCAGTGGCTACTACACAATAAAGAGTTAGAAAACGTGACGATGAAGATTCTACTAGCTTACATGACTGAGCTATTATCAACAGGCTCTTAAATGAATCATTCAACACAGTAGCTCTAAATGCATTTCAGAATGTTGATGATAATTTAGCAACTTGCGAATATCCTTCAGAAACTGAAATAGCTGCCGCTATTAAATCTCATGAAGCACAAAAAAACGAAGAGCAAGAAAGACCCGAAAAAGAAGAAGAAGAGGAAGACGAACAGGATGTTCTTGAACCTCCAACAACTCAAAAAGTATTTACTGCGATAAAAACCATATCTGTTATTTAGAATTGAATGATTTTGAAAGCAATATTAAGGAAAATTTGATTTAATTTAAAGAAAACTGGAAAATTATATTTTAAATAAAAGTGCAATGCAAAAAAAAGTATAGACTATTTCAATTGACACATACGTACTACATATAAACATATATTTCAACTTAAAAAAATTAGTTTAAAACATTAGTAGAATTAGTGTTAGTTTTATAGTATACATGTATTGAATACTTAATTGTAAAATTACAAAGAATGATAAAACAACGTTAGAAACGAGCAAAGAATCATTCAGTTGTAAGGAGTAGGTATATTAATTAAAAATCGTTTATAGCGAGTGGTCGCATATAGCGAGTACACTTTGTTAGCACGAGCACGCTCGCTATAAGCGGACCCGACTGTATGTACAAAAAGCGAAAATGCAGGTACTACTCCAAAAGAACACATCTGCCATGAAAATTAGACAGGTTCAACAAATTCTATGAAAGCAGTCATAAATGTGGAAGGTTTTCAAAAAGTATGCAAATGTATAAAGCTAAATATGTAAAAGTGATAGGTAATAACGTTGATTGAAATATTGGTAAAGATAGTCAACCGCTTGTATTTGCTTGTATCACGGATGCAATTCACATATGCATGTTGGGTTGCGTTTTTGTTTACTTTTTTCACCTGTACTGAAGCGCTAAGTTATAATGTGTACGATTCTTGAAATAGAATAGTTCAATTTATTCCACCGTTGTAAAAATGGCGCAACATACAATCAGTAAAATTTACTTTTGTCAATACAATGTTGCAACGTTTTCAAATATTTAGTAAACGTATTAACTAGTAATTAAAAGTGACGAATTTTTCATTTATGAATAATACCATTGATGATACATATCTTGGATTTTAATGACAATGTTTTTTTTAATAATTTACTAAAATACATGCGAAGCGTTATTTGTTAAAACAGTTTGGTTTGGTCGGTGTTAGATAAATAAGAAACAATTATTTTACAAATTATGCTTGCACTTTATTTTTTAACTTGCAAATAATAATGTTGACATTTGTTTGTCATTTAATAACTTCGTTAGGAATAAAGTAGAACATACTGGGAGAAATACCACTAGAGTTCAGAAACGCAAAATTATTGGTTTTTGTATCTACTTGTTTTACGTGTTCAGTTGAAAAGGATTTTAAATAAAAATTGGTTTTCAAATTTTTCAATTCAAAAGGCAACAAGTTACCGTGTTTTTTAGGGAAAGTGGGTTCCACTAGACCTTCAAATTTAAATTCACTTGGTAATAAAACCTATTCCTATTACTTCTAAAAATAAAAGTACTAGATTTTAGCTTGAGGTGTGTTGTCTCCCGACGCGGTGCGGATAATACGTGTATAATACATTATTCTTTTCTGTGACGAAATAAATGACGATTTAATATTGAACAAATGTATTACGAGGAGTCTTCCGGATTATCGTTTATGAGTCACATTCCTTATCGGCTTAGTCAGAAATTCTACAATTGCATACTTTTAGCAACACCTTTAGTAAATGAGTAGGCTTGTTATAATATTGTTTAGATGCAAACAGTTGAGTACGTTAGATTGTAATATAAGAAAATTCAACATTCGTTCCAACATAAAAAGGGATAGCGTTTCTATGTTAAAAAATTTTAATTTCAATGACCAAAATTTAGAAATTTACTTGCGTAAGCCTAATAGATTTTAAAACATTTTTAACGGATAAACGATGTTAATGTAATAAATATATGAGTATGGAATTTTCAAAAGTATTTAAAGAAATTGTTTTTTTTGGGAGAACGTTTTTCAACGATTTCTTTTACGAAATTAATACTTTTAAATAATAAACTTTATTCACATGTATATGTATACAATCTTTGTACATATATGTGTTTGTCATGATGGTATAACCATTGTTATAACCTTACGTAAGAAAGATACAAATAAATATTATTACATTGAACAATTAACAGACAATAGAAAAAAAATATATAACAAAGGACACACATTTAATTAGTACGTCGACAAAAATCAATAAATTCTTGTATATTGTAGAACGCATGTTTTTGTTTGTTTGTCAACATTGACTCAATGCACCAATATTTCAATCAACGGCATGATGCATTGGCAACAATGTCGTGCCTTAGCATAAACTATCAGCAAAATTACAGTTTTCTATTTCACATTTATCGGCAATACTGTTCTGTAAATTCTACAATACAATTGACGTATTTTCTTAGCACAAAGCGATACTACCGACCTCTGATGTTTAGAACAAATTTCGGGGTCGCATAATCCCGTAAGGTTGACTATCTTTACCAATATTTCAATCAACGGTAATAACAAACAAAACAAAAATTAATATGATTTAAATTATTTTTCTCAAGGTGACAGAGACAGTAGTGTAATAGGCAAGCTGAGAACCATTTGTTCTTATGGTGTTAATAAGCCTATTGAAAAAGTTGAATGCACCAATCATGTATGCAGGAACTTTAACAATAAGTTAAAAGAACTTATCACGGAAAAGAGCATTCTTTAGTAAATAGAAATTTACTTAAAAAAATCTAGAAAGGTTTCGTATTGCGGTTTATTGTGCTATCAAAAAAGAGAACCACAGAGTACATTACCCTTCTGGAAAGAACAAAGCTCTTGTTGAAGATTTTTAAATACACCACACCACATATTTGGAGATTGAGATTCACAGAAATTGCATCAATACATCTACTCGTTCTCAAAAGCGGGAAAATGAAAAAGTAATTGTTTAGTATTGAAAAATGCTGGTTTGTAAGATGAAATCTTGAAATTAGTTTGTGATATTTTAATTAAAAATGCAGGCACTCTAATATATAATGTAACAAGTAACCATGCAGATTAGAGATACCAAATGATTTAGATCCGAATGAAATGACTTTGAAAACTAAACAATTTTTGGAAGAATTAGATAATTCCGATGTTGAATTAAGCACAACTCAACAAACGCACAACGTACTGTGGCATACTGAACGTTTGAAAAGATTAACAGCATCAAATTTTGGAACTATTTGCAAAATAAGAGATCAATAACCAATCGAAAAACAGTGCAGAATATTTTGTACTTCAAATTTACTGGCAGTAAAGCAACAAGGTGGTGCCAAATGCACGAAAATGATGCGCTAAAAGAAGTTGCCGATAAATTATCTTTTAAATATAGAGAGTGTGGATTATTCGTTTATGAATATTTTAAATATTTCGGAGCATCACCCGATGCAGTTTAACAGATAGGGATGGAATCGTAGAAATTAAGTGTCCTCACAGTGCAAGACATCTTACTCCACAAGAAGCAATAAGAAAAAATTATTAAATTTTGCACTATTTCAGATAACGATGAAATCACATTCAAATTTATACCCATAATTATTATTATCAGGTCCAAGGCCAATTAGAAATAACAAAACTTTTTGTGTTTTTGTTATTTTAACATCACATGGATTAGCATTTGAAAGAATAGAGCGCGATTCTGATTACCTAATTTATGTAAATAATTAATACATACATTAAAATTGTGGACGACAGTTTTATTATGTAGTGCATTTCATAATCGTAATGATAATGTAGGTTTTTCTAAATAATACCCACAGTGATGTAATCTAATACGCACAGATGACAAAATTTTAATGACACCGATAGTTCTTAAATTTTGCAAACTCCTAAATATCCTAAATATAGAATATACAAAACTTTAGTATAAACTTTTGCTGACATATTATTTATCTTGTCCTATTAATTAGAGCGCGTTTACTACGTTCCCTAAAAGATTTTTTATAATAAGTCAATTTGCGTTTCCCCATATCGATCGTCAATGAAATACAGTATGTACTGTCTTCAAGAAGATGCAGGAACAGAAATAAAATAGATACTTTTTAAAATTAACCGTGTAAATCTCTATTAATAGACAAGTAACGACGAAGTTCTGTCGTTGCTAGACCACGTTGCGAACGACGTTATAAAATACTTACAAAATTGTGTGCGAATGCTCTTGGGGTTTTACATATTTTGCATTTAATTATTACTCTATCTTAATGCTATTTTGTAATCTGTTTTGTAAAACATGCAGCTACAGCACCACGTTCGTATTTTCTTTCTATTTGTTCTGTTAGTTATGTAAATGCTGTTCAAAGTTAAGCATTTATTGTGAGTTTTGAGATCTAATAACTATTTAAAAAATAATAATAAATTAAGAAAAGTCGAGCGCCACCTTCTAGATCCACTATTACAAAATTTCAAGTTCAAAAGTTGTAAAATGGCTTTTCAAGGCTTAAAACGGCAAAGGTCTAAAAGTGGACTTTTTTTGTGTAGGTAAACGTAGTGATGAAAAAAACGATTTTTTTTCTGTCTTGAAAAAACATGAAAAAAACCACGTTTTTTTTCTGGCACATGTTTTTTTTCATAAGTAACCAAAGCTTAAAGTTCTAAAACCATTATCGTTTAATACGCTTTTGGAATTTATGTTACATACCAATCTTATTTTTTAAAACCACTATAGGTATTTTTATTGCTTCACTATATTGGCAACATTGACTGAGCTTTGGTTAACGAACGGGGACTTCCCGTAAAGGCTAGGTTACGCAAGAGGGGAATCCTGTTCCTCGTTGTTTGGTTTATTCCTCGCAATTGAATGTAGTTCAACTTTAGATGTGAGTGAGAGCGAAAGTTTTCTTATTGTGTTCAAGGGTGATTATAAAATATAGTTATGCCAAAACGAGTCGGATCTGTTTAATGATATAATCTCAATATCCAAAATTAGCAAGGTAGAATGTACATTCTGCTCAAAACACATTACAAAAAACGGAACAAGAATGTCAAAACACATACTCAAATGTATGAAATGTCTAAACTCTGTGAAAGAAAAATTCAATAAATCTGCGAGAGCACCACTTTCAGAGGAAATTGGAGAAAAACGTAAGTAAAAGTTGTTCATAATGTTAACGACCTATTATTATTAAAGTCAGGTTAAACATCTATTCATGGTTTAGTTTTTCCAGCGGTAAAAAAGCATACCTACTTATACATTATTATCTAGTAATCTACATAACGTCTGAATGAGCACATTATAAAATTCCTACTAATATTATAAATGCCAAAGTAAGTCTGTCTGTCTGTTACGCTTTCACGGCTAAACTACTGAACCGAATTTGATGAAATTTGGTACAGAGGTAAAGAAGACCTAGGGAAAGAACATAGGTTACCTTTCCCTCCATTTGCGCGATATAACGTGTAGTCCACAAGGGCGAAGCTGCGGGCGGAAGCTAGTTCCTACTATATAATATTATAAATGCGAAAGTAAGTCTGTCTGTCAGTTACGCTTTCACGGCTAAACTACTGAACCGATTTTGATGAAATTTGGTACAGAGATAGAGAAGACCTAGGGAAAGAACTTTTTCCCCCATTTCCAGGCGGAAAGCTAGTATATTATAAAATGTTATATAAACACGAAAAATTTTCGTGGAATTTTTAACTTCCCGCTAAGAAAATTGAAAATTTTCAAAATCGGGAAATTATTGATTTTACCCCCGTTTCTCCAAAATCGAGTTTTCATCTCTACTCGGCTCTACCTTTGCATGGGTAAAAGAGTCATCAATTCGTATGCGCCCTTTTATCTTTTTGGCACGCGATATAATTAATTGCCGTCTTAAATATGTGATTAAAACTGTAATTTTTTATTCTAGAAGCATCCGCAGTGCAAGTACATCCACGTCCGCTAAGTTGAAGACATCCGCTATAACATCATTTATAGACAAGATGAACCCGGAAGACCAAGACAAAGCAGATGAACTACTCAGTAGAGCAATTTATGCGAGCAGAGCACCCCTGAGCATCATGGATAATCCGTGCTGGAAATAATTGTTTTCGTTTCTTCGACCTGCTTACAAAATACCTTCAAGATACCATGTATCAGGTCCGTTTTTGGAAAGAGAATACAAAATGTATCAACAATGGTGGCTGAAGCAATTGCTGCTTCTAATTCAGTCGGACTGGCTGCAGATGGCTGGAGCAACATCAGAAATAAATCTATTGTCAATTTTGTTGTTACTACGCCTAAACAATTTTTATATAAAGTTTTACCGACCAAAAATCCTCTCACACTGCCGAATATATGGCTCACGAAATCAGCTGTGTGATTGATGAAATAGGACAACAAAAGATATTTGGCCTTGTGATCGATAATGCAGCGAATATGAAGGCAACTTGGAAACTGCTTAAAGCGAAATATGAAAAGACAAACCTATTTACGTATGGCTGCCTAGCCCACTGTATCCAACTAATATTTAATGATATGAGAGACTTACCATCTTTGAACACTCTGACAGCGAATGCTATAGCTTGTATCAAGGCCATTAAATACTCTGGCAAGCTTAATACAGCCTTTATAGAAAAACAATTAACCACTGGTGTCAAAATAAGTCTTAAACTTCCAGTAAAAACTCGCTGGGGTTCACTAGTTTCTTGCTTAGAGTTTAAAACAAAATAAACACAATATTAGAGCAATGGCGATTGAGGAAGATCTTTCAGATGCCTTAAGTAAGATTAACACAGTAAAGAAATTATTGTTAAGCGATGACTTTTGGAATAAGGTGTTAGGGTTCAGTAGTTTACTGAAACCTATATCGGACACTATAAAAATTGTGGAAAGTGACACTCCTCAGCTGTCCCATGTTTTAAGTTTATATAAAAAATGGAAGATGAAGTTATAGCCAAGATGGACGAAAGCTCCTTGACGTTAGCAGAGATAAGGAAAGTTAAAGAAATATTAAAAGATAGAAAAGAATACGCAATATATGACGTACACAAAATTGCCAACTTGTTAGATCCTTGGTTCAAAGGGTGCGATCTAACACCAGATGATGAAACTTACCACCGAACAAATTTATAATACTGCAGTAAAAATTCCTGATGTCGAAGAAGATACGGTTCTGGCAGAACTTGCAAATTATATTGCAAAAGAAGATTTTTTTTCAAAAACGTTTCTTTGGTCTTCAGTGAACAAACTTACTCCTATAGCTTGGTGGGCAGGACTTTGCAAATCGACTGCCTTATCAAAAGTAGCCATCAGAATTCTAACCCTTCCAACTACATCGGCAGCAGTTGAGAGAACATTCAGCACTTATAGTGATATTCATTCCAAAAAACGGAACAGATTGACAAATGACAGAGCCAGTAAAATTGTGTATATTGCTCACAATTTAAAATTGCAATGTCAAAATCTTTTACCTACTATTGTTGAAGTGCAAGAAAAACCAGGAATAGAAAATGTAATTGATTTAGAGAAGACAGAAAATGAAACAGAAAATACCGATACCGACCGAACTAGTGTTGGTAGTGAGCCGAGTGAGCGTGACACTGACGAAGAGACAGATTAAAATTTTGTTACGAATATTTATCGATGTTATTACCATTTTGTTTATGTAAGACGTTATATTATGACTAAGATTTATTATGTAAGGTTTAAGTTCCATTAATAAAACAACAATTTTCAAAATATTGTTTTTCTGAAAAAAAAACATATTTAGAAAGAAAAACAAGGGTGCCAGGTTTTTCTTCATGTTTTTTCATAAAAGTTGAAAAAAAACATTTTGTTTTTTTCAATTTACAACATTAGGTAAACGCCACTCTTAACGCAAGAGCTCACGCTTATATAAGGCATAACCACAGATAAATATATCTTACAGATAGTCCATGCAATAGGACATATTGGCAGTTAGCACAGATACACAAATTAACGTTTCCTTTAAAATATGTAGTGTGTCAAGTATTGATAACAGATACCGTTATAGATAAAATAATTGTGAATAGCAAAAACACACAGAAGTTAGTGCATCATACTTTGACACTACTGCAGGTATATTTATTTGTCATGAATTATATAGCGTTGATTGAAGTTTCTTCAAATGTTTGCTGTTGTTTTCGTTCATGGAAAATTTACATAGTTTTTATGATTTTTTATGATTTTTTAATCAATAATTTAATACAATTTTACATTTACTTTTGTATTTATAGATTACATATGTAACGGCGAGTAAATCGCCCACTAAATTTTAAATCAACCTTCGGGGATATTTCCAGTTACGCGACTCTTTTTCTTATCGCAATTCTTTGTAGGTGTTTCGAATCTAAACACAGTACAACCATTGTTTATAAAAGCATTAGTACAACTTAATATCTCGACCAATTACTTATTTGTACTATAATAATAATAAAGTGATCATGACAATTATTCTAAAATTAATTAAAACTATCTAATATTAGTTTAATACATAATAATAAGAAATGCTTATTGACATGAAAACAATAATAAATTTGAAATTAGAGATTTAAACACATAAATAAAGCAAACGATAATAATTTTGATATAAATAATTTCACAAAGAAAAATTTTTAATAAATCAATTA
Source organism: Abscondita cerata (assembly GCA_030710515.1). Taxonomy (NCBI): domain Eukaryota; kingdom Metazoa; phylum Arthropoda; class Insecta; order Coleoptera; family Lampyridae; genus Abscondita; species Abscondita cerata. The sequence goes on along the minus strand of JALBCR010000513.1, from coordinate 141,947 downwards.
ATTTAATATTGGTATAAAATTAGGAAGAATTTAATATAAGCCTCATGAAGTCAGTTTGATGTCTTAATAACAAATCAGGGTTAGCTGTTCTAATATAAACAAATTCTTAAATATATAAGATAAACTTGTTTGAATAATTGTAATTAAATTGTATGAATTAATTCTTTATGTTCTAAGAATTGATTGTTAAATGATACCTAAGTGCTTACCAATAGAAGAACTAATACCACAGCTAAAAGATATCTGTGCTAATACTAAATAATTTTAATTAATTTCAGAATAATTTTTATGATGACTGTTTTATAATTACCTATTACAGGGTGTATTATGACGAGATTCCATTAGGAGTTTATGGAGTAGTATTCGAATTCAATTCTAAAATTTACTAGGTTTCGGTATAGGATTTAACTGAAAAAATGCTGTACCGGAAGTAACCACCAACTTATTTTTTGAAATAAATATTTTTATATTTTCAAATTCTGCGTTCAATTTTAAGTTGACTATATGTATTATTTGTTATACCTATCATTAGCCATTTTCGAATTATTCATGTTTTTTTGAAAAAAAAATTGACATATGAACTACACTTTTCATACCAATGTTACTTGAAGCCGTTCGAGAACTCAAACAAATTAGATGCGTGATTTATTTGAGCAAAGATTCCTTAGATATAAATTACAACAGTCATACTGCTCTACTATACAGAGTGTTCGAATTCGTGTACGATTTTTCGAATGATGAAGGGTTAAAAAATTGATTTTTTTAAATAGAATGCCTTACTTTTCATTACATAATGTAATGAAACATAGGGTGTTCTATTTGAAAAAATTAATTGATTTTTTTTATTTGAAAAATCATACACGAATTTTGAACAATCTGTATATCAGGGCAGCATGACTGTACTAATTAATATATATATATATATATATATATATATATATATATATATATATATATATATATATTATATATTTATATCCAAAGAAATTTTCTCCAATCAATCACTTATCTAATTTGTTTGAGTTCTCGAACGGCTTCATATCACGTTGGATTGAAAATGTGGTTCATATGTCAGTTTTTTCAAAAAACATAAATAATTCGGAAACGACTAAAGATAGGTATAAAACTAATGCATGAAGTCAACTTAAAATTGAACGTAGTCTAATTTGAATATAAAGATATACAGGGTGTTCTATTTCAAAAAAGGTGATGGTTACTTGTGGTACAACCTAAAAGCGCAAACAAGAAGCCAAATTTTTTTTTCAGATAGAGCTTATGTCGAAACCTAGTGAAGAAAATTTTAAAATTAAATTTAGACTTCCCCATAAACTTTTAATGAAAACTCGTCAGATACACCCTGTACAGTTGCTACTAGTGAATTTATTAAAATAAAGATATTGGTCCATATCTTAAGTTGTCTAATTGATATTATCATCGAGTTTTTTTTATGTTTTATTTTATAAATATAAATACTACTAGAAATAAAAATCTACGTAGTGGAAGAAGTATAGCATCCAGAAATTAATTTTCAGTGCCCCAATGAAAAAAAATGTAATTGTGTTATTTAACCGTGCAGATATTCGTTTTGCAAACCTAGGAGTAACAATTCTGATTCAAGATTTAAAAACAGCATTGGACGTTGTTCTCTATCTTAACGACAACCTGAAAAACCTTCAAATTTTATATAGAAATAAACGTTAAATAACATTTTTTATACATGACAATACAGCTAAGCATAATTTTATTTAATTTAAACATTTATTTTTGCATACTGTATGAAAGTTACAGTTTTTTATACGATAAATCATAATGACAGTGATACTTTGTTTTCACTTTTTTACACTTTTAAGATTACTTATCTAGTAGTAGGTATAGCTTTTATCACTTGTTGTACAAATAACATACGAAAAGGGTCTAAACAGCTTTACAGAAAGAGTTCTGCTAGCTTATTTTGAAATGAAATCCAAAACGCGTAAGTTGTCAATTCTTTGGTGAATGTATTCAAAATTGAAGAGCACCGTAACGGTAAGCAACGATTTCGACATCAGTAAATACTCAAAACTCATTGCGTATTTAACCGGATATATAAAATCTAAAACGTTTTCCCGGAAAGAAATCTTTATGGGGTTGTTGGATGGCGGAGCTTAATAAATCTACCAACTTTCAAATTGAAGTCTTTTGGCAGTTATGGAAGGAACAGATGGACAAATAAGCTTATAGAATTACGATTTTCTTCCTCAAATTTGGTTTTTTCACCTTTTCGAACATTTCCAAGCGATTTAGCAATTAAAAACTTTTCAAAATTTTTCATTAACACAATAGTTTTCGGCGTATATGATGTAGAAGTAATGACACATTACTTATTTTATTCACAATGGAATAGTGACGAATGAAATGATACAATCAAAGAAAACAACACTAGGTATTTTATTTACAAAAATATGTATGTAGTAAAGGTACTAGTAGTTTATTTCGTGACCAGTGGTATTAAAATATTTACAATATAAGTATACATATACGTACAAAAAAATATTTTAAATATACTAAATTATTTTTTTAAATTGTAGACAAATTTTGAAAGGGTAGAAATAATTAATAAAATATTACCATACAAAAAGTCAAAGGTTTATGACAATAGCCAGATCCCGACAGTTATAAAAAAAAATGAGAACTATAACTACAAAAAGCATTAGCTAATTTAAGTCCAGTGATACAGTCTCTCACTGTAGTGAGTTTAACCAATGATTCAGGGTTGTCTAGATTAGGCCCATTTTCAAATGGGTTTGGTTACTACTGAAAACATAGTCATCCCTAATTAAATATTTAGTTTAACGCCGTTTTGATATGTTTTATATATGTACACCCCAACTATTTTACATACCGAAATATACTCGGAGATATAAATTGGCCAATACATATGCCACTAGCGTTCAAACTATTAAAACAATGAAACATAATAAACTAATGATACTAAGAATTTCTTACTTATTTTTTTATAATTTTTAATTTAGAACGCGATTTTACTTCATCTACCTTGTAACTACTTCTCCATTTACATTCTTTGAAAATTCTTACTTTTATTAACATGTCTAATAAATAATTTTTTATGAAGAGAGCAGTAGTCTAGGTTATGTAAAATATCGGTGATATGTTTCTTCTGAATCTTTTTAATAATAAATGTTTTTTAAAAGCAGTGGATTTTTGTTGAAAATATCATTAAATACATCAAAACTTTTTTCTACAAATTGTATTAAAGAGTCACTAGGCTTACGTAACCCAACCGATGTTGGAAATAAATTATCATAAGTTCTATTTATTATCAGTAATTCCTTTTTATTGTTTAATTTGCTATTTCTTACTAAGACTTTTTCACAGTTGTCACATTTAAACAACGTCACAACGTTTTGCTAGATATTCAGCAAAGTATGCCGTTGCACGATCTTCAAGTTTAATTTTTTGCCTTCTTGTACTCGTAGTTGGTGGTGATGAAGTTGATGAAGAAGAACTTGAACCACGATCACATATTTCCCATAAAACTTCAATTTCTTCCTGGATAGGTGCCTCTGTGGAACATCGGTCAATAGGAGTTGATCATCATCAACTTCACAGTTTGCAACTTCGCTTGGAATCAATAAACTTGATATTGCGTTAATGCGGAAGCTTGTTCTTAACGTCCTAACTGTAGGATTTCCGTTAAAACCACCACGTTGTCGAAAGACAGAAAATACATTTTCTAACGCATCTTGATTAAGTCTGGCAGTTAAAATGAAGGTATTGTTTAATTTCACTTGTTCTTGAAGTAGCAATACAAATGCATTGATAGTTTGAATAATGCCATCAGAACAGGGAGGTCTAGAAACAATTCCTTTCTTGTCAATTTTTTTAATTTTGTACATAACAGATTTTGTGTCTTGTAAAACTTGTGTACCCAGATTATTACTATTTGAAAGGGCTGATTTGTATGGATTTTTGTCATACATTCTACGGCTGTTTAAACAATCAAAAGTTTTGTCTATTATTGCTACAAATTTTGCCGTGTTTCTTGCTGTTTTGTTTTTAATTGTCCGGTAGCAATGCCTGTTTCTATAGCGGCTGCAACACTATGACTAAAAACTTGAGTTGCAAGCTTCACCGACATCTTTTGGAAAGAGTTTGGCGAAATATGAGGGTCTGTAAGCTTACAAGGAGCGCGAGCACTAAAACTATTTTTGTCTATAAATTATACGTCACTAATGTCTTTAAAACTAACTCTTTCATTGTCTAAAATAAAGTCTCTTAAAAGCAAATTGTTTCTTATGCTTTTAAATATGTGAGGTACATCATGTGCTGCTAATACTTTTGTTCTTTAAAATAAAAAAGGTTTATCACTCAACTGCTTAAAAGCAGAAACATTTGGTGACCCTTGACCTTGATTCGATGATATTTCGAGACAAGATGTAAAATCGTCACGGTTTTTTACGAAAACACGTGATGCATAATTCTTTTTATAGTTTTTGTCCTTCCTGGTAATTTCTTTTGTGGCTATCTTACTGGGTATGTGATTGGTACTACTTAACATTATTCACGAACATTAAAAGACGTTTTTGTTATTATTTGAATTTTAACTTGCACGAGTATCGCACTAGGTGCCTCGCATTTGGATCGTTTTGGAGATAACAGTTACGTTTAACTAGCCACAGGAACTATAATATTCATCGTATTTGACATACACAGACTCTACATGATCCACCGCAGAAGTTATCCTGCGAGTCTGCATTTAACATCAATTTCGACAAATTAGTATGCCAACCACGTACACGTTTTATCTTTCTTACGCTTATTTAAACTAATGTTATATTTATTACGTTGCTCTTTATGCAAATTTCAAAATTATTGTTTCAAATTTAAAGTTGCTTTAGTGGACTAGCTGATTGTGTCCCTATATTCAGAACACAAACCTTATAGCTTATACTGAGGGTGGCGCCCTGGCTTTCTATTCTAGTTGCAAATTACTGTAATTCGGGTAATAAAAAATACCACAATTAACTGTATCCACGACACTCCGACTTTGAGCTAGAATTCACTTCGTGCATTTCATTTTTTGATCTCCATTAGGAATACTTTAAATTATTTTAACTATAGTTTTTGTACTAATTATAAATAGCTATGCGCTGGTCAAACGTCGCTTTACTATCAAATTGTTTTTTTTTAATTCTCTTTAAATTAATGTTTATATTATATACTGGCGTACATAATTAGATACTACTAAAGTGCATATCAAGTTGGTAAATTAATATCAAAGTGAATGGATCTCAGGTCCCAGATTTGGTGACGGAGTTTATTTTCTGTACTGTCGGTTTCTTCGCTCGGGTGCAGTGAAAAGAATACTAGGGTTTGAATCCCTTAAAAGGAATCCAAACGGTGATAAAAACAAAATAAAATAAACATTAACAATTCCTTATTAACATAAGCTTTTAAAGTTAAAACAAAAATTGGCATTCTTAATTCAATAACAAACGTAATTACAAGGTTTAGCGTATTGAAGTAAAAATGGTGGTTTAGACAGCTGGTTCGCGAATTGGTTTAGGCGAGTGTACTGACAGGAAAGTAGGGTTGACGATACAAGTTGGCGTATGTGCTACGGTTTTATTTTTCGAATGTAAGACGTATGTGGAGAGCCGTCTTAAAACGTGTGTCGCGAGTAATATGTTACGACGAAAGTCGTATTTGGCTCGCAGTTTGCTAATTTTCTATTGGTGGAAAATAAAATCCGACTAAATTTTCTAGACGAACAGCAGACATTTCTTTTTTTTTTCGTACGTGCGGGTAATTTGGCGTACTTCTTAAAGTTGAAATTTCCACAAATTCAAATTGGCGTTTAAGTTTAAGTCCGGCTAAATTCACGGTGAGTACACTTTGCTTTCTTTTCTTTCCTGGTTGTATTAATTCTAATTGCTACGTTTCATTTTAGAACGTTGCGTTGACCTTACGTTCTCGATGTGTGTTATACCTGGATAACTCTTGAGGGTGCTGAAGTGGCTGATTAAGAACCTTCCCTATCAATTAAAGGCAACACCACGGTTTCGCATTAATTAAGTTGCAGACAAAAGGTGGATACTACGTCTACAGGCGTTGGTTATGCTTCATAACTTTATCGAGGAAGCCAATCGCCTTATGTTCTTCTCCGACACCTCCCCTAAGAGGAATCCTGGGACTATCTAACTTCCCGAACTGTCGATACCGTCGCTAGCAGAACACCTTCATTCTCCGAACTACATCCTACCAATTAAAGCTAAGTTTTAGTATTTAAGCAATTTATTCAGTGATAATGCGTATGTGAAGGTCAAGTACATATGACATAGAACGGCTTGATCTTTAAGTAAATTTTTATTCGGTGTACACTCCACAACTGAACGTTTGTTTTAATCAGCTCAATACGAACTTGGGCGCTTTTCTTAGAGCGGTTGACAAAGACACAAAAAGGCCTTTTGGGTTTGCGGGAGGTACTTACCACTTTAATCCTAGTTTAAGTTTAGTTTAAATCGCCGTGTGTAAGTGATATGTGTACGCAGAGCCTTCTTAGTAGCCAATCCTTAATTGGAATAATAACTTTAACTCGGGTGTAACTAAAGCTTACCTGAAATCCGACACGTTAATTGCGAGTTTTATTTACTGTTAAGCGAAGCTGCTGCTAAGGCACGTAACTATATGCGACAGTCTCTCTATTTCCGACAGATTCTCCTAGTATTTAAAGATTTGTTTGTTGTATTGAATTGTCTGTCTTTCTCTCTGGCTTGTGTTTGATTTAACGTAATAGATTTTAAGTAAAACCTGTTGATCTTTTGTTGGTCGGTTTTATTTCTTTTTTTTACCTAGCAGGTGGCGCCTTGTTAGACAGCAGTCTAATTTTTTAGAATTTTTTAAGGATGCCTTACTCTACGACGAAGCCAAACGCTGCTGATCTAACTACTATAAATACTTTATCCTCCACGAACTTAATGCGCTACATCGAGCCGAATTCTCTTTAGTTTTTTTAGGTTGTTCCGCTAGAGCCGTCGCTTCTTTTGTTATTTTATAAACAACTATTGTTACGTCAATTTGAGAGGGTATATCGCATTAGACGTGCAAAAATGCATCACTTCTAACACAGTTCACAAAATGTACTAAACATACTAAAAATACGTATCCCACTTCTATCTATGTGATGGAACAAACAAAAAACCGGTAACTATTCATATAATGCGCGCATATAAAAGGAGAGGGTGCTATCGCATTACAAGCGTTTAAAGTAACGAGTAATTTTTAGCATCGGAAAATAAATTATACCTATACATAATAAAAATTAATCAAAAAAATTAATACACTTTAAATTGAAATAATGAGGTTGTTATCAGCAACCCCCAATTACCCGCATCAGAAATATATATTTCCAAAAAATGTGGAATATAAACAAACACCGTCAGCACTTTGTCAAACACAATTAACAAATGCTGACTATCAGGAACACACTTCCAGCAACTATGCTGATTCAACAAATACCTACTAAATGCTAATAAATAGAGTAAGATTGTCAGCAGAAGAAAAGTATAAAAGTACAGATAGCACCAAGTATCAAGTATTGAGACAGCAACCAACTCCAAACAAATCAACCCAGTGCTTCTGTGTTCTATACAATTATATGCATCTTATTTTGGTCAGGGGACACCAAGGGCCCCCAATCGCCTTATTTTCGAAAATAACAAAATAATCAAAAAATACTTTAATATGGACAAAAATTCATGTTTACAAGAGATATTCACTAATAATAAAATTTGACCTACAAATAAACAGGGTGCCACGGCAGCTCCCATTTCAAAAATTTAAGTTACTGGGCAGGTCAACCAAATACATTTTATTCTGAGAAAGAGTTCCCTGTTTCCGGAAGATTTTATCAATACGAGAGGTCCACTTCAAACTTGAATTGGTCTTACAATAAGCATTTTTGCATTGTCTATTGTTTTCTAGAAAAGAAGGTCAATGGGCCTCCTTAGGCTCCCCGTCTTGGAATAAAATGTAATTGGTTGAATAGGAATGTACAACACCTTTCATATGAGGTGCCTCTTAGCCCGTCCTGAAATTTGAGATTTTCGAGATGCCGGGACGCCCTGTTAATTTGTCAGGACAAATTTTATCGTTATTGAAAACGGTTTTGATTTGAGGTACCTGTCGACCCATCATGTTATTTAAGATTTTCGACATGGGGCTGCCGGGACCACATTGTTTATATTTCCAAACAAAAATTGAACTGTCCGAGCGTTTTTTTTTGAAAGTGTAAGATAACTCTAAAAAACAGATTGTTTCGTTTTCAGTGGGCCATCCTGTATATAGATTTAGCTGATAATAACCCAATTCAGTTTTTTGAAAAAATGAACGAATATAGGAGCCTTGGGCAATCGAATAACTTGTTGTTTTATGGTTCGTATTTTTTTTTTATTATGATCGGGTTTAATGTAACAGCAAATCGATAAACTTAATTATTTCACGGACTCAAGTTGAATGGTCAGTAATATTTTTATTGATCTATTTTAAGTAAATAATATAACCGTTTTGATTGCGATAACGGTTAACGTTTACACAATTTAGTTTTATATGTTAGATTAACTAAGAATATATTTAAAAAGTGTTTAGTCCAGACGGCAAAATGTCGACAGGTAATTCAGCTGTCATAAATGTATGGAATATAAGGAACAAAATGATAATGCCTGTTGTACCGAGGAAACTCTGTACTCTCGCCTAAAAGCATATATATTTGTTTATAAATTAAAGAAGACATCGCAGTACAAATTGTGTTGATAAATCTAGTAAGAAATTAGCAAATGCAGAGAACCGCAGACAAGACAAATGCGATTTGTGCAAAATATAAATTTCTCCTACAATAAATAATTATTTTGTTATGCTAAGAAGAATTTTTAATGCCATTATAATGAACGAACATAAAGAAATTGCGTGCCCATTGGGTTGAAAAATTATTTCTAAAAGTCTATTCCTTAATTAATTTTAGATCGAATAATTATAACCCTAATTTCTTGAAATGAAGAAAAATCCGTAATTGGGTGTTGGTTACTTTTAATCATTAAATAATTTAAGATTTAGTCTATATCCATAATATATTTTACTTTATTTAGTTACTAATTTCGAGTACATAATATTCTTTGACAATGTAAATAATATAAATGGTCAATGATTCTAAAGATAACTGTTAATGTAGTTGATCCTAAACCTCAATAAACTATCACTTATGATTAGTAGCAAATATTCAGTTTTCATGGTGTTTTAAACATCGAACGTAAATTAGTAAAATTAGTGAATTTCCACAATCAAAACAAGTTGTACCTACAGATTAGGTAAAAAAACGGCTGAGTACAATTTTTGTGAAAATCGATAATTGGGAGACAATTTACTACAGCCGATCATTTCTTTTGTTTTTTCTCATGAAAAGAAAATAGCTCAATTTTTAAAGAAAACATCTAACTGTAAAACTTACTGCTGCAAGATAATATCTAAATGCGACAAATGCCATGAAATGTTTGTACATTTGTATGGTAGGGCCCAAAAAATATTAACCATAAGATTAAAATAGAGAAGTTAATAAATTACGATGTAATTACTAGGACGCAATTTATTATACTGTTTTTCAAGCATGAGGCAGCGCAATAATTAATAAAATGGAAGTAATTTAATAAAGCCAAAACCAAAGCAGGAAATATTTTTTTTCCCTTAGGCCGGATGCACCGCAGCCTAAAAAGCTTATTGTGGTTCCTTTGGTTGTTAATCAACGTATCCAAATTCAATACCCTGCATTAATAGATACAGGTCGTTGGTTGGATACGTATTTAACTTTTTGTAGCATTTTGTTGCGCCAAAAATAAGCTGTCTTCTATTGTCCAGCACCTTGCAAATGCACAATAAGTGCAGTACTGTTTCGAAAGCTTTTTTACATAGTCGACAGTTAGTGTCGCAAGTGAATCTTCCGATTTTTCGCAGGTATTCTTTGACGGCCATGTGACCCGTTAGAAGCCCTGCCGTGATCTTTAACTATGCCCTGCTTAACATTAGTAGTTTAGCCGTTTATTTTACGTAAGGTTGTATAATCATACATTTACTATGCATCACGCCTGGTCTTGATGTCCAGTATGCCTTATGTTCTTTGCGAGTCTATTCGCTGACTACTAGGCGGTTCGACTTTTTTATATGCCCAAGGCTGGTTTTGGCCTAACGTAAGACGTTGTGGCTTCCTGCCTGGCTAGCTTGTCAGCTTTGATGTTTCGTACAATGCCCGAATAGCTAGGCGTCCAAACAAGTTACCTTGTTTTGGCCTGCCGGGGTATTGAGTGTGTTAAAACATTCAAAAACCAGTCTAGATGAGATCTTTTGACTTAAAAGAGCTTTTAGTATTGCTTGACTGTCAGACATAATATAGATACGCCTACGGTGGTAGTTCTTCTCGATATTAATTCTTGCACATTCGATGATGGCAAGAACTTCTGCCTGAAGAGAGTCGCTAGGTTGCCCAGGGGTGGGCATAATCTAGATCTTTTCTTTTATTATATATTCCTGATCCGGCCCCCGTCTCTGATTTAGAACCACCCGTATACCAGATTATACCGTCTTTTAAAATTTTCTCTGTGAAGTCTATCCAGTCATTCCGGTGTAGAATGACCACTTGAAAGAGTTTGTTGTCAATACTTTTGGTCACCATATGGTCAAACCCCATTTGAAGTAGGGATACTCCAATGCCTGGTAAACGTCTTATATGAGGGGAGTCAGAATTGACATTGGCTAAAGATAACTGAAGCCTGTATGCCGCCAACCTTGCTTCCCTTTAATATATAAGTGCAAAGAAGCAAGGCCTACCATTGCTTCAAGTGCTGCAGTGGGCGTAGTTTTTAGAGCCCCTGTTGTGCTTAGACAAGTAAGTCTTTAAACCTGGTTTAGTCTTAGGATTGTGGTCTCCTGTACGACGTTTGGCTACCATACACAGACCGCGTAGGTGATGGGAGCCTGACAACCCTTTGTGTACAACCAGTGTACCATCTCTGGTCTGAGCCCCCATTGTCTATCATACATGCGTCTAATAAGGTAAGGTAATCTCCGATTTTCGTATGACTTTTTGCTATATGTTGGTTCCAGGTAAGTTTCGAGTCAAAGAATACTCCCAAGTATTTTACCTGCCCAGATATAGTTAGTTCACGCCCATTTATTAAAGAGGTCCTAATCCTTCTAATTTCTTGTTGCGTGTAAACGACTCTATGGTGGTTTTTGGAGAGATACTTTTAGCCTTTCTCTCACACACAATCTGTTTACCACGTTTAGTGCACGTTGTTTTCGTTCTCTGGTCGTGACTGAAAACTCGCCTTCACTAAAATAACAAAATTGTCTGCATACCCCAGAGAGCGTAGCCTTCTATTCTAAGCTTAGTTAGCAATCCATCTATGACTAGGTTCTACAACAGAGGAGAAAGTACTCCTCTCTGAGGGCAACCTCCTGCCACCCATGTTGTTAACGTATCTTCGAAAAGCGTTGTGAATACCATCCTTTGTCTTAACATGAGGTCAATCTACCTACAGCTAATTTCTTCCAGATCAACTCTCCTTAGGGCCGCGGTTATGGAGTTAAAAGATGTATTATTGAAAACTAGTTAGGGTACTAAGCGCTGTCTCTGTAGATCTTTCTAAAGATATGCATGCTGGTCACCAGAATCCCTTCCCTAATATGCCTATCCATAATCTTCTCCATTGTCTGTAGTACGAATGACATTAGACTAATGGGTCTATAAGCTTTTGCTTGGGAGTAGTCTGCTCTGCTAGTCTTTGGAATAAAAACCACCCTGGTGAGTAGTGTAGGACTAAGCTAGTCCTAAATGCCTTGCATAGTCGCGTCATAGAGGTTAGTTTTCCCAAAAACGTTTCCTTACCAAGATATTGGGTACAAAAATATACAGGGTTGGGCACTACCAACGAATTATTCTATAGCATAAAAACGACAAATAATGTTAGAAATTTTAAGGCATACATATGTCAAGATTATTTGAAACCATATTTTAAAAATATTTTCAATTGTACATGGTGCTCTAGAAACAAGTACCATATTACAGTTGGGTTATTTTAAATGGATCACCTTGTATATTTTTCTATTTTTGAATTGTACAATAAAAAATAATGGATGTTCTTTAACATGTCTCTATACCTACTTACTTCCGTTTCTGGGATAAATGGATTTTACCTGATTTGCAAACCAGGTTTTTTGCAAAGCATTTGCGCTCTGTCGTAGAATATTTTTGCTCACTTCTCCTTAGGGGACGGCTCAAGTAAGAAATTACTTTTTTACCATCGGGATGTCTAAAATGTAATACAATTTCTTATAAATTTTAGCTTGAAGAGCTGGGGAAACAAAATAATACCTTTGCTTGATCGGTGGAGCGTCAGTTATTATTTTATAGGAAACTAAAGTTGTACATTCTATGCGATCGAAGTATTCAGTTAAATTGTCTAATTGCTTTTTTGATTTAAATCTAACACGTCTCTAGCTTAAATTGCATTTACTCGTGACGTCGTGTCGTTGACTGCAAATCTCCGTTTTCTTTGTCGAAGATTAGAGACCACACCCATTTCAATCAAAAAATTGACTCCATCAGAGTGTGATGCAACTCCAATTCTACCAAGACATCTGTAGCATATATTCAATTTAAACCTTTAAACGGGACTAATACGTTACCAAGGATCGTCCATGTTATTAAAGGAGAAGGGCATAACTTGAATTATAGTTCCTTTAAAATGTTTTACCCTTTCATGTCCGACAAAATATTTATCAGCTCCAGAGTCTAGTAAGCCATTAACTTTATCACCCAGAATATCCACTTCATGAAATGTTTGTATCCAGTCGCATGAGCGAGAATAAAATCAAAAATTGGGATTGTGGTTTTAACTATCTCGTGTTCGGTTGCACGGATTATTCGAAATAAAGGGTGTCCCAGTAAGAACGCCGGATTTGAATTGGCCGCCATTTTTTTCGTATGAGATTGGCTGCACTGTACCTACACTTTTTGTTTTTTATATTTGTTGCAGTTACTGGATATGGAGCGTTACACTGCTGAACAACGAGTTTTAATTGTGAAAACTCATTATCAGAATGGCGAGTGTTATGCTCAAACTGTTCGCAGGCTTCGCGCGCTCTTAGGCCGGAATAATGCGCCTAATGAGTGATTTCTTTCTTTGGGGTTTCTCAAATCACAGGTTTATGAACACAATCCTCGAACCATACAAGACCTGAAGCAGGAAATTCGACGTGTCAGCGCCGAACTCCAGGCGCAAGACTGTGCAAAAGTAATCACAAATTTCATGGACAGAGTCACTAGCTGCAGAGCATCTCGTGGTGGACATATGCCAGATGTCATTTTCCACACTTAAATCGGAACGTGTGCCCTTTGTGTTCATGTATGAATATGTGTCATTCCTTTCAAATATAGTTTATTTTAAGTATAATTAAATCCGGCGTTCTTATTGGGACACCCTATATATGGATCGATTCAACTTAATTAGGGAACCGTTTGAACTATCTTTTAAAGATTCTCTTGTCCGTTTCCCAAACACGATGAACATATTCGCGATGTAACATTTGATTTTCCGCATCGGTAACGAAATATAGTTTTGTTTTTATGGCCAAGATCTTGCTAAAGGTCCGCATGCTTTACAATTCCAACATGTAACCGGCTACCGCACAATTGTTATCTAAGAGTAGCGTTACATCATGTATGTCTTCCGATGACATTGATGACTGAAGACACAATTTTGAAACGACTCAAAGTCGATGGTAGGCTAAATTTGTATCTAAAGTTTGTGTTGCAGTTCGTACATTTTGATCATTTGCTACTGTACATGTTATTAAAGGAGAAGGGCATAATTTGAATCCTAGTTTCTTTAAAATGTTCTATCCTTTTATGTCCGACAACATATTTATTAGGTTCAGAGTCTAGTAAGCCATTAACTTTATGACTCAGAATATCCACTTCAAGAAACGGATGTTCATCTCCAGTCGCATGAGCGAGAATAAAATCAAAATTGGGATTGTGGTTTTAACTATCTCGGTTCGGTTGCACGGATTTTTCGAAATGTATTATTAAAAAAAATGTGTTTACTTTTTGTCTTTTTTTCAAAATTTTAATCAATTGCTACCCATTTATAATTAAACGTTTCCTCCAGGTTTGGCCAAAAATTAGTACCCCTTTTGGTTGTTGCGATTTCGATGTCAGTTAGTATAAATATTACTTAAATACTTTATAAAAACAAAACAAATTTTGATTTTTACTGAATAATGTGTTCGTTTACTTTAATATTTTTAGTTTTCATTGCAAAATTAAATGTTGAATCTTACAAAAATATTTTTTTTAAAGCAGAAGTCGACATTTTTCTTAATCTAAGTAGTTTATTACAATAACATATCTGTCTTTAATGCAAATTCATTTTCGTACCCGTTACGTTACAGGAGTCGACACCTACGTGTTCCAACACTTATTGTTCGTATATGATGTGCCTTCCAGTAGGAAATATAGTCGATAACACGCATTCGTTAATAGTGAACTAACAATCGAGTGCTCTCTACTCCTGAAGAGTCCAAAAAGACGAAACAGCTGTCGAGTGATTCTCCGTGTTTGTTTACTATTGTTCATTGTTCAATCTACTGTGAACTTACAGCAGACGATTTGAGATTGTCGTTGTTAACTTACAAGTTTACGACACCTGTACGAACGATTAATTGTATTTAATGAGACAATCTCAGTTTCATATCGTTTTTACTTTAAAAAAAACTTAAAAAATCTTTTAAAATTTACATGCAGTTTATTTTGGTTTTCACTAAATACTGTAGTTGTTTACGTTAATTCAAATATTTCAAAAACAGCGTGTAAAATAAAAAAATGCTAAATATATTTTTTTGCACAATTAAATACTAAAATTAACCAAACTAATTTTTTTTAGAAAAAAACCAGTGGCGTACATATTTTTTTGTACTTGTCCAACGTGTATGGACCATATCCATGAATTTGAAATTATTAGTAAGAAGGTTTTGACGTATTAAAGTCTCGTCAGTCACATCACAACAGAGCACAAAAAATTGAATTATGTAAAAATCAAATTTGCAGATGTAAAGCGTTGAAAGTTTAATTCAGTTCCACTTGCTATTTATTAAATACCCTTCGTATAAGTTATCTCGAAAATTTAAAGCGTCGTGTTCCAAAGTGACCATTAATACGGTTGACTGTGCAGGGATAGTTAATTGAAGAAATAACGATACTCCAGAATACTTACCTGTACCTAAGTGTAACTCTTGGGAAAGAGATAATTACTATATTAATGACGCAACATTTAATAAGAGAATTCAATTATTTAATGAAAAAACTCATCCCGTACGTAATTTTCTAAATGCGATTACATTAGAGTTTCAAATTAAATAATACTTTTGCAAACTAAGTAAATACGTTTTTTATGTTAATCATTTTTTAATTTACTCGTTATTTTTTTTTGTAAAATTTCAACTGACGGTTTAATTAAAGACAAAATTGACGCATTAAAATAAAAGCAGTTTAAAAGCCAAAATACCTAGAGGGGTTTAGGTAAGTATTTCATATCAAAGTGCACGATTAAACGGCACATAAACATTAATTTAATTACTAAGAGTTTGTTTTAGTCGTTTATTAATACAATTTAGGCAACACTCGAAAATAAAATATATGTCATGAAATTTACATTTTAAAATAAGCAAACTTGAGGTGCTGTTTAACTTATGATAATAAAACAAATACAATTAATATTCAAAAATAAAATAAATTTAAAGTATACTAAGATTAAGTGTAAGAAAATACACAATTTAAGGAACAAAATGTGGTACGTATTTGTAAATTTAATAACATTCAACAGTTACTAAAAACTAGGTGGGCCAGTCATATACAAAATATATGGTATCTAGTTGCCAATGTTGTGCAAAGTAGAAAAATAACTTTATCATATAAGGAACTGAACACACACCACAGGCAAGCACGCAGTTAAGACGCTGCTTATGGCGATGACCTTGAAACGACCTATTTGACGTGGTTTAAATAATAATAAAACTTTTACAACAGTTGTTTAGTTTGGATTTTTATAAAGTAATTTTACTGAACAAATATTTCACATACTGCTCACAAATACTAAAAAAATTGTTTCAAAAATACTTCTGTTGTGACATTAAAAATTTAACTCAGAAACCACTCAATTTATAGGTTAAACTCAAATAACACTAATTATATATCTACACATTTTGTAGTGATTCCGTTCATTAAAATTTTTAATTAATTAACAAAAATTGATTTATTTTGAAATAAATGCATTTTCTCTTGTTATTTCGACCCCCTCTACCAATAGTTGTCGCTGATTGGTCAGCATATTAGTCAGTCTGCAGCCGTAGACGAGTGAGGACATATCAAGATATTTGTTTATATATCGATATAACTTGTATAATATCTGTATACAGGGTCCGGCACATCGAGCATGTATTAAAAAGATATGGAGAATTAGTTCAATTCATTTTTTAAAAATAATGATGCGCCTGTTTTCGACATCACTGAACTCAGACAAAATATTTTCGTTCATACAGCACTTCCGGTTGTACCGGAAGTAGCTGTCAACTTTTTTATTTCAAATGTAACATCCTATTTTTTTATTTCATTTTCAAATTCTACGTAAAATTTAAGGTGTAGTTTAATTACCATACCATACCCAAAAAATGACTGGTTTTTTAGTTATATCGATTAAAAAAAAAATTAAAATCATGCTGAATTGTTATCGTTCATATCTCAAGATGACATCAATATTTTAGTTCCTAATTTGTTGTGGCAATTGTCGATATGATACAGTAACTCACATATGAATGAAAACTCGAATTGCATTTACAGGGTGATGAAAATTCTCGTGCCAATATGAACAACTTTCGACCTCAAAAACTTAGTTAATTCAAATGGGACACCCTATGTTTTTTAATCATCAATCGATGTCTTTTGTTGTCCTCTTTCGATACATACTAACATGTCCTATGCTCAAATTCACTACGTATAGCCTCAGCTTATCGAACAATTTTTAGTTTAGCCGTGTGCGTCATTGCCGGTGTTACTCCGCTGGATATCCTAGGTAACGCTAGATGCACAGGACCTACAATAGACCAACGTAGCGAGTTTATAATTGAAACTTGGAGTACACGATAGGAAAACTATACAAATGCGAGGTTGACAAAATCGCTTATCAAATACTACTATCCTAGAAGGAATTAAAAAACGGGACTCGGCGGAATGTAATTACTATGACAAAATTGATGATGCTAGAATGGCTAAAGGAGTTTAACTTCCCAGCAACATCTCCTAAATCCATGCACTTTACGGACTTAAACACTACCCCGTTTTGATGTAAACACTAGTGATACGAGACGGCAACGTAATTTGGCAGAATGAGGAGGGTCGATACTACTATCTTGTCAACCCGACACTACTGGATCACCTAGGAGTTCGGTGTCTGTTTGCAGATCTTTTTCCCTTCTCAAAAAAAGTCTCTTTCGTGTGCAAACATAAAAATTTGATATTTTTGTGGGGGGTGAGATTACCTTAGTCCTCCAGATTCAAGTCTTAATAACTCCGTTATTAAATGTGTGCTAGCATTGCGCAAAATTGTGCTAGCTTTTCTTTCGTGTGTAAACGTCAAATTTTCTGTTTCTCAGTTTCTCAATATTTATTTTGTCTTAAATTTTACAATTTATAACAAAAGATTCGGTTTATAAACTTAACTAGACCATAAAATAGAAAAAAAAATAACTTAATATTCCAATAAATTATAACCCAATAAATTCCTGTTTCCTTCTTCCACCCCCCCCATCCTTCTCTTCTCTAAACTTTCAATATTTCTCTTTTCCTCTCCGCCATTACTTTCCTCCTCTCCACCGCCTCCCTCAACCATTGTTTCCTTCCCCCTTCTCTCCTAGTAGTAACTTCCATTCCTTTTCCTCGTGTCTTGTTTCCCTATATTCCTCTTTTTTATATGTATTATATTTTCCCATTCATCCCCACACAACCTGCATAATCTCTCCTCATCACACATTCAATATTTATTTTTATTTTCTTCGTTTCCCATTCTAAATCTTGCAATCATTCTTATTTTATTCGTTCCTTTTCCTTCTGTTATGTACCTTGGTGTCTTGACTGTCATTATTTTTATGTATTTCTTGTTATATTTTCCTTCCCTTATTTTTTTGCCCTTCTTTCCTGCTTCTGTGTATCTTTATCTCTTGCGATTATTTCTTCCTCCATCTTTTCTCCCCTCCTCTCTTAATCTTTTTATCTCTTCTCTCGCGTATCCCACTCTTTCATAGTATTTTTTCTTTCTTCTTCCCCATATTTTACCTTCTGTGCCTCGACCTCTTTCCAACATTCATATAGTATTTCATTTTCCTTCCTACTTTCCGTTTTTCTTCATACCTTACTGCAATTCTTCCTGCTTGTATCTTTATTTTTCTATTTTTACCTCTTCTTCCACTATATACCCCAATGTCTCCTTCTCTAGGCCTAACGTCCACCTCTAGTATTTCTCCTGAATCTTCTCAAGTTCTTGCCATTCCCTCTAACCCCAAATGTCCGCTCCATACAGTACCACACTTCTTACCAACTTTTCAAACATCTATCTCCTTTTCATATCTGATATTGTATCCTAAGTATCTATACTTGTCTATTCTTTCTACCACCCCCCACAACAATTTCACTACCTTCCTTCTTCCTTTTCTTTTTTTAAATTCCATAATTTTTGTTTACCCGACATTTGCTGCTAGTTTTTCCTTTTCAAGATATTTCTTCATAAATTTAACTACTCCTCTCATCTCTTCTTCATTTCTCGCTATTGCCACAATGTCATCCGCGTATGCTAAAACCCATATCTTTTCTTCCCACCACTGTTCCTCCTACTTGATTTTCTTTCCATTTCCTCCTCCAGATCACTAATATATATCGAAAATAAGCTTGGACTTAGCGGACACCCCTGTTTTAGTCCCTTTTCCGTCCCAAATTCTCTACCTAGCTTTCTCCCTACCCTCGTTCTACATCTTGTTTCTTCGTATATTTCCTCTATTACATTTTTTAGATCTCTGTTTATTCCTACCTCCTCCATCCTTTTCTATAATCCCCCTCTTTCCACATTATCAAATGCCGCTTTAATGTCTAGTTATATTGAGTACATCTTTCCTCCTTTGTTGCTAACTCTTTATTGACTATGTGCTTTACTATGTATATATTGTCTAATCGTTCCTCTTCCTTTTCTAAATCCTGCTTGCCAATCCGGTATTATTTTCTTTTCTTCTATTTCTTTTTCCAAATTTTTCTAACTATATCCGCATATATCTTATAGCCCACATTCATTATGCTCACTCTTCTATAGTTGTTCGCTTCCTTCCTATCTCCCCTCTTGTAAATTGGGCATATTATTGCCTCTCTCCATTTTCTGGTAACCCTTCTCCTTTCCATATTCTTTCGAATACTTCTCTTAATTTTTCTCTCATTCCTTCTCCAATGTACCTTCATTGTTTTTCTTGTATTCCATCAGTCTCTTCTGCTTTTCCTTTTTTACTTTATTTATTGCTCTCTCTATTTCTTTTTTTCCTATTCCACCCTCTCTATGTCTTATCCTTTTTTCTAACTTCTTCATTTCTTGCTTTTTTTACTCTCTCTTCTTACAGTGTTCTTTCCATTTTCCCCATCCTTCCTTTCTCCTTTTTCCTCTTTTTATTAATGAATTCCCATGCCTGTCCTTAATTTTTAATTTCTCTAATCTTTATCTCGTTTTGTTTTTTTATGCTCTTCTTTATTTTTTGCACATATTCCCTTGAAATTTACTTTTAACCTTCTGTATTCATCTATCTCTATCGTTTCTTTTTCCATTTCCTTCTTCCTTTTCTTAATTCTTTTTCCCCCTTCTCGCAATCTCCGTTCCACCAATCTTTTCTTTTCCTAATTCTTGTTTTCTTAATCTATACTTTCTCTTCTCTGTTGCCATTTCCATCCTGGTTGTAATTCTCTCCATCTCTTCCTCCACTTCTCTTTTAGTATAGCTCTTAGTACATTGTGGAAAGAGGTTGATCATAAACAAGAGTGTGATTATTTGCAAAATCCGATAAAAATAAAACAAAAACTAAATGGAAAACATTGTAAAGAAAATAATCACATCAATTAATTGACTTCTCTTGTGTGTGAAATAAAACGGTTTAAATTAAATCTAATAAAGTAATTCACATTGTTATTTATTTCTGCTGTATTAGCATAAAACGTGCCTTTTCATAGTTTTAATTAAAAATTGCTGCCGAATATGAAATAATTTATATTATGCAGATTCAACCGGCGCATTTGTTGTTCACTTCAGTATCCTATTTTATTCAAAGAAAAGTTTCTAAAAGAAATCTCAACTTTATTCTTTAAAAATAAATACGCCAAGCGTAATGCAATATTTGGAAGTAAAATATTCTAGTTTGGGCGACACTTTCCTTAAAGAATCGCAATCTTGAGTTTCTTCGTATACGTAAACGAAATAATAATTTCGCGAAACAATTTCAGTCTACCTGAGTTTTTCAGAGAAAGCTCCTCCGGATAACAACAAAACTGGAGCAATTATTGGTATTGTTTAATAATTAACGAGCATTTGTACAACAGTTGTTGTTAACTTAGTGCAAATATCGTTAATATTTAAGCTCATAACACTTTAGAAAGCAACGCTATATATAAGGTAAGCAGATTATTTAGAAAGCTTATTTCGCTTTTACCGTCCTTACTTTCTAATAGTTATCTACTTTTACGATAGTTGATATTCGATGTTAGAAAGTCGTGGTAGAGGTTGGGAAATCGTGCTTTTGTTTGAGTGTGATTCGTAAGCGACTTCTTTTAGTCATTTCCGGCAGTTTCCATTGTGATTGTAAAAAAATTCAAAAAGGTAGATTTATGTTGGTCAAAATGTTGAGAGCTTAACGTGTCCTGGTGAGGCGTCGGTCGCGCAAGCGCCGTTCTTTATCAACTTCCCTCAAAGGGTGACTACTAGGAGATGTCAGTCGATGTACCGACGCTCGTGGTGTTGAATTCGACGCCGACGTCTCTCGTCCTGCCGATATAACTTCGCGTCCGAACCTGCGTGTTAACTGCAACCGCAACCTCCGGTAAAGAGTTCCGTAGGAAACGATTTAAATGGCACTTAGTGAATGCGGCTAAGTGCACTTCCGAACTAATTAAAAAGACGTGCGTGTGCGTGACTGACTTTGACACTTGGTGCGCGTTTAAAAAGGGCAGCGTGGTTACAACTTAGTAAAGCCGTCGCATTCATAAATCAGACATTTCTTACAACTTCCCTTGTCTTTTTCATTAAGAAATTGAAAGGGTGAGTAAAATTTTGTCATAAATAAATTAGATTTACGGTTGTACTTTTTGGGTAATTATTTAAAAGTGAACGCGAGTTAATTATCCTCGAAAAGGCGTTCAAACTATTCACGACAATTTTTGAGCAAATATAATTTACTTCTTACAATATTTGTATCTTCTTCTGAATTATTATCTTCGGATTACATTTATCGCAGATTTATTCCAGCTTCTGTATTAGAAAGAATTTCGACAATGAAATATTCATGGGTTTTACTTTTAGATTTACCTTTCTTTACGAATTTTGACTTGTGAGGAAACGTATGTGATCCGAGGAGTTAGTTGAGGATTTACAAATAAGAAAAGAGCCTCTGGAGAAATTTACTATCCCACAGCTTTAGCGTTTACAATAATTCGAAAAGAACAAAATTATAAACGAGCTTGTTTAACGAATTTATAAAAAATATATTTATTGTTCTAACGACAGTTGAGAATGTTTGACAAGCTTTTCGATGTTGATACAAAGTTTTGGGATAATGTAGGTGCGATATTCAAATGTGCTTTATGCGTTGCTCCAAAATTATATACTAGCATAAAATAATTATGTCTCAAAGGATGTCGTTAAATAAGAGGAATACGTGTGTTTTGGTTTCAAAACTGATTAATACAATATGGTGTTGGTTATTTCGAATTCAGCGCTTCAACTAACGCGGCTGTGCTCTACGTTTCTTCGCCGTTACGCTAATATATTCAACCGAAAATACCATCTTATGATTCCAGACAGGATTTTGTATAATGATTATAGTTAAACGTCTTTTCTAGGCTTTTAACTTCAGTTGACTTAAACTTCGTTGGGTATTTTTTCTTGATTCGTCAAAGTTTCAGAACTTTTTATTGCTCTCACATTTCTGTTCAACACCTTCTTCATTGGGAATACATCAAAAAAGAAAATCGCGACAATTGTGGACACAAATCTTGTAAAAATTTTAAAGGAAGGAATAACTTTGGTAAATACAAAAATTGTTTAAATTAAATTTAATGCTTTAATTTCTTTGTTGGAAAAAAGTAATTCAATCCAATCAATATTTGAAAGTGCAAAGTTTTAAACACCTGAAAAACTTTAATAAAGATCGTACTTTACAATTGTTTAAACACAATTTTCTGCTTCTGTACCCCTAAAAATCATCAACGCTAAATTAATACAGAAAGAAACTTATCGAAAAATAAACTTAGAAGTAAATCACGTTCATAGCCTCTAGGCTTTGAAAGAATTCAGATTTAAATTTTAATTAAATATCTGTTAAATTACCCATACTTTTAAATTGTAGTTTAAATACTCAAAATATTTTTATTAAATTTAGGTAAATACGTCACAACACTAATTTTTGTGTAAAAGTATCGAAAATATTGAAAAGTTAACTGCTTTTATATTTAGACGATCCAATACGTAATTGAGATTGTTATTGACATCCTTTATTTATTCACAAATTCGTTTTTTTTTTATATACAAAAACCGCACTTAATGTTTGTAAAATCGAACGTTTTTAAAATGAATTGTTTAACAGGACTAAAAGCTTATCTTCAGGATTAAAGCCGAGTTTTTGTTTGCTTTCTAAGGTTGAACTTTTTTTAGCTTTTTAATTTGAAATATGAAATGAATAAATTATGTGATGTCTGTTCGAATTTCTATTTCGTAATAATGGTTGTGGATTTAAGATTTAATTTTTATCTAACAATGATAAATTACAAAACTAAAACTAAATTTTTCTTGAAGTGCATTTTTATATGCGGAAAACACTTAAAGATGTTTTAGGAAACGTTTGGTTATGGTTTATTTTCAACATTCCTTCAGGACCATAAATTAATTTTTCCACGACCACTACGAAAACTTGACATTTCGTAGTTATAAAATACTAAAGTAGTGGAGGTAACTATGGCCCACTTAAGCAAAATCGTAAATTTTTTCAAAATTTTATTTAAAAAAATATAAACTGAACTTACATATGTACTTTGTACTTCGAAGTTACATATTTAGTTTAAGTGTTTTGTGAAACTAAATATTTTTTCTTCAAACATAAAAATTCTTTCTGGTAGCCATATTATCCGAGTTTTGTTTTGCTTTCTAAAGTCGAACTTTTTTTTAGTTTTTTTAATTTGAAATATGAAATGAATAAATTATGTGATGTCTGTTCGAATTTCTATTTCGTAATAATAGTTGTGGATTTAAGATTTAGTTTTTATCTAACCGTGATAAATTACAAAACTAAAACTAAATTTTTTTTGAAGTGCATTTCAATATCCGAAAACAATTTGAAATACCCAAAGTTATAAAGATGTTTTACGAAACGTTTGGTTATGGTTTATTTTCAACATTTGTTCAAGACCATAAATTATTTTTTCTACGACCACTACGAAAACTTGACATTTCGTAGTTATAAAATACTAAAGTAGTAGAGGTAACTATGGCCCACTTAAGCAAAATCGTAAATTTTTTTCAAAATTTTATTTAAAAAATATAAACTGAACTTACATATGACTTTGTACTTCGAAGTTACATATTTAGTTTAAGTGTTTGTGAAACTAAATATTTTTTCTTCAAACATAAAAATTATTTCTTCTAGCCATATTATCCGAGTTTTGTTTTGCTTTCTAAAGTCGAACTTTTTTAGTTTTTTAATTTGAAATATGAAATGAATAAATTATGTAATGTCTGTTCCAATTTCTATTCCGTAATAATAGTTGATTGGATTTAAGATTTAGTTTTTATCTAACCGTAATAAATTACAAAACTAAAACTAAATTTTTTTTGAAGTGCATTTCAATATCCGAAAAACAATTTTGAAATACCCAAAGTTATAAAGATGTTTTACGAAACGTTTGGTTATGGTTTATTTTCAACATTTGTTCAAGACCATAAATTATTTTTTCTACGACCACTACGAAAACTTGGCATTTCGGAGTTATAAAACACTAAGGTAGTGGGGGTAACTTTGGCCCACCTAAGCAAAATTGTAAATTTTTTTAAAACCTTATTTAAAAAAAATAAACTGAACTTACATATGTTTATCATGTACTTTGTACTTCCAAGTTACATATTTGGTTTAAGTGTTTTGTGAAACTAAATACTAACAAAAATAAGTCTTTAGGAACAGTTTTGAGCTTGATAGTTAATAGCCTCACGACGGTTTCTTTCAGTAACTCGTTTGGTGCCGTCAGGTGTAGGCAAAAGTTCTTTAAACGATTTGTCTAAATCTAATGGTTCTGATAGACTTCATTAACCTTAGGGGTGTTTGATTGTCGCTTATCAGTCTCAAAGATGTTTGAGAAAGAATTTTCTTCTTTCCTCTTTCTTCACATTAGGCTGGCCAACTAAATTTCTGCTACGAAGAGTATTCGAAATTTTGAGGTTCGTTTAAGTGTACAGGGACATCTTGAGGTCGCTCTGATAGTTGTACCTGAGCAAAAGCACAATCTTGTATCGCCAATGGGTTAAAAGGGTAACTCCTAGTAGCTTTAAACCTAATTACGATATTTTCGGAAGTCATGCACTTAGGATAAACTTGAAATAAAATAATATTAAAACGATCTATCTGGGCTCACATCCCAATATCTCAGCAACTCTGGATCCCAATGAGATTTAAATGATTTATAAACTGGTTTATATAATGACTGTAATTTGTCGAATATTAACAAAACAGTGCCGGCTACTTTATGTTTCGCTAAACGATGTAAAAATTCATTAAATAGGTCAGTTACCATACTGTGCTTTAGATCCATTTTTACCAAGGTACCAGGAAGCACATTGTCACAATATTCCGGTTTTAGAACTTTTGCCCTTAAATACATCCATTGGGGGTATTGAATTTCCAATTGAGTTTTGCACATCCAACAACTCTGTTATTTTCACCATACTCATGTGCTATAAGGTTTACTTGTTCAAAGTGCAAGCTCAATTTGCTGGTTATGGATTGTAAAGCGGCACCTTTTCTGATCCATACTATAAATGCTTTAGGTTTGTTTTTAAATTCAGTTCATCCAAAACTTGGCCAAGTTTTTCAAAGTAGTCTGCAACATTGGGCTTATTCATCTTTTCAGCTTTGGCCGAATTCATTAATTGAGCTTTCCTTCTGAAATCTTGGGATCTCTTCTTTGGGAAAAAAAAAGCAACCAATCTTTGTCCCCCATTTCATTCTTTTTGTTAAAGTTATTAGCAATTTTAAAACGACTACAGCTTTGTGACGAACTTAATTGGAAGTTAGAGGTAAACCTATTTCGCTGTATCTAATAATTCTTTGTAATGAAGTCTTTTTTCTTATTCTAGGGACAAAATGCTTGGTCTTTCTAAGCGTATCTTATGTATCTTCTAAGAGTTCGTCGTGAAATTCCAAATCTTGTTAATACTTCTCTGTGACTGATTGTTATCAATAACTGTTTCCAACGCAATTGTGTTTAGTGCTTTCTAATGTTTGTGTTTTTATCCTTTATTTTCACCATGTTGACTGTATCTGCAAAAAAAAAGAATATGTTACTTTACTAAAACTTTCAAAAATCTTTCCTGGTAATATAGCCTAGAAAAGAATAATATGAGCCATATTAACCAAATGCACTCAATTTACTCATCGGCAGGTAATAACAAAATATGTGGAAAACAATCGGTATTGGGACCCGTTAGGGAGGAAACGACGTTGCTAAATTTAAAAAAAATTGTTTGTTTATAATTTTTTTTATCACTGAGCCATATAATCCGACGGGTCATATACCCCCACTACCTTAGAAAAAAATTGTCATATCGCAAACATCTGAGAAAATCATTTCGTTACTAGTAACGGTATGTACACTTCAATTGACTTGCAAAAGCTGATTGGTTGCTTGTTTTGAATTGAAATTAACGTTTATTTATCTAACCTCAAAATTTGTCAAAACGACATCTACATTAAATAAAAAAGTAGACTTGATAATTATCGGTCACTATTGACAATAAAAAATATTTGGTAGTCATGAAAACAGCTATATATTTTTAATTGCTAAACTGACAGTTAAATCTTAAACCAATTTTTGATAAAACTCATAGATACCACATCTTCGTCGTGGAAAAGTATAGAAGATAAAATCATGTTTCATTGCTCGTGATTATCAGCTATTAACTATGATTTTTTTCTCGTTTAATACAATATAATATTTCGTATGTGAAAAAAACATAAGAATAAAATTATATGATTAAAGATTAAAAAATCTTATAAAATTGGCATTGTTAAAACATTTTCATGTAAATTACGATACAATTTGTGGGACAAACGAACCAAAAATAATAAAAAAGGCTTTTTTTTCTAGTAAATTAAAATACATTTTGTTCAAATGTAATTATTTTTTAAATTGGTTTCTTTTTAGTATTTTAGTTGTATTAGTGTTATTTTGTTTATTTTTTCTGTACATTAAACTATTTTTTAAATAATTAAATTTAGTATATTAAGTTAAAACATTTGTTGTTGTGTTACATATCTTGTTTTCTATGGTATTGTTATATTTTTGGATCTGGTAACTGGGTTGTTTTCACTTAGTTCTTTCTTAATTTGTCAGATAAAATTGGGACGTATAAGATACATACGATTTTTAACATTGTTGGTTATTTTGGTTTTAATTTTCGATTACAAAGTTCTTGAAAACGCGTTTAACGAATATCTTTACACTTTGCCCACGTATACTACATTACCACCTGTTTTTATAGAAATACTCAATGAAGAGAAAATGTAATCCCTTAAGTTTTAGTTTTTCAAAAACGACCTTTCTCAAAATTAGTTTTTTTTGGCGAATTTGAATCTTTAAATTCTATTAAACCAGTTTGAATTATTCAAAATCAGCTTGAAGAATTTTCCAAAAATTGTAAGTAGTCAATACATTACATTGTTAACAATATGGCTGGATATTTATGGAAAAATTTTTGGTAAAGTAACAATACGGTAAATATTCTTTCAAAATGAAATTAAAATTGGTACATGTCAATGCGTTAATTCAGAATGTGTATTAACTGTAGGTGCGTGAAAGTTAGTGCGGATCACTGTACCATTTGGTTGTTAATGGAAATTGTTATGTTATTATTTCTGCTCTTCATCTAAAATTCCTTTAGTTATTTTTTCAGTCTTTTCCACACGGATTAATTGACTTCTACGTAACCTAGCATTTTTAAATTGATTGACAAATAATAGTACAATCAAATTTATACGTTTTTGTTTAAACCGACTCTAGAATTTATAAATTCTCTTGTTAAGATTCTGTAGCATGGATTCTATTGATAATATCAAACTAATCTGTAACTGAACAAAGAAATTTTTTATTTTGGCTACTTTAGCTTCAAAAAATTCTAAAAAATACATTGTTAAATTTACATCAGCTGTATTGCAAATAATCTCATTTGGACTATGGAAAAGGAAAGAAAATGCGTTTTTGTTTTTTTTTACCACCGAACTACTCCCTTAGCCCAGCCGCACCCATTTTTCAAATTGCACTGAGAATACAAGAAAAAGTCGTTGATGAAATTCAATTCTCTAAAGAACAATAAACTTAACTAAATCGGTACCGCCAATTAACCAATTAATTTTATAGTACCTACTGCACCCGGAAAACTACTAACACTTTTTGGTATTTTTTTCCATAGTCTGAACTGTTCACATTATCATAAAGTAATATCAGAATGCTTCGAGTATGGCGACCCGATGCCATGAGGAGCTGTACATCGTATTTGTCTTCTGACGAGTCACTGAATGTTGTCCAAGCGTCTATCTTCTGAGGAAGTTCTTGTCAAATTTTTGAAAAAACATATATTTTTGAAGAAATATTTTTCATTGAACTTAAAAGTCTTATATTTTTATATCTAGATTTAGGTTATCTTTGCTGTTGAGTTTTTTGCAACTGTGGTGAAGGGTATCCTTTTCGGTTAAAGTGCCGGATTGACTTGGAGATTAAGTGAGAATACGCTTGTAGAAAAATAATGTAATGTTTTAGGATGTAAATGTTTTGCCTTAATTAAAAGAAAATTGTATAAATATTTGTTTTCTTATGTTTATTCCAATAATATTCAAACTCAAGTACTACTTTATTAATTAGATAAATAAATGAGTTGGAGAAAGGGAAACACATGATGACATACATTTTACCTAGCCTACAATAAATGCGTCTAAATAAGAAAAATTTTATGTTTTACGTATTAAATGCGTCAATCGTCGTACTGATGTTTAGTGTCTTAGTTGTCCCAGGGGTAAATTATTACACCACCCTTTTGTCTTTATCATTGAAATTTTGTTTCTCATTTGTATTGACACATTTAAAGAATGTGTTACCTTTTTGTTATTGCTGATTTTTTTTCATCTACGTTTAGTTCTAATAGAATCTACTTTATATACTCTTATCTACTTTTATAAAACCTGAGCTGGGTTTATATTCTTGGTTTCTCCAGGAGAGTACAAGAAAGTCAAGCAAATTGGGTTTTTGTAAGAATAGATAAAGTAAATGATCTTTTTCACCATAATTTAAACACATTCTCTGAGAATTTCTTTTCAATTTTACAGCTCGTTTTCTAAAGTCAACGGTGTGCATAGTTATTCGGTCTTACAGTTGCTTTTATTTGCACATTTTTCTATAAATGTCGGTTAAACACCACCACGACTGCTTGGTAACCAATTCAAATTAAATTATTGAATTTATAGTAGTTTTTTTTTAATTACGGTAGTTTTGATTTTCTATTTGAGGTTAATTGCTTTGGAAATGAAGGTACAGGCATTGCTACATCATTTTGCAGGTGAATTTTTAAAACCAAATTATGACACCATTATTTTTCATTTTGCCCAGTCATCTACTAGTAAAATTAAACTTTATTAAAAGTGCCTTGAGCCGTAGATATTCCTAAATTTTTGGAATTGGCCATGAATGTTTATTTTTTTCTTTTGCACCATAATACATATGTATTGATCTCTTTGATAGAAAACAGAGTTGGTTATCGTTAGGTTGTGCTCAATATATTTGGGTAAAGAAGGTTAGAGTTTCTATTTCCGATTCCGTTTGATCGTAATGGGACGCTATATGAAAATGAATGATGACAAATTTTTCCGCTTCAAAAAAATTTTTCTGGTCGCATGAAAATGTCATGTGCTAAATTGCAACATTTAAAACCAAAGCATTTTTTCAATTAAGCATAAAAAAGCCTTTAGTTTTCTGAGTCAAAAATCGGCTCATAGTAATCAGCAACATGATCGGACCTCCTAAAGCCATACCTCCTGAAGATCCAAGTTTAAATGTAATTTTCTTAAGAAAACAACTCATGCTTGTGATATTGTAACTAAGTTTAGTAATACTTCCTTAGATTGTCTAGAACTATAGAATTTGCATGACCTTTAAAGAACAAATTTTATAAAAGTATAAGACCGTTAATAAATCAACACTTGATTTGTCTTTCATTCAAGTTGCTCAGCAAGCACCACCCAATTTTAAGTCTAATGGAAAATTGGGAAAATTAGAACACTTCGGAATTTGTTTAAAATCAAACACAAAATCAAAAAAGTTGATTTCTACTAAAAATCATCCAAATCCTAAAGTCAAGACAAGACAGCATCGAACGTACTTACGGTGGTTTCACTATCTTCTTCAAAGATCTTCAAAACAAGGAGCTCCTTCTAAGAGTATTTACTGCTCAAACAAAATGCAAAATCGGTGATGGTAATTGAGAACATAGACGGTTTGGCAATTAGACGTTTATTCCGTATTCACACGTTAAGTGCGGCGCACGACAAACACACTTAGGCAAAGTTTACCGAAATTAAAATGATCGCAATATGGGATTTGATACGTTTTATTGTTTTAACCATGTCGTGTTTCTAAATAATTCTCGGTTATTTACACGCACGTTAATTACGAAACTAAAATGGCACATAATTGTATGATTGACAGAAATAAGATCGAAAAGTTCGTTTTGTTGGCATTGGTTAAAGTATTTACTAATCCGTCACAAATTTTGTAATTGCATACTAGTTTTACATCAATAATCGGTATTAGGTATGTTATTTTGTAATACCACGAGCAATGGTTCAAAAAAACCTATGCCAAATGAGTGTTCAAAACGGAACTTGAAAATTTAAAGCGCTTTCTGCTCCTTTCTTAATTTTTATGTGATCTTTAACCGATCAAAACTGTTAACAACAAAAAACACGCAACTATCAAAAAGTGTAAAAAAGAGGTGTGAGTTTTATCTTATTAAAACTGAGAGCATGTATGTTTTCAACTAACCAATGATATTTTTGCAGCAGAAGATCATAACTTTGAACTTAATTAAAATATTTCCAAAGAAAAACAGTTAACAATAAGATGAACGCCTACACTTTTTAAAAATTTATTTACATGACCTAAAAGTAAAAATAACAATGTCTCTAACATGCAACTTGAGCTTTATGATAACATATCGGCAAAATAAAACGATATAAGTAATTGAATTAGATATCTACTTGAAATGACAAAGAAAAAATGTGCACAAACAATCAACAAGACATTAAAAAACCGCTTAATTCACCTTTCCGGGGAAAAATCTTGTTACTAAGGCATTTGTTTATGTTAATCAAAAATTGATGTTTCAAAAAACTAGTAATTCAAAATGAATCAAGGAAATCGCGTTGGAACTAAATCTGATGGTGAGATTAATGAATCAATTAATAAACAGAATACCGTTAATTTTTAAAAGCTATTTGGAATCCAGTTTTGTAAGTTTTGCAAAGTGATGAATTACAAATTAGAAAAGATACTTCTAAGAAAGAATTTGCGAATATTTTAGAATCTTTGCTGTAAATATACAAAAAATAAACGGAAAAGATTAATGACAATCTGGAATACAACAGCCACAATGTTGCAACAGAAATATATAATGACTTCTTCTTTAACATCAGCCTGAAAAACGTAAGATAAAATAATGAGGAATTTAAAGGGGAAGAAACCCGGAAAGGCTGCAGCTAAAGTTCTTTCTAGTTTGCATCTTTTAGCACTTGCTCGGCGAGGCAATGAGGAGTATTTTGTTTGACCAAATACTTAAATTAGAGTACAAGCGATGGATTTTGAGTAGGATTGAATACAACCCTCTATTTTACAACATACATGGGGGGTGATCAAACGGGGAAAATAGTAAATGGTTGATACCTATTCCAATTTCTCTAATAAATTTTTTCATTTATATTAATTTTAAGGCTGATACCCATTCTAGATCAACTGATTGTACAAAAATTAATGGAAAAAGAAGTAACAATATTTACCACTGACCGATTATTTCTCACCCCAAATCCGCATTCGACAAACAGGGGATCGATTTGGTATAAGAACTCTCCAGTTGGCAAAAATACATTTTCCAAGTGGAACAAGTTGTCTGCTGAAAATAGTGGGTGTGAATACGAAACAAGGAAAGATTACCAACCATAGTAATAGAGATCAACAATTGTTTCTCATATCGTCAAAGTAGGTGTCCAAGAACAAGAATTAATTAAAATTAGTAGACATAGCAGTGCACCTTCAGTTAAGCCATATCTACAACTAAATAAAAACATCATTCAAATATTGTAAACAAAATTTGGTCACAATCGTCAGTAGACAGTCAATGATTCAATTTGAAATGTACCTGCAGCTTTCAACATCGTCTGCTTTTCTGACTTTAGTTCTAAGTTCAAGAATTGTGTGTTTAAATAGTTGTACTTTTCATTTAATTTAATACTTACCTAATGAATATGTTTTTCTTTTCTTTTAAATGTTTTGGTTTGGAAATTTGTCTAGATGAATATAACTCGACTTCCCATTTTTTCTGGAAAATTTTGATCATACTAGACTCAAAGTTTGTTGCTTTAGGCAAAATCACTCGACCCCTCACAAACTTTGTAAAAAACTGACGTTATTTTGCATTTACTAAACACATTAAATGTTATTGTTTTCTTATAAAAAAGCAGAAAAGAAAACAATATAAATTGTAATTGGATCACGTGTACCTAAAGTTTTTGGTGTTTTTCTTTTTTGTTTCAGATAGCGGCTATGTTAATCTTATTAATGATCGAGTATGTTTACGAGTTTACCGTTATCACAATTTTATTTATTGATGTTTCGTTTAATTAAATGTTTAAAACTGTATCACTTTATTTTTCTTGGAATCTAGTACTACATGTAGTTTACGTGATATAATAATTTAGGAATAATGTAGTTTAGTTTTGACAAATTTATTTGGATAGAAAAGATTCATTTTAAAAGGGAGTTTAATATAAGTACTTGCTTTATACAAATGTATAAAATATAATGTAGCTGCTACATATATGCATGTCTGCGCGTAATAATTAATAAATGGTTAATTAAGTGCAGGAATCAAAAATAAAATAAATGTGATTGTGGACGCACTTGCAAACAGTAAATCCCTTTGAAAGAATTAACGCAAGTACTGCACTTTTGTATTTAACAATAATTTGTTCGCCAGTTTATTTTTTTTTATTTTGTTAAAAAAGCTCGATAAATTGAAATATTCACTTTGTGCAAAAAATTTAGTATGAAAACAGAAAGAAAACAAAATAAATTGTAATTTGATCACGTGTTTTTAATAGTTACAGTTTTTGATGTTTTCTTTTTTGTTTCAGATAGCGGCTATGTTAATCTTATTAATGATCGAGATTTTACGACTTTACCGTTATCACAATTTTATTTATTGATGTTTCTGTTTTTATTAAATGTTAAAACTTTATCACTTTATTTTTCTTGGAATCTAGTATTACATGTAGTTTACGTGATATAACAATTTAGGAATGCTGTAATTTAGTTTTGACAAATTTATTTGGAGAGAAAAGATTCATTTTCTTTAATAGCTTTGAACAAGGATCCATTTTAAAGGGAGTTTAATATAGCACTTGCTTTATACAAATATATAAAATATCATGTCGTTGCTACATATATGCATGTGATTGTGAACGCACTTGCAAACAGTAAATCCTTTGAAAAGATTAACGCAAGTAATGCACTTTTATTTAACAATTATTTGTTCGCCCAGTTTATTTTTTTTTATTTTGTTAAAAAGCTCGATAAATTGAAATATTCACTTAGCACTTATACTATAACAACTATTACACACTTTAGTTTGGAATGTAAATAATTTAATTTTTAAAAGCATTTTCAAATCAAAATTTAGAAATGTATTTTATAACTTGCAAGTAGTCTTTAAAATGCATTTGCAATTCGTCTAAAACTAATTCTAAATTAAAAGAATTCTAATTAAAGTCTGTCAAGAAACAATGCGATGTAATAAATCAACATGTTTAATAGATTCTAATGGCGTACCGATGTATTGATACTTTCTCTCGAAAAGGGGGTTAAAAATGTAGAAGATGTGGTATCCTTTCATCATTAATTAATTATTTTGACACATTTCATCTTATTAAATGTTTAAATTGACCTCCACCTACTTCCATGCAATGGTATAAACCACTGACTGTAATAAACTGAAATTTGACACATTTGTCTAAACATTTCGGTTTATTATTATAGTCACTAGTTTTAAGGTATTCTAAAAAATTTTAATTTTTTTTAAGTTTACCACCCTGTAACTTTTTAAGGAAGCCTTCCTGATAAAAACTTTATATGAAAAACCCAATTTCAAATTTTTATCAAATAATACGTGGAGTTTATTTTGGCCACCACTAATTGAATCACCTTATTTATCAGAAATTGATATATCATTATCGATCACATTTTAGGAATTTTAACTAATTAATTACTTATAATTGAACTAGTAAGTATGTACACTCATGAAATTTAAAACTTGGACACCACAATTTCTGTAAACAAAAGTTTGCATATTGTGAAGCGGGCTTAAGGGTATCATTTACAATTCTAACAGCAGGTAGTCTCAGCAGGGGTTATCTTATAGAAGGACTGTAGAATGAATCATTACACTAAGCACGTTTTAGAAAATAGGTAATTTACGTTGCTTACTTAATTTTTTTTAAAGAATATATTTGAAGGTATCGCTAATTAAACACCATAGCTCGATTAATTATCGAATCAAAATTTTGTTTAGGAAATGTTTACAAAATAAAATTAGAAATAATTTTGATTTAAAAAACGTCTACAAGCAATAACTTTTAAATTAAATCAAAAAACTAAACATGGTTATTTGGGTTGACTGATTATTACTTATTTTTAAATAAATCTAACCTACTAATTATTGTAAGTTATTAAAAAAATCATTAAACTCTCTATTCATAATATTTAGTCCTTACAAAATGTATATTTTATGACGTTTCATTTTTTCTGTAGTTAATATAAAAGTGAAAATAAAAACTAAGGCAATTCTTATTGTCAACGTATATATTTAGTTTTTTGACAAGAATTTATTACATAATTATAATTAAGATACCAAGTTATAGTTTAAAATTAAATGAAAACTTTTTTTAAATAAAGGTATTACTATATAAATAAATATAAGAAATCAATAATTAATATTAATCGTTTCCCATGCGGTATCAATGGCTGCAATTAGTGCATTACGGTTTACTGGTATAAAATTTGGCCCTTGTTGTCTTCGGATAACAGCAAGTATTCGAGCCCAAACATTTTCGATAATGTTAAAATCTGGGCTTTTGCTGGCCAGGGTAACAGCTCCAAGTTATTTTCTCGTATCCAATTGCGCACAACCCGCGAAGTATGAATAGGGGCGTTGTCCTTTAACAACAAAAATACATTATGAAAATGTTAATTCAACAGATCCCGAACTATTTTTTGAAGAAAGTATAGTGAAATAAGAATACTTACTTGTTGGAAAATATAATCTTCGTCTGGATAAAACACTTCGACTGAAGGTTTCATAATAGTTTCCAAAATATCTAAATACGCAGCAGAATCAAGACGTCCATCGATAGCCCAACAAACTCCTAGACCCCGCCCAACCCCACACATTCACAGAAAAATAACCACTTCGTTTTTTAGGACATATGTGATTATTTTCGTAACGAGTTCCTTCCATTCTAAAAACTTTTAGTGGTCCATCGTTGCGGCTATTGAACGTTTTTTCGTCGCTAAAAATCACTCGATTCCAAAATTCAAAGGTTCGTTCACATATCGCCTTGCAAATTCCAGACGACGTCTCATATTTTCGTCACTGAGAACTTCTTTCGCAGCAGCATTATACTTCTTTATTCCCATCTCCTTTAATCTTTTTGTGCAGTTATACGGCATCCGGAAAAATGTGTATCTGCTATAGCCCTGGAGTATGTAGCAAATGGTTGTTCTGTTACGTAATGAAACAACTCGAGATCTTGAGCACGTGTAGATACTTTAGGTCTACCACTTCCGATGGCTCTTTCCAAAGTGTGTTCAAGATTCCATTTTACTCGGTAATGCCCTACGGTGCTTTTTGGTATATCTAACATACGTGAAATTTCACGCACGCTACGGCCCGCCGCTAATCCCGAAACAATCCGCGCTTTCAAATCAGCACCGAGATGAGGTGGCATTTTCACAACACTTGAAATTTTAAACTAAAATGGAATTTACATTTCTTACTTTATTTATTGGTTTACACTACCCCTTCTCAAACAGTAGGTAATTGTTTATTTATTACATACATCTAATGACCAATGTAACAACCCTTAGAGCAATATGACTCAAAGGAAGTAAATTAAACAAGCAAGGATATTCTATTGTTATTGAAACTTATTCATAAAGTAAAGCCAAATTTGTAAAGCGTCGTACACACCTAAACAACAAACCGAGCAACAAACATAACAACGAACCGAAAGTCAAACAGAACGACAAACGATATTTTATGATTTCCACAAATCCGAACAACAAACGGAACGTTTGTGCTGTTCCCATAATTATTTTCAGTAGTTTTCAGTTCATATATATTTATTATTGAGAAGAGAAAATTGCGGAAAACAAGAAGATAGTGCCAACCAAATTTTTACGCACAAAGAAGAGTAAAAATTATAATTTACTTCGTTTTTATTTTGGAAATTTCCCGCCCAAATGATGCTAATAGGGACATCATTTTTTCTTGCATTCTTAAACACTGATTAATTTAAAACATTTTTCTTCTGTCAACTCCATAATATTACCTAAAACACAACAAACCCACAAAAGGGAGGACAAAAAATAAATAATTTAATTCTCCCGCATAAGTTTGTTCGCCGTTTTGTTTAGATTCGTCCAAACCTGCAAACGCATTCGCGCGCATTTTCTTTGATGTCGGAGAAAAAACGACAAGTTGCGGGAACGCCGCAAACCGTTCGTGGAACAATCAGGACTTGCGAATCTGTTCTAAAATTCGTACGTAGCACCGTCCAAATTAATGTTCCGATTGCCGTTCGGTTCGTTGTTCTGTTTGTTCCTCGGTTTGTTGTTCAGGTGTGTACGAAGCTTTACAATAAGCATATTAATATGAACTATATCTTATGAAAGGAGAGTTATGTAACTATAATTAACGACTTAACGTTACGTTAGTAGATTCCATTTACTATTTACACATATTTTCTTGGAACATTCGATAATTAACTATCGGGATATGATGACCCTATACTTCGCAGGTTGTGCGCAACTGGATACAAGCAAATAACTTGGAGCTGTTACCCTGGCCAGCAAAAGCCCAGATTTTAACATTATCGAAAATGTTTGGGCTCGAATACTTGCTGTTATCCGAAGACAACAAGGGCCAAATTTTATACCAGTAAACCGTAATGCACTAATTGCAGCCATTGATACCGCATGGGAAACGATTAATATTAATTATATTGATACCTTGATAGCGTCAATGAGCAGACGCCTCCAAGAATGTATCAATAATAATGGAGGTCACACCCATTATTGATTTCTTATATTTATTTATATAGTAATACCTTTATTTAAAAAAAAACGTTTTCATTTAATTTTAAACTATAACTTGGTATCTTAATTATAATTATGTAATAAATTCTTGTCAAAAAACTAAATATATACGTTGACAATAAGAATTGCCTTAGTTTTTATTTTCACTTTTTATATTAACTACAGAAAAAATGAAACGTCATAAAATATACATTTTGTAAGGACTAAATATTATGAATAGAGAGTTTAATGATTTTTTTTAATAACTTACAATAATTAGTAGGTTAGATTTATTTAAAAATAAGTAATAATCAGTCAACCCAAATAACCATGTTTAGTTTTTGATTTAATTTAAAAGTTATTGCTTGTAGACGTTTTTTAAATCAAAATTATTTCTAATTTTATTTTGTAAACATTTCCTAAACAAAATTTTGATTCGATAATTAATCGAGCTATGGTGTTTAATTAGCGATACCTTCAAATATATTCTTTAAAGAAAAAATTAAGTAAGCAACGTAAATTACCTATTTTCTAAAACGTGCTTAGTGTAATGATTCATTCTACAGTCCTTCTATAAGATAACCCCTGCTGAGACTACCTGCTGTTAGAATTGTAAATGATACCCTTAAGCCCGCTTCACAATGTGCAAACTTTTGTTTACAGAAATTGTGGTGTCCAAGTTTTAAATTTCATGAGTGCACTGTATTTGGAATGACAGTTTAATAGTTTTAATGTTTTCTTAATGATATAATTAGGGGAGAAATATGGTATGTAATTATAACAATAGCCTAACTAATGATTATTGTCATATCATATCGGTATATCATAAAGTGTACTTACGCTGCAGTATTGAGTTTCATTGGAATGGCATCGAGTTCTGAATTTATTTCAAGGAAACGCGTGAAGAGGTCTGTATTTTCTGCCAACGAAAAAACTATTGTGCTCAATGTGTACAATTATTTGAAATGCCATAATCCGTAGAAAACTGTACAAGAGACAGTTGATATGTGTTCACATATGACTGCCATTGGAAAAACAACAAAATTCAGACTTTTGCTTGAAAACAAAGCTTCTGTGCGTGAGCTTAGTTTATCTCATTGTAGAAAAAACTGAAATACCCGAATATGTGAAAAGTACAATTAGAAGAATAGTGCATTCGTTTTATTTTAAAAAGAAATACCCACATTAAATAAAATTGTGTCAGTTGTGAAAAGGAAGAGGGTATACCCAATTTAAGTAGAACAATGATGTGGCAAGTTTGAATGAATAGGAAATCAGCTCTCATTGATAAGGAAGAAATTGTATGTTGGAGAAGAAATTACCTATGAAATATCTCTAAATTACGTTCTGAAGGTAAGAAAATTTATTATTTAGACGAAACGTGGGTAAATGAAAGTTATACTGTGGGAAAAATGTGGCAAGACAAAAATGTAACCAGTGGACGACAGGCTTTTTTTAGAAGGATTATCTACAGGTTTAAGACCTCCTTCATGAAAAAGGGCGACGCTTAATTATTACGCATATAGGAAGTGACGAAGGCTTTGTAGAGGAGGTTTACTGCTATTTGAATTGAAAAATACCGGTGATTACCACGAGAATATGAATGGGAATGTTTTTGAGGACTATTTTGAACAAATGTTAGATTTAATACCAAAGGGTTCCGTAATTGTTATGGACAATGCTAGCTACCATTCTAGACAAATCGAACGTTTACCTACAACTTCCTGGAAAAAACACGTTATAATAGAATGGCTTTCCTCAAAAAATATTGCTTTCGAAAATGATATGGTAAAAAGAGAACTACTAAGTCTAGTACAAGGTGTTAGGACAAAGTTTAAAAAATATGCAGTTGACGAAATGGGAGCAAAACGTGATATTTTTGTTTTACGCTTACCGTCATACCATTGTAAATTAAATCCTATAGAATTAATATGGGCGCAGGTGAAGGGTGGAGTAGCGAGAAATAATACCACGTTTAAATTAAGTGACGTTCGACAACTTTTAATGACTTCTATAAGTGATGTGACTGCGGAAAATGGAAAAAGTGTATAGAACACGTAATGAAAGAGGAACAAAAAATGTGGGAACTTGACAATTTAATAGAAGTTACTATAGAGCCTATTGTAATTTCAATACGGTCAAATGATACTTCTTCCGAAGAAACAGATGAATTTTCAGAATAACTGTATTTTAAAATTATATATTTATTATTTTTCCTATAAATTTAGTTTGTTCTTGCTATATTTTATTATACCTTAAGTTTTCAAACTCTATAAAAATGATTTCTAACAAACGATGTGTTTTATAATTACAATGATATGTTTAAAATTACTTTCAATAAAACACAATAAAAACGCAATCGTAGTTTTTTTTTGTCAGCAAAACCCATGTACACGCCTATGATTAGACCTCAAGAACAGGTACGTCCCATTGTTAACGGATTAGAGCTATTAATAAATAACTTACGTTGTAACACTATATATGGAAGCGGTATATCCTAAAACTAGTTTTAAAATCTTCTATGTATTTCATACAAAATCGTGTACAGCTTATATGTAAAATATAAAAACTATTTTAATTTATTACTTCGCTTCGTTTCTGGACAGACTTATAATAAAATTGTATTTACAATCACTAAACTTTCTAAAATACTTCATAGTCTAATGGCACAAGAAAATATATTGGATTCTCTCATCATTGGTAAATATCGAAATTATACCCAGTCAAATAAAGGGGTAGTAAATTGTGCTGCAGGGGATTGCTTTTTTAAATAGAACTACCTATTTTTTTTATTGCAAATTTGGATTCCTTGCGTCCAACCTAACGTGACTTTTATGTATCATACATAGTGTGTAAAATGAACGGTTTTGGCGTTCTTTCACTTTCCGGAAAAATTGACGTTTCGAAAAAAATAAATAACTCAGTTATCCTAAAATTTATCAAACTGCGATTTAATATGCATTACCATGTGCTAACTAAAGCTTGTTGTTCATTTTTCCAACCTAGCTAAGTTTTGAGTAGTAATTATTTTT
Source organism: Abscondita cerata (assembly GCA_030710515.1). Lineage (NCBI taxonomy): Eukaryota > Metazoa > Arthropoda > Insecta > Coleoptera > Lampyridae > Abscondita > Abscondita cerata. The sequence continues at coordinate 101,648 of JALBCR010000513.1, read as the reverse complement.
TTAAATTGAACTGCTTATATTCATGAATAACTTGATTTTCAAATGACTCCACGTAATTTTAATGTGCCATTAAACGTAGAATTTGTCTAATATGATAAGGTTGTAGTTATCTAACTCTTACGCAAAAAATCTGTAAAAGTTAGAATACCTTCAACCGCATCATTAGTAAAGCTTAGGAAATTCTACGTTCAGTGGCATTATAAAAAATTACGTGGTGCTGTTTTGAAAAATCAAGATTATCCATGAGATTAGCGAGCCAGAAAATAATGAAAACTTCAAAATTACAATGTTTTGCTAGAAAGCAGTAAAAATGAATTAGTTGACAACCCCATGACTTATATTGTTGAAACCAAAAATTAACATTTTTTTAATGTCAAAAGCCAACTACTCGTTCTATACAAAAAAAACTTTATATCAATACCTAACGCGAAATTTAAAAAGTATTTTTAAAATATTGACAACGCCATTAATTCTCATTAAAAAAATGTGAAGAACGTCAAAATTGTTTTTCAATTTTTTCAAATAGAACAGATATAGGCCAAAACAAAAGACTAATACAAAACCAATTTTGAAAATCGCATTTTTAACTCAAAAAACAAAGACGATAATCAATTTCTTGATTTACGGTGGTTTTTTCAAAAAAGAAATTGAGGATGGGTGGTTCATTTTTTATATCTATTATAGTTAATTGTGAGATTCCCTATTAAACATTGAATTTTGAGTCATCTTGTACATATACTCTTGGAATGTTTTTTGATTCATACAGTACAATAGACTGAATATTCGTCTAGGTGCCTGGTTCACTACTGGGGGATTAATCCTGAGACTACAGCGGCTTTCCCTGTTTATTTGCCAACAAAAACCAACAAGTTTATAAAAGAAGTGCTTAGGACTATGTTCCAAAATGCAGGAAAAACAATTATACATTTAGATTTTGGATGCTTCTATCACTTAACATTATACGAGGTGTGGCAATAAAGAAACCGGATTGATTTTTTCCTCATTTCCGGCCACGTCGATGACGAAGAGGAGAGTGGGACATTTACTTGTGGACTCCCTCTACCCTCACAAAAGTTTCATGCATGCGCTGCGGTTAGTCTGGCCATAGCCGTTGTTAGAAGGGATCGTGTATCTGAGCTCCGTCGGAATCATGTTACGTGCTAATGTAGAACAACGTGTTAACATCAAATTCCTCACAAAACTGGGAAAATCCGCTACAGAAACTTACAATTTATTGACAGAAGTTTATGGTGATCAATGTCTATCTCGTACGCAAGTTTTCGAGTAGTTTAAGAAGTTTAAAGAAGGTTGGGAAGACGTCGTGGACGATCCAAAATAGGACCGTCCTTCCACTACGAAAACTGATGAGAATGTGGAGAAAGTCGATAGAATTGTTCGAGGAGACCGCCGCCTGAGCATTCGAGCAATTTCTGAACTTACTAACATCAATAAAGAATCTGTCAGACAGATTTTGCACGACGATCTAGACATGAAAAAAGTGTGTGCTAAAATGGTGCCAAAACTTCTCACACCCGAGCAAAAGGAACGTCGAGTGAATTGCTGTGCTGACGCTCTTGAAAACATTGAAAATTATCCTGATTTTCTCCAAAACGTAATTACGTGTGATAAAACTTGGATTTTTCAATATGATCCCGAGACTAACGACAATCCATGCATTGGAAGAGATCCCAATCCCCTAGAGTGAAGAAAGCGCGCATGAGCAAATCCAAATTTAAAGCGATGATGATTGTTTTTTGATATCCCGGGGATTATCTACATTGATTGGGTGCCCGAAGATCAGACTGTCAATCAGATTTATTATAAAAATGTTTTGAATACCTCCGTGAACGTGTGCGACGAAGGAGACCAGACATGTGGAAGAATGCCTTATGGATTCTTCATCAGGACAACGCGCCGGCACACGCCGCGCTATCTGTGAAGAAATATTTGGCGAAAAACAACATTCCAGTGATGGAACATCCACCGTACTAGCCGGACCTAGCACCGTGCGACTTTTTTCTCTTCCCGAAAGTCAAATCTGCGCTTAAAGGAACCAGGTTCGAGTCCGTAGATGCAGTAAAAAAAGGACGCTAATTGTTGAACAGCATAACACAAGAAGACTTGCAGCACTGTTTCCAACAATGGAAAATTCGCATGGAGAGGTGTAGGGATCGAGGAGGGGACTACATTGAAGGGGACAACATTTCAATTGTCTGATTTTTTTCAATAAAGGATTAGAGCATGAGCCCGGTTTCTTTATTGCCACACCTCGTATATTTACTATTGTATACTCCCTCAACAATTGTAGATTACATGTCCATGGAAACTTCACATTTTCTGTGTTCAGAGACAAGAAACCTTCTTCTGAATTAGTATATTATTGTGAATGTAGAAAACCTGACACTTTTTCCTCTTTAAACATACCCAATAACGGTTTACTGAAACCTATTAAAAGAGATTATTCTACGATCATTCTTTAACAGATTTAATATTATTATCTAATACTTTGATTGTTTATTATTTTCTTTAACCCGGCGCCAGTGTGGTAGAATTTTATAAAGAACCTGTGTGGTGGGGTATCACATACCCCATATAAATAATTCCACAATTTTATTTTCTCTTCAATTTTCAAAGAATATGGGTTTGTTTCACATTCAATAGTTTACAAGAAAGCATACACTTACAATTACTAACATTTGTATATTGAGAAGCGACAATGCAAAACTAGTGGATATGTATTTTTATAGGGAGAAAAATTGTTTTCTTCTGTTGCTAGATAACAAAAATTTAGAACTATACAACAAAAAAATAATGAAAACGTTCTCGAAAAACACAAATGGAATAGTTATATGAAAAAACTCAAAAAGATTTCATCATATTTCTAGGAGTTACATGCATCACAAAATACAACAGAACGCTCTAAACAAATGGTTTTTCTACAATTTGCGCATCTATAAAATGTCTTTTTTTTCCTGGGGCACATCTTGCAGACACATTTTGCTTTTTTCCTGGTGGTTTTCCATCATTTTCATGATCGGCTGTTCTGGGAGCTTGTAATTCTCTCGGAATTCTTTTATTTGTGGTCCTTATCTCTTTGTGTTCAGTCAATAATTGAATTGCCAGCAACTTCAAGAACTACCTTCTTTTCATCTAGAAGATGTTATTATTTGCCTGGAAAATCACTCTTGCATTTATACCAGCACAATTGAGGAGAGCATAAAATACTGTAAGTGTCCATCTTTTACTATTGCGGGATACATCATAAAATGCGGATAATTCGTCAACAACGTCCACTCCACTCTTCGTGGCATTATAGAACGTAATGATCTCTGGCTTGGATTTTTCGTTGGTAGCTTCATCAATATCGGGAGTGTGGTGGAGATTAAACATAAGAAGAACTAGTTTACCTTTCCTTGGTATATAGGACACCAAAGTAATATCCGCTTGAAATCCAAATTTAGAGGAATATTCTGGTCTGTTTCTTGACACGAGGAAACTCTCTGGTATTTGCTTCTTGTTTTTCTCACCGTTCCAACAGGAGTGATTTGATGTTCCTTGAGGAGTTTGAGAATTAACTCAAAGCTGGTAAACCAGCGTCCTCGGAAGGCCTTCAACTTTTCATACCGATAGTCAAGTATTTACTGGAAGTGTACGATTCTGACAAAATTTTTCAAATATTGCTTTAATTGCCGCCATCTTGTCGACTTTTTCCTCTCCTCGCAATTTCTAAATTATCAAAACCAAACAGGATTTCAAGAAAATGAATCTCTGCAATGACATAGTTTCTCTGAATAAACTAATCCCTGTCCCATCAGTTGACCAGAGTTCTTTCTGGTTGAGCGGAACACTGTTGAAAAGGCTCCTGCTAAAAAGAGAAGTCCAAACAAGGTTTTTTATTTCTAGGACATTCGTGTCACGAACAACATACTGATGATCATCATCGTAAGTCATAGATTTCATGCGTATCTTTATATTGGTCCACCTAACAATATCATTTATCATGTCAGGGTAATAAACAAATTGAAACATTCGATTAGAGATTTGGCTTCTTTAGCAATCCTCTTTACACCTGGCAAATGCGTGATAATATTTTATGATCGTGTGCGTGTGTTTCTTGGAAAATGCATTGAAGCCTACCTTGTACCATCTTTGCCTACATAATTTCTGGACTGTTCTCCACTCACATTAGGAATATTACTTTCAGCCAATTCTTGCACCTCCTGCTGCAACACTTCTCATCTTCCTTGCTTTCAGAATTGTGATTACTACAATTTTTAACATCAGGTTCCCCCTTTGCTTTCTGAGCCAATAGGAACTTCCTCGGCTTCACATTCTTTTCACAAAGCCAACAAACTGGCTTGCTCACGTTCATACGACCCAGACATAACTGTAAATTACAAACACTGCTATAGGTAAACATTATAATAAGAGGCGTGAAAGTTTCTTGACCATTTCTTTCTGTGATAGCAAAAACTGTAAATATTCAATACCTATTTGTCCCAATAGTTCTAGACACATTATTGATTGAATTTCGGAAAATATAACATAGTCAGAACAATCATCACAGAAACCGTGGGCAAAAGAGAATAATTTGAATACATTAAAATATACACTTACCTGCGTGGTGGGGTATGTGATACCTCAAAGCAGAATAACTCAACACGTGGTGACTATCGCAAACAAATAACCACTACTGCCGTTGCAGCATGCATTGAACAGAAGGTACTAAGCCCCTAGCGGCATACACGCAACTTAGTCCTGAGTAGCGGGTATTTAAAATTGCCTGGGGTATGTGATACACCACCACACTGTCGTTGGGTTAATTAATAAAATGTAGAATTACATTTTATATATTCATTTTATAGATATCGTTCACTTGTTTTTTTCGTAATTTATTTTAACCGCGGTTTTTTACACACCAGATTTTATGTCACGGTTTTTTTTGTAGCATTTTATATCTAGGTTTTGATTTCGCGCTTGTCTTCCGAGGCTTTTTTTCCGAGGCTTTTTTCCGTGGCTTTTTTCTCTGAGGTTTTTTTTTTCGCCGGCTTTTTTTTTTGGAGGTTTTTTTCGCGGCTTTTTATACCCCGGCTTTTTTTTTTTGAAAATAGAGGATTAGTATAAACCGGAAATTCTGAGTTTGACCTCACCATTGATAGTAAAGGAGCTTCATCAGTAAATATTATTTTACTTAACATTTCTTCGTTTTCATTTAGCTGAATTAAACATTGTTTCACAAAAATCGGTACCGCTTTATTTATTATCTAAAGTGATCCTCAACATAACAGAGGATATTTATTTTCATTTCTTCGGTTAGAATATGATTGGTTATGCTGTCTTTTCTATGACCAGTTATAATACAACCATCTCTTTTTAAATTTGTTAAAAAATATTGAGAATGTGTTTCACACAAGGTGACTTTCAGGGTAGTTAGTGGACTGAAAACATGTCCCGAACGTTTCTCAAGCTCCGATTTTGTTGGTACCATATAACCATTCTCACTTTTTCTTCATTATTATACCTGTTCATTATGTATTTCACTAGTAATTAAATAATAAAATATCAATAGTAAAAAAACAAGTTGGCATAAAATTATTGTAAAATTGACCGTTGCATACTTGACTTTTTTAAAATTTTAATTATTTTTTTTATCAGGTTACCTAGGAAACAATGCTTTGACATTTTTCTTTTGTAATTACACATAGAACACAGAATGTGTAATTGAAAAAAGAACCCGGTATATGCATGTGTGTGCGCGTAATAATTAATAAATGGTTAATTAAGTGCAGGAATAAAATAAAATAAATGTGATTGTGAACGCACTTGCAAACAGTAAATCCCTTTGAAAGGATTAACGCAAGTAATGCACTTTTGTATTTAACAATTATTTGTTCGCCCAGTTTATTTTTTTTATTCTGTTAAAAAGCTCGATAAATTGAAATATTCACTTTGTGCGAAAAATTCATTTAATAGAAAACGTCCGGGACTCTTCAACAAATAAAATAATTGATTGTAATTACAGCTAGTCCTAGCATAAGTGAATGATTTCGGTCGGATTTGGTTTTATTTTATAAAACGAAATACAGAATTATGAAAAGTACGACTAAGTAAAGAATTCCTTTCCGTTTTTTTTCTTGTTCGTAATCTTCCATTTACCACAAAGCCATAAATTTACTTCTCTATCGTAAATTACTTATTCTCTTAACATGACCAAACCATCTGATCTAGGGTTGTTTTTTTATCCTTTAAAAGGATCAATCGAATTCAGATGCACATTTGCTGATTTTAAAAAGGAAATTGGTTTCTCGTTTTTTTTATTTATTCCACTACACCTTATAATTACTTTTTCTTATTTACCCAAAGTTACAAGTTTATTGTTTGAAATTACAAACAAAAAATTAATAAACCACGGAACGATAATTTTATTTGAATTTTTGCGTTACTTTAAAAGAATGCATTTTAACTGCAACTTTACGATTCAAAGTTTAATTGCAAAAGTTTTTGCAATTTTAAAACGAAAATGAATATGTATACGTATAAATAAAAAAAAGTAAAAAGCTCGGAATTTAATGGCGTATTAATTTTCTTGTTTAAAATGTAAATACTTGCGTCGCATTTCATTTCAAAATTAATACATGATTACAACGTTACGTAACAATAGAATCGTCTTAATTTCTTTAATGTGTATTTTGTTGGCACGATAAAATCATTATGGAAATATATCTGTGGAAATTCTTAAACCTTTCAAATAAATTAAAACATTCAAACCGTGAATATTTAGTAGGAAATTGTAACACGTAACCACAAAATAAATTATCATAAAATCGATACAGTTAAAAATATATTTGTGGTGCCAGACATAACGCTAGTTTTATTAATTGTATGGCAAAACTACTACTACTAACAACATAACGTCAAAATTGCAATTAAATTTTATCGACACTAGCTAAACACATTGATTTTAATGTGCTTTTATTCTATTTACTTTGGGTTTATTACTATATTACACGATATTGATGAAAGTAACTACATATATTAATGGAGCAATTATACAAAGTACCACAAAAAATACTAATATAAAGGCGATTTTATTACAAGCGTGTCTTTTAACGAAAATTGTTAGAAATACCGTCAAATACTGTTTCTCCTTAAATTCTTATAAACTGTGTTCTAGATAAGGATTCTCACTATCGGATATCTCGGGAAATGATAATAGATACAATTCGGTTAAATGGAAAAATTGTGTAATTAGATGACCAATAAAATGTGTTTTTTTTTGAAATATTTGAAAAAAATTAAATTTTTTAAATTTCTATTTTATGTTTTACGTTTTGTATTTTTATAGCCATCATCAACTCATTTTTTTTAAATACGGTCCTGTTATTTTGATAACCGATTTTAAAGATTTTTTATAATTTCAGCAATGTATCACATTTTATGGTTTGATCGCGTTTGTACCTTTATAGACCATCATCGCGAAATTTTTTAATACTACTAATTAGTGTAAATTAATGTAAAAATCTCTTACTTATAAGTCTTATAATAGGTGTTCAAAAAGTTCTCCATTATTTTCCAAACACAAACACAAAACAATAAAAACCGGGAATAATGTCACTTTGTGCAAACTGTTCTACTTCTATTTCAAAATAACGGTCGATAGCAAGAAACTGATCCATCTCTCTTGCACGGGGTACAAGCTGATATGGTTACTAGAAATAAAATAAATGTTTAAAAATCGTATGTAATACCTGTGGCTCTAACATTGAGCAATTTGCAGATATGAAACAACTGATGAAAACATTTTAAACTGAATTAACCGCAAAATTAGATGCATTGGAACATAAAATATCAGAATTTGAACGTCAGATGTCTTGGTCAAATATTTCCACCACCAATAGCGAAGTTATAATAAATGAGGCTTATAGAACGTATAACTCCTTCTAAAAACATTATTATACAAAATATACCCGAGATCGATACTCCGTCCGATGAACGTAAAACGAATGATTTGTTGAAAGTTTCAGAAATCTTAACTTATATCGGTTCCCCTTCCGTACCTATTAGCTGGTTTCGATTAGGGCGCCCTACTGACAAACCAAGAGCTCTAAAAGTTATTCTGCTTGATCCGTTCACGGTCAAGTATATTTTAAGAAATAAAAGCAAGTTTTTAAACTCACAGAACTATCATAAAATGAGTATAATAGACGATAAAACACCAGGCCAACTGAGCTATTTAAACGACTTACGAGCGCTACTTCAGAGACGATTAGAGGCTGGCAAGGTAAATTTGACAATAAAATACATTAAAGGCGTACCTCAAATAATTGGCTTAGTCCAAAATAAATAAAACCAATAATTTAAACCAATGGAAAGTTTTGTACACCAATTCTTTGTCTATCTCTGCAAAATTCTCTGAATTGGTCTCTGTGATCCAACTTCAAAACCCCGCCATTATTGCCCTTGCAGAAACTTGAAATTTCTGATTCGCCATCTCCTTACCTGGCTTTTAAATTTTTAGATCTGAGTGTCTCAATGCTGCTTCTGGTGGCGTCTGTATTTACATTAGCAACCAAATTGCTGCCGCTTTTAAAATTAAAAAATTGACTTTGTTTGTCCGAATATTGACACTAATATTGGACTTCACTCGACTTAGAACTGGCCAGCAATCATAAATGTTAGATTTTCTGCTCACTAACAATACTGAACTCGTAACTAGTTATGAAATAGGACCGCCAGTTCTAACATCGGATCACGTTACCATAACTTTTACAATGCAGTGTTTTTTATTTCTGTTACTAGTCTAACACTTTTTCTAATGCTGATCCTGATGGCGATTGAAGAACATTTCATCAAATACTATCAACCTTACTTTTGCAACATACTCGGGAAAAATCTATCTAGCAAGATAATATAAAACCTTGGATTAATCACGAGATTCTTACCATGATTATTTTTTTCATACGTCAAAATATGACGTTTTTAGCATTTTGACCAATAGCAATGCACAATTCTAACCAATTAACGTGTATTATACTGATAAAACTGCATGGTCCTTATAAAATTTATTGTATTTACCTTGTTAGAACATTTTGATTCTCTTGAAATATATTAATTGTGTCATCAATTATTTAATATTTTGTTAATACGAGCAAAATCTGAATTGATGAAAAAATGATCTTTTCAAATACAACTCGTTCTTCAAATTTTATTGATAAATTTTGTGTTTGCCACTTAATTTTTTATTTTCATGGAAAACAAAAAATTTATCGATAAAATTTGAAGAACATAAGAAAAGTTGAAAGAATTTTTCTCTTCAACTAAGTTTATAATTTTAAAAGTTCTTAACCTTCTAGGTAGAGGTGGGGGTTAAAAAAAAACGGTCTCAAGCTACATAAAAAGGCCGACGTTTTAGCTTAAACCTGTGAGGGACTTTATCGAAGCTGCTAAATTTAAATTTTGTGACCAAGACGGTTTTTAATTACCTATTAGCCTCGATAAAGCCCTCACAGGTTTGGGCGAAACGTCGGTCTTTTATGTAGCTTAAGACCGTTTTTTTTCAACCCCATCTATACCTAGAAGGTTAATAACTTTAAAATTATAAACTTTTAAGTAGCTATGACCGTTTTTTTTTTAACCTAGAAAGTTAAGAACTTTAAAATAAAGAAAAGTTATGGCGCCAGATTATGTAATAGTGATCTCGCGGATTATAGAACACATAGACAATTTTCAGTTTTTACTTCACAAGCATAACAAATCTCGTATTAATTACGAAGAGTCCATTGCAAAGAACAACTTAATAAAAGAATCGACTTCAGTCAACAAGTAATTATAAATTATATAAAAATTAAAACCGATTGTTAAGTGTGGTACTAGTTTGCTGCAACCTGTTATCTTTATTGACAAGATCATCAAATTCCTGAACCATGGTTAACTGCCTTCGGCATACCAATTTTGGAAAAGGTGATAAACTAGACCCTAGCAACTACAGACTAATCAGTCTTCTTCCAATCGCTAGTAAGCTAATGGAAACCATAATAAGCGACGCTTTCGCTTATTCCTCCTCTCTACGGGTGTAATACCGAAGGTACAACACGGCTTGTGCCGGAAGATCTGTGATTTCAAACCTATTAACATGTGTGAATGACTGGACTATTGCCTTGGATAATAAATGCCCTATTGACGTTATTTACCTCGATTATGCTAAGGCGTACCAAAAACCGCCTACTAACAAATTAGAAAATTTGGGCATTCGTGCCTAGATTGAAAGCATTTCTTTCAAACCGAAGATTCTGTGTTAGAATTGATAACCAACACTCGTCGTTTCTTTCTGTGGTTAGTAGAGTACCTCAGGGATCCGTATTAGGCCCTTTGTTGTTTCTCGCATATATATCGGATATTTTTGCGGTTGTGTCATCTTCCTGCTCAGCCTTTGCGGACGACATAAAAATTTATGATAATCCCTCAACCAACTACCAAGTAATACAGCAGGACGTAGATGCTATTGGCAAATGGAGTGATAACTGGTTATTACCGTTAAATGTCGACAAGTGTGTTGTACTGCATCTTGGTAAGAATATCCCACGCATGCCTTACCTATCAACGGGATGGCCTCTAGCACCTGTCAGCTCACACTGTGATCTTAGATAATTGTGTCAGCAAATCTGTCATAGTTCGACACATATCAATTTGAAGAAAGCAAACAGTGCTATTTACCTCCTAAATAAATCGTTTCAGAAAGTGTCGTTCCAAACGTTTATGTACCTTTTTAAGTGCTATGTGCGACCAATTTTAGAGTATGCGGGTCCGGTATGAAACGCAGATCTAGTGCGGGACAAAATGTCACTTGAATCAGGTCGGTGCAACGTCGAGCAACACGTTTGTCGTTTGGTCAACTCAGACCTTCTTATAAAGAAAGACTTTATCTGTGCAACCTCACAACCATTACTAATTGTAAAACTTGGGGTGATTTAATAGTGACGTACCGTTGTTTTCTAATCTCTTTTCGGTTGTGACTTATCATTCCTGTTTGTGCCTCAATACTGATCCCCTACCTTCAAGGTCATGAACGTAAACTTAAAAAAGAAAACTTTAAAACTAGTGTCCTCCAAAATTTTTTAACTAACAGAATATTTTTACCTTTAGAATAGTCTCCTGCTTCTGTTGTCTGTGCACCCTCCTTAAAGACACTTAAAATAGATACAATGATTAGTTTTGCATCAATTTAATTATCAAATTTTGTACTTGTTATTTAATTAATTTAATTTGAGGTGTAATGATTCCAAATGCTTCGAGAACTAAGTTTCGCAATTGATTTTTATTTTTTAATGTTGTGTTGTAAATACTATTTACCAACACAATTTATCGACTGTAAGATATTATTTGTATTTGGAAAATAATGAAGAACTTTTGAACACCCATACTATTTTATAAAACAACATACTGAAAATGAAAATCTGATTGCGAAACTTAGTTCTTAAAGCATTTGGATTTTACCAAATGTCGTGACTTGTGAACGTGCTTTTTTATTTACGAACTTTTTTTTAAATTGTCGTTGAAAGTTGAATTTTAAAGCACAAATGAGAAAACTCAAAAGCGCAAGTAACTGGAGCAAATGATGTTATGATGTTATGGCATCAGAAAGTCATCGAAGCCAGGCCGATAAAACTCAAAAATAAACCGAAGTTACGTATTGTCTTTCAAAAAATGTGATGCTTTAGCGCAACTCATTTTAGTTAGCAGCCCAACGAACACTAATGTCGATTTAACTGCGACGTGTAACAGTGTACACGAAATATGGAGCTATTGTCCGTTTACGAACATAGTTCAGGTCAGCAGTTGACAAACTCATGGAAAAAGTCTTTCACGGGTGAAAAAGATTCCCCTAAAGACATTACTACATATATTTCACGGTTACAACGATATTTTAGTGAACTAAAGACGAGTTAAAGAACTTAGTGAAGACCGAGTTACCGGACTTCTTACTAATAAGCCGAATAATGTCGACCTTACCGCAGGAATACTTTGAATTCAAAAGTGTGTGGAATTCCGTGTCGTCGGAAAGATCTGTAAATAAATTAACAGAAAGATTGCGACTCATCGAAATGCGTCTCCCAGAGCGAAACAATAATTCCTCGGCTTTGATGGCGAAAGATAATTGTTCTAAAAACGTCGACAAGAAGATAGCAGATCGTAATTACCGGAAATGCTTTGAGTGTCATAAAGCGGGACATCTGGCGAAATATTGTCCAAAGAAAAATGGTAACAAAAAGGTTTTCTAATCCTTCTGGAAAGTCTTTAAAGGTACATCATTAGGTGGCACTGACGTTGGTGACAATTATTGAATTGCAGATTCAGGAGCATCTACGCACATGACCAGTAAGAAGAAATATTTTTAAACTATAAAAAATTTAGTGACGTGCGAAAAGTTCAAGTTGGAAACGATGAAGGTCATGATACAATCAATGTGGAAATGAAAGTGAAAGGCGTGTGAAAGCAAAACCACTTAAAGATGTTTGGTACGTTCCTAACGGACGGTGTTATTTGTGTTTGGAAAATAATGGAGTACTTTTGAACACTTATAAGTAAGTAATTTTTGCTTTAATTTACACTAAAAAATTAGTAGTGATAAAAAAATCGCAATGATGGTCCATAATGGGGCAAAACGCGATCAAACCATCAAATTTGATACATCGCCAAATTTATAAAAAAATATTTTTAAAAATCGGTTATCAAAATATTAGAACCGTATTTAAAAAAATAAGTTGATAATGACTTTAAAAATAGAAAACGTCCGATTGAAAAACTGACTATGCCATGTTAAAGTCCGTAACAAGTTGCCTTGATGAAGTGTTTGTATTTTGTCTAGCATTTATAATAACGACAGAAAAAAATAAAATAGAAATTTCAAAAATTCCATTTTATTCAAATATCTCAAAAACAAAAATCACACTATCAATTTTTTATGTCACTTGTGGAACAATAATTCCTCGGCTTTGATGGCGAAAGATAATTGTTCTAAAAACGTCGACAAGAAGATAGCAGATCGTAATTACCGGAAATGCTTTGAGTGTCATAAAGCGGGACATCTGGCGAAATATTGTCCAAAGAAAAATGGTAACAAAAAAGGTTTTCTAATCCTTCTGGAAAGTCTTTTAAAGGTACATCATTAGGTGGCACTGACGTTGGTGACAATTATTGAATTGCAGATTCGGGAGCATCTACGCACATGACCAGTAAGAAGAAATATTTTTTAAACTATAAAAAATTTAGTGACGTGCGAAAAGTTCAAGTTGGAAACGACGAAGGTCATGATACAATCAATGTGGAAATGAAAGTGAAAGGCGTGTGAAAGCAAAACCACTTAAAAGATGTTTGGTACGTTCCTAAAATAGGAGGAAATTTGTTTTCGGTTGGTCAAACAATGAACTAGGAGTGCACATTTTTATATTAAATATGCGCGTGTGTTTAGCAAAAGTACGGTTCAAGTGTTTCTTGCAGTTATGGCATGAAAGGATATGTTATCAAAACAAGAAACATGTACAAATGGTATTGTAGAAGAAGAAGATGAATTCTGTGATGGTTGTATGTTTGGAAAGCAACATCGTAAGAGCTTTGGTACACGTGCAAACAGACCAGTAATCCCAGGTGCATTAATTCATGCTGATGTCTGTGGTCCGGATGCAGTAAACTCTCTCGGAGGTGCAAAATGCTTTGTATGCTTCAAAGACGATTACACTAAGTTTCGTCGTGTGTTTTCATCAAAAACAAGTTTGAAGTGACAGAGTGCTTAACTATGTTCATTAATAAAACTAACACCATCGGACATATGAACTTATTGAAAGGTAACGGAATTAACGTTAGGGTAACCATGCCGTACACCCCACAACAAAATGGTTCAGCAAAACGTGAGCATTGTACATTAGTTAAATGTGCACGTTTTATGATCTATGCTAAAGGTTTACCAATAAACCTGTTGGCAGAAGCTGTAAATACAGCGGTTTATACACTGAACCGAACTGGTCCAACATGTGTAGACAATAAGAGCCCGGAGTAAATATTGACCATTTAAAAATCTTTGGCACAAATTGCTTCACGCATATTTCAAAAGAAAAACGGAGAAAATGAGATAGTAAAGTGTTGCCGGAAAATTTGTAGGATACTGTCATGAAAGGATGGCTTTCGAATATGGAACGAAACTGACAGAAAAGTTGTTGTAAGTTTAAAAATAAAGGTCTTTTAAATACGAGAATGGATTACTTGATTCCTAAGAAATGCACAAATTTAAATGAGGAATCAGTTTTTGCTTTGAAAGGGAGACTGCAACGACTGTGAAATAACTACAGAAGCAACAACTCTAGAGAAAGTAAATGTTGATGAAACAAACGTTATCCCATCAAGGAAACATAGGAATAAGAACGCGTAAAAATAAAAAAAGCAGCGTATGTGCAGGATTATGTTAATCTTGCAGGTAGTAGCGCTCAATCTCTTATGCAGCAGTTATGAAGACCGAAGAAGAAGAAATGTGGCTTCAAGCAATGAACAAAGAACTAACTTCCTTGCACAGCAATGACACTTGGATCTTGTGGTGCTTTCAACAGATCGCCAAGTGAATTGAAAGCACGTGGGTATTGGAAAGTAAAGCGCAATCCAGATGGATCAGTTGACAGGTTTAAGGTTAGATTAGTAGCCAGAGGTTTACCCATAAAACTGGTCTCGACTATAATGAAACATTTAATCCTGAAGTGCGCTTTGACACCGTACTTATTAAGTTGTGCAGCTACAAAGAATATGTATGCAAAACAGTTTGATGTAAAGCTGCCTTTTTTATATGAAAATTTGGATAAAGAAATAAACATCACACAACCTGAAGGTTTTAACGATGGAACCAGTCGTGTATGAAAATTAAAAAGAATCTTATACGGACCTAAGCAGTCTCCTAGGTGTTGGAACAAAAGATTTATATATGTTTTGTGCAGTATGCAATTTAAACAAAGTGCTGCAGATCCATGTTTGTTCGTAAAAGGAATAAATTCATTGAACTTATTGGTGATTGCATTATACGTAGATGATGGACTTATTATAGCGACAAATTCGGAGAGCATCAATTCTGTTATAGTGGAAATTACACAAAGTTTTGAAATTACTGTTTCCCTAAGGAATTATTTTGTAGTCATACAAATTTTAAAATTAGAAAATGGTTCAATATTCATAGATCAAAGAACCTATGCTGAAAATGTATTGAAGCGTTTCGGAATGTGGGAAGCCAACGCTGTTGCGACACTATCAGAAGTCGGTGTCATCAATAAAGAGGATTCTTCAGCTATAGATGTTCCATATCGAGAAGCTTTAATGTACCTTACAGTAGCAACGAGACCTGGCATTGCTTATGCAGTCAGTGTAGCATCAAAAGTCTTAGATAATTCCAAAAAATTGGAAGGCTGTCAACAAAATTTTTGTTATCTAAGAGGAAGTCTAGGTTATGGCATACTTTACGAAGGGGGCAATGAAGTAACTTCAACTCGTTTTGAAGCATACAGCGATGCTGATTTTGCAGGAGACAAAGAATCAAGGCAATCCAGGAGTGGTATACTGTGTAAAACATCGAAATGGCTCTATTCCTTGGTTCAGTAAGAAACAGGGTTGTGTGGTGTTGTTTACGATGGAAGCTGAGTACATTGCTGCAAGTGAAGCTGTAAAGGAAGTAATTTGGCAAAAACTCTTACTCTGTAAAGTAACAGCAGAAGAACATATACCAACCCTTTTGTTGACAATATAAGTGCTATGAAGTTGATAAAAAACCCTAAATTTTATAAACGTTCCAAACATATTGACATTAAATTCCATTTATCCGTAAAAATTCAGTGAAGGTATAATTGATTTGTCTCACATTAGTGGAGATGAACAAGCGGCGGATATCTTTACAAAAGCGTTACCACGCACAAAATTCGAGAAATTAAGGTCCTTGCTTGGTGTTGTACTTTTAGATTAGTTAAGGTGTAACTGTAACATATTTGAGAGGAAGTGTTAAAATTGCGACTATGTTGATGTACGGGGTGGACCGATTTTGATGGGATTACTGTCAGAGCAAAACTGTTTACGTAGAATTAGACCAACTTTTTGTTACAAATTAAACAGCAAAACCAAAAATTTGTTGTTTGTTAATTTTTGGTGCAGGGACCAAAATTGATTTTTTTTAAATTTTGATAGGGTTCCATATCTCATCTGTTGATAAAAATTCAGGAAAAGGTGTAAAGACATTTTTTGTGCAGCATAGAATGAAATGAAGTAATCAATTTCTAACTTTGGTCACCAATAATTGAGATGTCACATAAACTTGTTTTTTTAATGGAAACCATAGTTGACTTTGATTTCATTAAAATCTTTATTTTGTAAGCTTTTCCCCAATACATAGTTTATAGAGGTTCTTCTAGAAAATTAAGAAATTACAAGCGAATTTGTTAGTTTGCCCTTTTGTAAGTAGGCGATGCAATAATTTAAAACAATGAAACACAGCACATCTGTCAAAACAAAACAAATTTTTGTTTTCGCTGTTTAGTTGGTCTCAAAAAGTTGGCCTAATGCTATGTGAACAGTATTGCTCTAACAGTAATAGTTACGAAATACCCTGCAATCCCATCGAAATCGGTCCACCCTGTACATGTTTGGTTGCATACATAATATTGTATTAGTACTTAAGAATTTTTGAGCTTGTGTTTCGTCCACTTTGTCTGTATGTGCTTATGCAAGCTTTACTTAGTTAATGGCAGTGGTTCTTTGTTCGGTTTTGTATTTCCTTTTTAAATTAATTAGTTTATACCTTGTTTATTGTAATAATTACGTGTAAATAAACAATAACAACATTGAAAATGCAAATTAATTGCGGAACTTAGTTCTCAAAGCATTTGGAAGTATTACGCCTCAAATGCTTTGCAATGTTTAGATCTCGACTATAAGACGGTGTTATTTGTGTTTGGAAAATAATGGAGTACTTTTTGAACACTTATAAGTAAGTAATTTTTGCTTTAATTTACACTAAAAAATTAGTAGTATTAAAAAAAAAATCGCAATGATGGTCCATAATGGGGCAAAACGCAGATCAAACCATCAAATTTGATACATCGCCAAATTTATAAAAATATTTTTAAAAATCGGTTATCAAAATATTAGAACCGTATTTAAAAAAAATAAGTTGATAATGACTTTAAAAATAGAAAACGTCCGATTGAAAAACTGACTATGCCATGTTAAAGTCCGTAACAAGTTGCCTTGATGAAGTGTTTGTATTTTGCTCTAGCATTTATAATAACGACAGAAAAATAAAATAGAAATTTCAAAATTCCATTTTATTCAAATATCTCAAAAACAAAAAATCACACTATCAATTTTTTTATGTCACTTTGTGGAATTTGACGCTTCCTATATAAATTTTTTTTTAACTTTTCTTAAATAATAACTCAGTGCATTAGAATTTGTGACAAGTTATCAAAACCTTCAACTGTGCCATGTGGTGTTCCGCAAGGATCAGTGCTTGGACCTTTATTATACAATATATATACATGTAATATTTTCTAGTGTCTAAATCATGTAAATTTCACCTGTATGCCGATGATTCGCAACTGTACTATTCATTCAAACGTGCCACATGCAAACAGTCCAGCAGTGTATTAACAACAATCTTTCTAATCTTTTACACACCACTTATGACCACTGCCTTAGTGTAATTCTTAATAAATCTTTTACACTTTTGTTCTGCAATAAGGCTGAAAGAACATTTTCGAGACCAATATTACTATTTCTCTCGATGACAATGTCCTACCGTTCAAGCATGAAGCAAACATTT
Source organism: Abscondita cerata (assembly GCA_030710515.1). Classification (NCBI taxonomy): domain Eukaryota; kingdom Metazoa; phylum Arthropoda; class Insecta; order Coleoptera; family Lampyridae; genus Abscondita; species Abscondita cerata. The sequence goes on along the minus strand of JALBCR010000513.1, from coordinate 83,809 downwards.
GGGCCTGATATTAGATGTGGATCTAAGATTCGAAAGTCACGTTTCTGCCACAATGAGGAAATCATACTTGTCGTTTATCCTTTCCGACAATCACTCTCCCTGTTTGTTAGAAGACTTCTTTTTGATTCATTAGTCTTAAGCCACTTCAACTTTTGTGACACTGTATATGAACCTTGTCTGGACTGTAAAGAGATAAACCGAATTCAAACAGTACAAAACTGCTGTTTAAGATTTATTTATAGTATAGTTTGCTATCAACATATTTCTTCAGCTCTTTTATCAGCTTGTTGGTTGTACATGAGTCAAAGGAGGTTTTGCATTTTAGTTCGTTTGCTCATGCAATAATAGTTTATAGGACTCCGCCTTATTTGTTCGAAAGAACCTCCTTTCGTACCGATGTTCCTAACTTAAATCTCCGTCATTGTGGATTAATATCTATTCCACGACACAATAAGCAATATTTAGACAACAAATCGCATGTTTTTATAACAAGTACTTAATTTTTCAGATATTATTCTTTTTTTTCTCTATATGTAGTGCTATTGTGGGTTCTAATTAACTATATATGTAATTTTTTCTATCTTTTTGTGTTATTAATTTTATAATTCTTTTCTGTATTTAAAATCATTGAAGAAGCGTAATTATTTTTTTGTCTTCTTTTCCCCTGGTCCTGAAGTATTGAGACCTGGATGAAAATCCGTGTGCTTGGCCCAGCAGGTGAACTGACTAGGTGCTCTTTGGCGGATGGTAATTTATTAATATTGTATTCTGTTATTGTTATCTGTCAATAAACTATATTATTATTATTATTATTATTATTTTATTTTTTTGGTTTTTTTATTTCGACTTTTGTCGGTTTTAGTCGCAAGTTGGGCTGAAACCAAGACATTGCGGACCATTCATGTTTTGTGTTTGCGTGTTATGCATTTAAAATTTTCTGACTGCGTTGCATGTGTTGAGGATGACTCGCGAACGCGGCAAGAGGTTTCGGTGGTACAATGCCGATTCACCCGTGGTTCCTTATCATTACTATTCATAATTTTATTTTACACTGCCTAAGCAGGTAGCCCTTAGCCGTCCTCATCACTCTTATACCCGTTGGCTCTTAAGATCATTTGGGTACTGAGGGTCATGGGGTCGCCGTAGCACCTCACAGCACCTCGGGCCCGACTCTGAGTAAGAAATGCCGGATCCAGTTGCCAGACCGCATTCCTGGACGTTGTCCCTCCCCACGACGAATTATTGTTATTATTATTATTATTATTTTTTAGTCACCTAATTACGTAACTTTTTCCCATTTAACCGGGTTGTATCTATTATCATTTTCAGAGATCCCCATAGTGAGAATCTTTATCTTGGACACACTGTATATGCAATTATGATAACAAAAATTTAGAAGAATTAGGCATAAAAAATGTTATGGAAAACATTTTTTGTCCTAGTTTGTCGCGTGTAACACTAATTGCAATCGATACGCTTGATATTGTACATCACGTCTTTGTTTTGCTGGATTTGATATTAAACGGTAATCATAACTAGTAATAATAATTACATTATGAATTACAATACATTTTTTAACAATTGCTGTAAACAAACACTTTGCACATTAAATTAAAATTTATTATATTTGAACTGCCATTTGTATCTTTTGGACAATTGATAAAAAAATTATGTTAGTAGTTGACCGTTCTGGCCGTTAAGTGCTTCAAAACTGTATTATCTTTCGTTAATATAACAAGTTAGAACATAAAATAAATCAATAATTGCATATCTTTCTCTCGCACAATGCTCTAGCGTTTTACCCTCTTAAGCAGTTCAACCAATTGAGAAGTAATTTGCTTAAGTAGTTGTAGATAATTTAACTTTGCGTACAACTGCAGGATGCATACCATGTAATCACTTATTAATTATTTGGCAAAGCTTTCATTTACCTAATCTAATAAAATACACACAGGCGCCCAAATAAACCACGTTTTATTTTAAACATATTTTAATACAATTTTGTAGGAATTGAAATGAATGCTAAATGGTACATGTAACAAATACGAAAATATAGAGTTCAACAAAACTTTGCTGTGATAACAAGGAGTTAAAAATAGTTGAACAAAGGCAAAATTAGAATCAGGAAGTCGTTTGCCATTAAGTAAAAAAACAGAGAATGAACGGCATTGACGTTAACGAAATGTTAACAAAAGCAACTTTTGATATTAATAAAAAGAAAACAGTAAGCATTTTTTCTTATAACGTTTAGGTGAACGAAGCATGCATCCTGTTTCCTTGAGCTACTGAATTAATTTCGTTTATTTATTATTGTCATCTGCTATCTGTCATATCAAGTTCTCAAGCTTTTAAAAGTTTCTACTATTAAAAAATTAAATGGAAATTTTCCACTTTTAGATAAATTAAAATTTGTCGCTGCCAAACTGGCACTCGTAACCACCACCCAAAGGGATGAAATACTTTAGCTACTTTGTCGGATAGGCGGTCCATAATTTTTTTTGTATTATTAATGTTTTTATTTCTCACATTCTGTTTCTATTTTCTTTATTTCCTTATTCATTCTATTCTTTTCTTCAGTTACTTTTATTATTTTTAGTGTTGCGACTATGTGGATTCTGTCAGTCTGCCCATGTGATTGTACCAATTTTCCTTCTTGTTATTTTCATTATCTCTTTTACTCTGTTAATTTTTTATAGTTTTGTTTTATTTTATTTGCTCTTTATGTTCTTGTACAAACTATTGCATTTATTGATTACTTAATTTCTTTTTGTTAAGTTATCTTTCATATGTCTATTTAACATTTTAAAATTTTTAATTACCATTTTCAATGCGTTCTCAAATGTCTTTAGTTCTGTGTTCTGTCATGTAAGACTGTTTTTCTAATCTTAATTTATATTAATCTTTGCTCATATGGACTACTGTAACGATTTCATTTCTTTAATTGCGTTGATTGCTATTATTTTGGTATTTAATTTATATTTTAGTTTATCCTGTAATTCTAGGCTAGTAACCACATACCACATACTAAGTCACAAATATAAATCTAGCTTGATTTTAGTATTTTCAATTCTTGTTGTGTACATCCTGGGTGATTCAGTTTGGTATTCGCTGCTTTTATTTTTTTTATTTTACAAAATACAATAAACCATACACAATGATGGGTAAAAGTATGGAATACTTTAAAGACGACCAAAGATATATTTATAAAATTTGGTACTTATACATTATTTTGTATTTTGAATTAAATTGAGATATCAATATTATTATACGTCTTCTGGTTTAACCGGAAGTGGTATTAGCTTTGAAATTTTAAATATAATTATTTAGCTGTTTATATACTTTTGCCCATCACCGTGTATTAGTCGATGGTATGCATTTTTTTTTGTAAATTCACCGTTACTATGTTACTATGTATGTAATTATTTGCAATAACCTTAAGTTTACACCAATATTATAATTTACATTTGTTTTGGATACAAAATTGCTTAAATTGGTATAATTGATTTAAGAATTTGATTTTGTAACCGTAATTTTTCTGTATTTACGCTTGACCGTGAAACGTCGATATTCTGATTAGGCCCCTCCGATCAAAAATATAGAACTTTTTTGGAAACGTCAGATGTTAGGGCGTGCAAATTGATTTAAAAAGTTGATGTCCAGTTTCATCAGCAAGAACCTCACCAGAAATAGATAACCAATCGTGTTTTTGAAGAGATACCGCGATTTTGCCTCCTTCATTCCTCGTTCTGGTCTGCCCTGGTGCTGTGTTTGTAGTAACGTAGTTTTGCACACTAAGTACTCGTACGTCATCATTCTCAGACCTGGTTGACAAGACGTTGTTTTGAACATCAACGTGGTCACTCTTCCCCCCGTCCTGGTACCGTTGTCATCATTCTCAGCCCTCGTTGATGTAACGTTGTTTCGGACGTCAACGTGGTCATTCCCGCACCTCAAATTCGCCGTCCGCTCCAAACTCGTTCTCTAACCCTCCACTTGACTGATCCGTAATTGCTATATTGTGACATAATTATTGGTGCCTAAGTCTTGCTTAGGTTTGTTTAACCCGTTGCTAATTGCTGTAGAATGCTTTTGCTTGTTTAATACCGTTGTTGGACATTTCCATTAATCTGCAACACCGTTTTATGAATTTTGAATAAAGGAACTGATTTATTGTAATTTGGTAGAGTTAGTTAGAGTACCAGAATCTTTAGTTAACTGAAGCCCTGGATACAAATTTCTTCACTAGAGCTACCTGATCGCAATCCGCCGAAGGAGAATAAACTCCTTGATGAAATCTGGCGCCCGGGACCGTACCGCTTCTTGTTAAAACTCTGCTGGAACAAAAACTGCTACAGTTAAAACACATTGATGAGCTACATAGTCAATTATTTTTTTTCAAATAACACATTTTTTGATGGATTCTTGTACATTTTTATACAACAACAATGAAAGTTATACATGTCTTTTATAATTTTTGAGAATTTGGTGTTGAATGTGAAATGAATTCATTTAAAGATGACATTCCAAACGGACGCGTTTATCTACATCACCTAGAAAATAACCCTACAAAAAGAAAAAGGAAAACGAAATAATGAAAATCCATTCATATTATACTTATCACATACTTAAATAAAAATTTAAAGATTAGTAGTAAATATTAGTGTAACGCAAATTAGACAATTGTATCGCGCAAATTATTGTCGATGTCTGCACGGCTAAAATGTGAAAACAAATTTTTGTCCGTGCGTCACGTTTTAGTTCAAAACTGTATAATAAATGTTCCATTATCTCAAACAAATTTCATCTCATTACAATAGGATAATGTCTGGATTCATACTGGGAAAAGCGGTTAAAGTTTGAAAGAGTGTTACCCCGAACACGACGTACGAAGCAGATTCATATGGACTAGTACTAGATGATACGCTTATGATACGTCACCAGCAATATAGTGCACGGAACGGGATTGGTTGAAAACCCCAAAGTAGTATTTCAAGAATAAAATATATATTTAAAAATTTGGCTTTCAAAAGGCTTGGTTTTAACTCCACAAAATAATGTTAAGTCGAAAGAACGTCGATTTTTTGCAATCGGAATACACATTATTGTCTGCTTTCTGAATTTCTTACCCCAGATTTTGAATTGCTAATATAATGAATATTATTGTTCTAATTTGAATAATGAGAAACGTATTAATTACTTCTCGTATTGTAGTGAGGCGACGTTACTGTTAACTGATTTTTGGATCGAGTCTTACAATACCTTGAATCACTAATACGTTATTAGTTCGTATGACTTGTTCGCGCAAGTAGTTTGTTTACACGTATTTTTTCAGTAGACATCTTGCGTGTTTTTACTTAAAATGGACGAACTTGAATATTATACGGTTATAAAATTCTTTGTTTTGGATGAATTAACCTCTAAAGAAATTCAACCAAATTTGACAAAGTTTACGGGGACGCTGCTCCTTCTATTTTGCACATCCTCAAAGATGACCCGCCTGAAAACGGCAAAAAACCGCAACCACACCAAAACCATCGAAAAGTGCTTGATATCGTATTGGACAATAGGCAAGTGAAGGGGCTGAAGGGATATCGGAAGAAATTGTGCAAAACATTTTGCACGAAAAAATTAGGGATGAGAAGCTTTAGCCAAAATATGTGCCGATCGAAAAGTAATGCGAAACGATTTTCGCAGCATTCTATGAACTGATTTAACAAGGTTTCGGCCGATTTTGTGCGGCAATTTGTTACCATGGTTCAACTACTACACGCCAAAAACCAAACAACCCTCCAAGAAGTGGGCGGAAGCCGGTGATTCCACGCCAAAGAAAACGAAGTCGATCACATCTGCTGAAAAGGTCAAGGTCACCGTGTTTCAGAATGCGAACGGGATTTTGTTAATTGGTTATACTGTAAAAGACAAAACAGTTGCAGGGGAATATTATCCCAACCTTCTTGACCAGTTGTACGCCAATATTTGCGAGAAGTGACTTGTCTCAAAGAAGAAATAACATCATCTTTTACCAGGACAACGCACCTGCACACAAGAGTGCGTTGGTGATGGAAAACTGCCATCTCCCTTTATGTAACGGATGTTACATAAAATTCGATTCTTTATGTTATCGTGCTGATCACGTCATAAGTTACATTCTGACTAGTACCTGTTCTTAAAATAGCATTTTTAGTTTATGATTATTTTAAACTAAAAAATGAAACGTAGTTGAGTATGTTCAGTAAATGAATCACATAACATTAATAGAAGTTTTGATTAATTATTATTATAACTTTGTGAACAGGTTTTCCTAAATTTTGAATTGTGACGAATAGGGTAGCGTGATTATTTAAAAAAACGTTAACTCTGAATATTATTATTATTATTATTATTATTATTATTATTATTATTATTATTATTATTATTATTATTATTATTATTATTATTATTATTATTATTATGATTATTATTATTAGCCTGTAGACTTTCATTTTTGTGTCGGTTGAGACGTGTGAGTTATGAAGGAACTTCCTGTTATTAATTGCATAATATAGACTATTTGCCGACTTTATTCTGTTATTTATGTCATCTTTATTGCCTTCCCTACAACTTATCATCGATCCCAAATATTTGTATGTATAAAATAAGCAAGTTGATGCATAATTCCGGTAAAACCGGAAGTTTCGCCATCTTTAAAATATTTTGATTGAATGACCCGCATCGACTTTGGTATATTCGCAAATTTTCAGAATTTTCCTACGTACAGTTTTTTCCATAAACAATCGCGGCGATTTAAGATAGGTTATTCTTTAAACATTTTTAAATTATAATTTGGTTGTTTACTATACAGTTTTTAAAGAAGCCACTGTAGTTCATTCAACAATTGAATTTGTTAAATTATTCCAATTATCAAAAGCTCTGTTAGTTAAAAAATTTTGTCTGATACTAGATTTAAATGGTTCCTTTTTTAATTGAAATTTATGCCTTCGAAGTCGTGAACCAGAGTCGACTGTTAGATAATCCTTAGATGTATTGGGAAATAAGTCATGGGTTATTCTAAATAGTTGTATCAAATCACCCCTATCTTGTCTTGGCCTTAAAGAAGGAATGTTTAATATATTTAGGCGTTCTGCATATGATAATTGAGCAAAGCCTCGTGGCCACCTTGTTACAGCATGTTGGACCTTATTTAACAAATGTTGATCTTTAAGGTAGTGAGGACGCCACACCGATGCGGCATAGCACATTATTATGGAGATAGATTGACAACAGTTTTTTTCATATTAAATAATAACCTAAAAGACTTTTTCGCAACTTTAACACAATGAGAACTCCACGACAATTTCTTATTAACTAAAACTCCTAAATGGAGCTGGCATGACACCAGGAAAATAGCTTCATTATTTATTGAATACATATGTTTCGGATTTGAGCCGCCAAAGTAAACACAGAACATTTCTCAAGGTTTAATGGTATATTCCAGGTGTCACTCCAGTCTACTATAAAATCAAGTGTAGGTTGTAGCATCTTACTAAATTTACAGGAAGGGCCAAATTTTTCAAGTCATCTGCATACGCTGAGTGCAGACTACAAATGTTATTTAACAAATCTGCCGTATAGATCAAAAATAACACTGGTCCTAGAACTGAACCCTGCGACACCCCACTGCTACCTGTCTGAAAGTTTTGTTTACTTTTACTACAAATGATATATTTGTTAAGAATGCTTTTATCCAAATTAATACATTACCTAAAATGCCAAACTTTTCTAATTTAAAAGTAGTAATCCGCGAGGCACTCTGTCAAACGCTTTACTAAAATTTAGATAGATAGCGTCTAGTGAATCTCCCGAATCAATTATTTTGAACCGTTCGTTTATCGTAGATAGAAGGTTCGTGATAGTAGACCTCCTGGTACAAAACTGTGTTGGTGACGAGGCATAATGTTGTATTTGATCAAGTGATCAAGTATACTTTTTACAATTATTTTTCCACGAGTTTGCACCCTATGGAAGTGAGACTCACTGGTCTATAATTTTCAGCGTTGCATTTATCTCCTCTTTATAAATAGGAGTCACGGTAGCTTTCAGCCATTTTGCAGGTAGTGTACCGTTTTTTAACAAATTATTCATAATTGTTGTTATTGAACCGACTGAAGATGCAGCGCATCTTTTGATGATCCTGGGAGTTAAACCATCTGGCTCTGGTGCACTGTTTACTGATAGTTTTTGAATTTCAGACAATAATGCCTGTTTATCAATATACAGTTCTGACAGAGTGCCACCCGAAAATAAAGATTTTAGAACAGGATTAAAAACAATAGAAGTTGGTGCAAAAACAGAGAAAACCTACCAAATATGTTAACAGTTGCTATTTTATTAGATTTTTAAACAACATAAACAAATTATTGTTTTCATTCTTTTGAACTCAACAATTAGCACACCCTCCAAAACATCATACTACGAAAAGAAAGCGGAAGAGCGCCAAACTTAAAATAAAGATGTACAGTGTGTTTCAAGATAAGAATGAACAGCATGGGGATCTCAAAACCGTGAGAGATACAGAATCAGTTAAATTTGGAAAAGTTGCTCACTTAAGTGGTCGACATTTTGCTGTTGAGAAACTCAACTTACTTTCGAAGATATTCAAAAATTGTGCCATTTCGTTTTATTATATTCATTATATATAAGTTATTCGAAAATTTAGTTACCAAAAACTGAATGCACTTTGTCATTGGCACTATTTTTGTTCTACAAGATGGCGTTCACAAATTTTTACTATAACGTTTCGTTTTAAAAACCATCATCAACTATATTTTTTCTTATGGCACTCAAAAAAGTACCATCTGTACAAGAAAGCATTTTCATTACAAATTCAACAATGTACTATACGATACGATTCGTAATTTTATTGAGAAAAATAACGTTTTATTAAATTTCTTATCTTTTGGTCTAGTGTGCGATGAATGAAACCATGGTCACAAAAATGGCACAATTTCGGTTTTCTTCGAATATTTCCGGAAGTAAGCCAACTCAGCGAGTTTTTCAACAGCAAAATGTTGAAGTGGGCAACTTTTCTAAATTTAACCGACCTTGTATCTCTCACAGTTCTCACAAGCTCTCTGTTTAAATCTTTAATGTAGATAATAAGTTTTTTTAGAAATTCTTTATATTGTGAAATAAATATGCAAATACTATTCTAAGAAATCACAGTACATTACACAAAGAAAATAGATCATACTGACGCTGTTTCAGAAATTACAATTTGCAAGCAAAAGAACCGTATTCAATTATACGTTTTAAATAGATTACAGGATATTGTTCGAAAATATCAAAATAAATTCTTTGAAACTTTGAGTGAAATATGGTTGTATTCCACAATTAACATTACTCAATCATAGGTTGAGAAAACCATTTTTTTATTTTGTAAAGTTTACGCAAAGTACGTTGAATTAATAAAAAGCATAAACTTGCTTTCAAAATAGTCGTTTCAAATAATTGCTTCAAACAATTAAGTTGTTATCTTGTTTTGTTAAATTTTGTAAAGAAGTTGATAGTTTGGAGTCTTTTAAAATAGTAAACATAATGACAATACCATGGTTGTCTACACCTTCAAGTGAATAAAAGCGATGAAGGAAAAACGATTGTAATTCCATGAACCAGAGCAAATTCGTTTTATTCTAAGAACATCCTAAATCAATAAGGATGATATCTTAGCATTTGTTTTTAATGACTTACCAACAAATTTGTTTACTGTAAGCTATACAACATACAGATATCGTTGGAAAATCCTTAAATCCTATTTCGAGGACTTTTTAAATTTGTGTATGGCACAAATGCCATGCACCACTTCAGCAAATTTCCACTTGCTCAACTTGATTTTCCATATCAGCTTTGCAAATAATATTCTTTTGTAAATGTCTATTGTCTATATTACATAAATTCTTTTAAACTCAATGTTTTGCTAATTCGTTTGTTACGTTCATTCAGAGGGAGTTTCTAAAAAAATGTGTTTGGAAAACTTTATTTAGTTTGAAATGAACATGAAAAAATCCGATTAATTCTCTGCCCGTCTGCTGTTCACGTTTATACATGTTCTCAAGTAATTTATCTAAGCATATTCTAAAGAGCTTATTAGATCTCGCGGTGTAAAAATTCCTCATCTTCATTATTAAAAAGTTGGATTCTAAAACGAATTAAATAAAATCGATGTTGAATAAATTCCTGTATAAAAAAATTATAGTAAATTTACCAGGTTCGCGTTTTTCATTAACTCACGCAATTTCACCTTCAGATCAAAAAATTGAAAGCGTAACGAAGAACCCTATTAGCATTAAATTTGGAATCTAAGTGCCGGTCATTTATTGCAAAAACGGGATAAGCTCTAAAACGAAGTTTCTAACGAAAAATAGCGCCTTCGCATTTTCAGGCTAAAAATATTAAATTACCTATATAAAGCGAAAACTAAATAAAACTTAAAAAAATAATAATATGGTTGAGTTTACATGCTGAAGGAAAAAAAATATTTCTGGTAATAAAAATTTAAATACAGTAATCAAGGGGTAGATCACTACCCAAATTAGGTGTACAAGTTGTCGAATTACTCGTATTACCTGAATTACAAGTTCTATTACTCGCATTACTCTAATAATTACAGTGTCGTATTACTCGTATTCAGTAATTGTTGAACCCACTGATTAGTAGTGTTTTATAAACACTGACGGCTTTATGGAAGTACTATAGTATAAACGTACCGCCGCCGTTGATAGCTTTTTTACTAGATAAATACTGTTAATTAAACCCCAAATTTTGCCTAATATTCCAGTTGTTTTTAAAATAGTTTATTAAAAAAAGTCGCACCCCCTATTTCAAACTGCTATAGCTACCAAAATGAAAACAATACTAAATTTGTACGCAGTTTTACACGTCCTTAAAGTTAGCAGACCAGTTGAGCCAGATCAATAATTTTGTACATTAGAAATTAGGTGCTCATTAATTGCTAATTAAGTACCTCAATTACGATTTAATTGCTACAGTAGTTCTGGAGATATTCAATGATCTGCTACCTTAACCCTAGAATGCTAACGTACGTAAATTTTACGTGTACTAATAAGAGAATGTAACATAACTTCAGGTAAAGGATAATCCGCTTAAGCGCCTAGGAATGCTATCCCTACCCCTTTTAATACAAAAATGCTAAAACAGGTAAATTGTTTTCTATATTTTGAAGTTTGTGTTGCAATTTCTAAGTGTGTGCACGTATATTTTACGTACGTTAGTAATACAGGCAACCTTTTGAGTGACACTTATTATTAATTTTGTACAGAAAAGGTTTAATTAATTCTAATAGCGTCATCTAGAATGTCACGTACAAAGAGAGCGCTACTATACTGATGAAGAATTAGATTATATTTTAAATGGTAGTGGTGAATTTTCGGGGAGTGAAATAGAAGATTGTATAGAAACAGACACAGACAGTAATAACAGTGTTAGTGATCCAGATTTTTATACCAGATTTGGAAAATGTGGAGAAAATTAAAGAAAAAAGTCCAAAATTGCCGCACATTCTACTTCAATACAAGCGGGACCGTCAAAAACCAAAATGCCGAAAAAATCAAATATTCAGTCAGTAAAACAACGTTAGAAAACCCCATAGTTCATTTTGATGCAGAATTTCTTTACGGCAAAAATAAATATAAATGGCATACTAAACCAGTTTACAACGAAGCAAGAAAGGTACCACAAAGAAATATTATTACAGAAAAGCAGGACCGTCTGCCTCAGCCACAAAGTCAACCGAACCCATTGACATTTTTGATATGTTTATAAATGAGGCTATATTGGATTGCATACTTGTACATACAAATGAAAAATATCGGAATTGCGGACTAAATATAAGACGCCAAAAGCTACAGTTGCTGATGTTACACTACCAGAATTGAAGGCGTTACTAGGTTTACTTATTTTGTCGGCAGCTCTAAAAGATAATCATTTATCGGCAGACCTTATGTTTGATCCATCATATTCTGGTTCGAGATATAAAGCAACGATGAGCAAAGACAGATTCAATTTTTAATCAATTCCATAAGATTTGATGATAGCCAAACAAGAGAAGAAAGACGACAACTCACTACTTTTGCCCCAATTTTAAATATTTGGGAAATGTTTATCAACGTGTGTAAAAGTTATATTGCAGGTGCATATGTTACAATCGACGAACAGCTTGTGGGTTTTCGTGGAAGATGTCCGTTTAGAATGTACATGCCAAATAAACCTAACAAATACGGCATCAAGATTGTGATGCTTTGTGATGTGGAGACAAAATATGTCATAAATGCAAGTCCATATCTTGGAAAATCCACAAATACATCAGGACAACCGCTCTCTGAATATTACGTGAAAAATTTAACAAAACCCATTTGGGGCAGCAAAAGAAACGTTACAATGGATAATTGGTTTACGAGCATTCCATTAGCAGAAGAATTATTAGAAGCACCTTACAAATTAACGGTAGTTGGAACCCTACGCAAAAATAAAAAGGAAGTTCCATTAGAATTTATACAGTCGTCCAAATTGCGTCCTTGCGGTAGTTCCATGTTTGGCTTCAACGACAAAATGACACTTGTTTCATATAAGCCAAAAGAAGATAAAATTGTTTTGTTGGTCTCAACTATGCATTTTCAAACAGCATTGATAATGATACCCAAAATCTGATATTATTATGCAATACAATAGTAGTAAGGGGCTGTTGACACATTTGACCAAATGAGTCAAAATAAATGTTGCAACAGAAAAACGAAACGCTGGCCATTGTGTTATTTCTACAATATGTTGAATATAGCTGTATTGAATTCGTATATTGTATATTATCAGAATAACATAAATCAAAATGCAACCCCTGTCAGTAGACAAAATTTTTATCTCAAATTACAAGAGCAACTAACAAAACAATGGCAACGACACAGATTGCAAATTCCTCAACTCTCCACCAAGTTGAAATCCACCATTGCTGAAGTGCTCGACGACAAACCCGGTCCCTACGTCGAACGAACAAACCTGGGAAGAAGGACCTATTGTGGAATTTGCCCTACTTCAAAGAAACGGATGACAACAACAATTTGTTTTGCTTGTAAAAACCTATATGCGGCGAGCATCAACTAAAAATTTGTGGAAGTTGTAGTGATGAAATGTAAAATTAAATGACCTGTACTTTTCGTCTTAGGTACGTTTTGTAGTTTCGTATTCTTATTTTATATTTTTAATATGTATTAACAATTAAATATATTTTTGTGAAACGAAAACTTAAGTTATTTATATTTATTCGCATTTAAAATGTGATTTTCGATGCATACGTAAAATTGACGTACGTTAGTAATAAGCATGAAATATTTTGGTTATGGTTCTAGGGTTAAAAAAGTTAGCAGACTAAGTATCTAAAAATAGTTTAAAAGTTTGATTAAAAATGCCTAAACTGGTCAAAAAATTAAATGGTATTTAAGTGCTTCATGCTCACTATCTTAGGAAGCTCTCAAAAATTGTTTTCTAAATAATTCATTGATCTGCTATCTTGGCAGACCAAAATGTTAAAAACCACCTTGGACAATTAAAATCGAACTTTAACACATCTATAGATTTAAGTGCCATTTAAGTGCTTTATGTTCACTACTTTAGGAGCATTCAAAAAACTTTTTTTAAATAACTCATTGAACTGCTATCTTTGGCAGACCAAGTGTTAGCAACTTCACTTGGACAGCTAAATCGAACTCTAACACAACTACAGATTTAATTGCTCTTTAAATTGCTTTATGTTTACTATCTCAAAAGCATTCAAACATTTTTTTTACTCATTGTTCTGCTATCTTTAGCAGACTAAATGTTAGAATCCACATTAGACAACTAAAATTAAACTTTAAATAAATAAATAAATAAATAAATAAACGTAACACCTACGAAACTAATATATACAATTGTTTCTCAGTTTTTATAACATCACCTAGAAATCAAAATCCTAGCAACCAGTACGCCAACTAATTACCCGGGTGCAAATGTTCATTGAAAACTTTAAAACAAATGGTGAGCAAAGTTTCTGAACACAGCACAATTAGTAACCTGTTTGTATCGTGTTTGTTTTTTATTGCTAGGCTAATGTTATTTCTAACATTTATGTCTGCCAAAGATGGTAGGTGAGTTAAAAAAATTGTTTTTCTAGTGTTTCTAAGATAACAAACATAAAGCTCTTAAATAAAACTTAAATCTATACATATCCTAAATTCTGATTTTAATTTGTTCAAGTTAACATTTGGTTTTACTAAAGATAGCAGATTAATATGTTCAAAATATAGTTTTGCAGAACTTTTGAGATAGTAAACATAAAGCACCTAAATGGTACTCAAATCTATAGATGTGTTAAAGTTTGATTTTAGTTGTCCAAGGTGGTTTTTAACATTTGTTCTGCCAAAGATAGCGGATCAATAGGTTATTTAAAAAAAAAGTTTTTGAATGCTTCTAAGGTAGTAAACATAATGCACTTAAATAGCACTTAAATCTGTAGATGTGTTAAAGTTTGATTTTAGTTGTCCAAAGGTGGTTTCTAACATTTGGTCTGCCAAAGATAGCAGATCATTGGCTATTTAGATAAAAAAAAGTTTTTTTGAATGCTTTTAAGGTAGTAAACATAAAGCACTTAAATCTGTAGATGTGTTAAAGTTCGATTTTAGTTTGTCAAGGTGGTTTCTAACATTTGGTCTGCCAAAGATAGCAGATCAATGGGTTATTTGGAAAAACAAGTTTTTTGAATGCTTCTAAGATAGTGAACATGAAGCACTTAAATAGCATTTAATTTTTTATTCAATTTAGGCATTTTAATCAAACTCTAAAACTATTTTTAGATACTTAGTCTGTTAACTTTTTTTAAGGTAGCAGATCATTGAATACCTCGAGAACTACTGTAGCAATTAAATCGTAATTGAGGTACTTAATTAGCAATTAATGAGCACTTCATTTCTAATGTACAAAATTATTGATCTGCCTTAACAGGTCTGCTAACTTTTTAGAACGTCAGTTATACAGCATTTTCAGATAAGTAATGATTCCTACAATATATTCAAAAGTTATGAAGACTTATCAAAACGGAGGGAATTAAACGAAGACCACAAGTTCGGATATGATTTTTTTATAATTATATCCAATATGTTCAGATAATCGAACAAAAGTGTCGAAAACTTACATTTTTACCTTGTTTTAGATGATTATAAGAATGAAAAATAAATTATGCTTTATTTTTATTATCTGGCTACTTATTATAAAAAATATTATATTGGTATGGTTACTTTTAAATTTTACTATTAAATTGTTTATTCTTGCAAGTGGAACTATCTATATTTATCTTTAAATGCTTACGACTAAAGCCAATTATACATATTCAGATTTTGTAGTTATGGGCGACAAAACGGATATACATTGTTGCAAGTCCACATTTTTAAAGACATTAAAAAATATATAACGTCAGATTCTATAGTATATGACCAATATACAAACAATAGTTGAAGAGAACTTGGGAATCAACTTATGCAAGAAGATTGAACTAGTTGTTGAAGAAAAGATAAACTTTGACGATCGATCAAGATTCTGATCCCGAATCCATTCAAAAGTGAGAGGCGGGATTAGAAGTAATCATTGACATCAATTTAACTTAAGAAATCAAGAAAAACTAATTTGTTTCCACTATTTTCTAATAATTTTTTTGAAAAATTTCAATATTTTCGAAGAAGATAATGATGTATGTTTTAATGGTTCTGTTGTCAAATGTAGATTGAAAATGGGAAAACTATACAATTAAAATCTTTTTTTCTTTGGATGCTTAAAAATAAGTAATTTAAATTAAGCAGCGACAGAGACAAGTTCAAAGATAGTTCGAATTTAACTACATTTCCTGCCGTGGAAGCCTCAATTCTTACAAAAAGGCTGTTGGATGTCTCGATACATAGTAATATCATAACCAAATGGCACTTTAATTTTTCTCTGACACTGAGTTTGGTTTTTCAATATAACATTTTATGACAAATACGTATTGTGACTTCAGTGTCGCCTTGTGCTATTATAACACGTCGGAAAATTAATTTGCATTAAAACAACTTTGTCGACAGATGTTAAAACAGTTACAGTAACTGCTCACACTTCTGTCAACAAAGTTGCTTTAATAACATATTACTTGAATTTCTATAATTTTAATTTTCTGATCGAACTAATAACATTACCGCAATTTAACAAGAAAGAAAAAAGTTTCAAATTGTACGTTTTATTTGTCAGAATTATTTTGGTTTTGTATCGTTGACGGTTGTTGGAATATTACATTTTATTTGACAGTGCCCGTATGAAAGCGAATTTTCCTGGCATCAGAAATTTGTCCACATTACACAGAAAAACGTCTTCGGAAGCAAACAACCAGCATACAAAAACGGAAGAAAATCTGTCAAACCATTTTTGGAGTTATTTACAACATTTTTTGACTAGTTTGACGCCCTTATGGTGCACTTCTGGTTATAGGTAACTTGGTGTCAAAACGGTCTATTTGGAGTCAGAAACCTCTGGTAAAGCCATGTACACACCTTTTAGAAACACCCTGTGTAATATATCAGACATGGTGTCAGATATAGTTAGGGAGGTTATTGTTTGGTAAGTGAATGAATCGAAATCTTGTGTAGCACTGGGTGTCATTAGGGGAGCTGGTGTAAAACTAGGCAAATAAGCTGCTTGTACATCACAACTTGATTTATTATTGGCCGTCCTTGATGTAGGATAAGTCACTGTGGTAAAAACCTGAAGAGTAAATGCCAGATTACAAGATGTTCAGCTATAATCTTGCCTAAAAACTGGGACCTGAATTTCCGAATTTGATGTATGTGGGTATGATACAGAGAAATTGGAAGTATAAACTTGTTGTAACGGTGTGTGTTGAGAAACATGGCAAAATTGGAGAGCCTGTGCATGTTTTCTTTGCTTTGGTTTTACAATAAACTTTTAATATGGGCGCTACCTTTAAATAAATATAAAAATATTAGATGTTTAATATCAATCAAAAATGTCAAGGAAAAAGCAAAATCAGATTATCTCAGAAACAGACAGAGCGACATTCATTGAGTATTAATTATTAATTAATTTAGTATTATTCCTGGGGCAAAAAAAGCTGGAGTATAAAATATTCAAATAAAAATTTCATACAGAAAGGCATAAAAAACTAGAACATTTTAAATGTAAAAAAAGTGCTGTAAGTATTGCCTCCTGCAATTTACCACACAAATAAGAACGGATTTTGAATTCTCATCCGAAAAAATACCCGAGTCCCCAGTTTCTGTGCAAATAGTATAACCATTAAGAAAATTATACAAAAAAAAACTAATAAAAAATAAAAACTTTGAAGCTGTGTATTTTGGAAACTATCAACTTTTGGACTGAGGTAATTTGGGTTAAATCGGCATATTTTAGTCCTAGCAATCTACAAGCCCTATCTATATACACGGAATATCAGGGACATCCTGTAGGTATGTTCAAATAGAAGTGAAGAATTTAATGTTTAATAAAAATATTTATATTATCACTTATTGAATAATAAAGGTAACACTTAAATAAAAGTTATAAACATTTTTGATATGAAAGTGTACCGCTCCTTTTAATAATATTTTTCAATATACGATCAAGTTTGATTGAGGTTGATACTTTTAAAGCTTTCTCACTACGTAATTATAGTTCAACTTTTAAAACTTCAATCATTTTTGCGGCCTCACGAGTTTTGCTATTAACTTTGACTTGAGGTTCAATACCAGTTCTGCAGACAGAAGTCAACTATTGATAAGCTGAAAATCCTAAGGTTTTGATGTTGCGAACAGAATTTGCAATTTTATGGCTCAATAACTTTAATCGTTTATTTTAAACTTACTTTAATGACAAATGATTAATTTTAATCAAACATTTTGTTACGCATAAAATTAGTACTTTGTGCAAATTAAGCTTTTTTTTCTATTGGGAAATTAGTCAATTTAAGTAAAATATATGCATAAAGTTGATGTTTAGTATTTTTATTTAATTGATGCTGTCATATGTTTAGATGTTGTACTGAATGTAAAAATAACGAATACACCAAGCCGATGTACAGAGGTGGAACAGAACGGTTAAGTTGGCTTACAAAAGTGAAGTTATCTCAACACATGGGCGATGATAAAAATAATCAACTTTTGTGAAAAAAGTATTCAAATAGAAATTGTAGAAAATGGAATTTACAACAAATATATAAAAATAATTGTTCCAAAAACCAGTTGACTCACTTACAGTAAGGTAGTTTTGGGAGAGGTGGTGAACAAAATTTTTATAAACTTTATTTTTTTAAGCAAAACTTATAGTAAGTAGCATTAAACAGGAATTATAAAAACACACTCCAACCTAAAAAATTGCTTTCTGTTCTAGAAAATTAATAATCGAAATTAAAGAAAAATGTAATTTACCATCTCACCCAAATTACTATGGGTTAGTTGGCGAATGATCTGTGGCAAAGATGGCACATAACAAACATATGACGAATTTTTCATCACAATTGTTTGTGTTTTACACAGAAATTTTCCACAGGAGTCACACTTTTACCATATTTGGTGCAGCCTTCATTCAACCAATGTCCACAACTCTTCACCGCATCCTACACAGCATTCATCATCTGAGTTGATATTTTCTTCGTCCTCTAGTTCTGGTTCCGCTCTCTTCTTCAGGTGATGTGTCACATTTCATTAACTTCATTTTGTTTTTGTGTTTTTTGTCAAGTTGGTCTATTTTGGCTTTATTTTTCATGGTATTTTTTTCTTTTACATTTCTGCGTTACTTTCTCCCTTGATGTATGAATATTACTTTCAGTATTCAATAATGTTGCTAAGTTTCTTGACCGCTTTCGAATCTGTTCAACTTGAGAGAGGGGGGAAACAGGAGAAATTTGGTCCAAGATTTTACCAGGTGTTACGTTACTGGAGATACGGATTAGATCACTACTGCTACTAGATAGACCCATCTCAGGCTTTTTTGAAACTAAGCATAATGTCCTGGTTGAAGAGAAACAGTATTTCTTGAAATGTTGGATAAAGGTGACTGCAAAGGGATTGGCTGTAAATTCGGTTAAATACAGTATCTGTTAAATAGGCATAATCTGGAATGGTGTGAGGATTGAAGAGAATAATACCTGCAGCCAAAAAAGCCTGAGATTCTATTGCTTGTCGTAGCAGCTTTTTCTCACGCTTTCGAGAGCAATGTACCAAATATCATTCTACTAATTTTTCTATTAGGATTTACCTTCATGTAAGAATTACATGCATTATATTAATAAGCTTTCAATGATTTGAAAAATTATCTATCAAAGGATTGCACATAATGAGTTGTATGGCTAGGAAGGCATAGTAAAATGATATTGTTCGCATCCGCTAATTCCAGCATTTCACATGGCTACAATGCAAACTGTGCCCATCTAATATTATTAGTACTGTTCCTGCTGGTTTTCTAGTAAGAAAATGATTTTCCAGCCAAATAAAAATATCTCCAGTCCATACGCTGATTTTTGTGACATGTAAATTACTGATCAGGAGTCATGCCATCTTTATACTCGGGTTTTTGGTTCTTACCTTTGAATGTACAAGCTGGAGAGAGAAAGACACCTTCGCCGTTGCAGCAAGCGAACATGGATATTGTTTTTCCTTTTTTCCCGGATGTCAAGTTGGAAACAGATTTTGAACCTTTAGCTGCAACAATGTGCCTCCGTTTTCTACTTACTTGTAGTCCGTTCTCATCAATGTTGTAAATGTTTCCAGGTTTTGGGACTAAAATATCTTGCAGCAGATCAAAGTACTTTTCTGATGGATAGATTACTATTGCAAGACGCGAACAAACGTAACCAATCTAAGGCAACCATTTCCCGTTGTGTTGTTAAAGTTATGTTTAACATTTAATTAAAATTCAACTTCTTAATATGTAGTACAATCTTTTTTCATTTTCAATGCCCAATAATAATGATGGACCAAGCGGTATTATCTTTAAGCATTTGTTTATAATTCTTCGTTTTAATGTCGACCACGGCACTCTAAACAATCGTGATCTTATACGCAAGCTCACACCTTCACTCTCAACTGCTTGCATTGCATTTTTTAATGATTTTTCTGTCCACTCCCCTCTAGTGCAACCCCGTTTGGTTTTTACACAAAGTGGGCATGATGTGAACAATTTTATTTAGTTACATTTGAAAACTTAACTAGTAGCTTTTTCCCACTCAAAATACTCGCCGTCTCACATAGTTAGGTTCACCATCTATCCCATTTACATGGAAGAGATGGTGAATGACCTCTATGACACAGTGCAATACAATCGTTATTTTAAGGTTAGATTTACGAAAAACGGTCTACGATGTAAATACAAGCAATAATTTCAAATATACCGTAATTTTAAGTAATTATTTTGCACACTGCGCCTTTTACACTCGGCACACTGACTCATTATGTGCCACTTGTCTTTTGATTCTTATAAACATCATCGGTTGTAAACAAAAAAAAACAGAGTTTACCGTCTCACCCACTACCACTATCTTTCCTTAATAATTAGACATACATTAATCAAAAACTTGTTTGACGAGTGTCCGTCCTCAGGGCAGAAAACACGATCAAATTAGTTTAT
Organism: Abscondita cerata; assembly: GCA_030710515.1. Lineage (NCBI taxonomy): Eukaryota > Metazoa > Arthropoda > Insecta > Coleoptera > Lampyridae > Abscondita > Abscondita cerata. The sequence continues at coordinate 63,127 of JALBCR010000513.1, read as the reverse complement.
TTATTTAAGCGCATTTTTACTCCACATCTTATCAATAAGATAGGGAGTTATACGATTGGTTTCAAACCGAAAATTTTAACGCATCATTTTTTAACTTTTCCGGCAAATTAGAGTTAGTATGTTATAATGAAGCACAGACTTTTAAATTTTTAAAATATTTAGGAAAATATTCATTTTACAAATTTTAAATAAAACTTGTTTGTAATTTAATTGAACAAACTTTTGTTTAAACTATTTTTGTGATGTTTTGATAACAATCACGTGAGAATATTTGTTATAACATTATCTCCACCAACATCAATTATACAAAAAGGGTTGAGGGAAAAAGTTGTTGGAAATTCTTTTGTTTAAACCATTTTTTAAAACGCAATTTCATTTTGCATTGTGACGGTGGGAGTGCAATACCTCGTTTTCTGCGACGTACTGCGGTAGTGTAGTAAGTAGCTTTTGTATAACGGCTTAGCAGTTAGATACATTTAACTATCGTTAAACGATATTGAAACGTTTGGTTTGATTTTACAAATTGCTTTTCTTCATAAATTTGGATTTTTTTTCTTGCAACGTATCTGATTTTTACTCCACAATAAAATGTCAGGAAAACTGTCGTTCAGATTTTTATAAAACTTTGCATATGAGTTTTATAAATAATAGTGCAAATTTGATTAGATTTAGAGTATAATCTATCAAGCCAAAAGGGCCGTTAACCTAGATAGATTTTCGAAATCTTAGACTATTTACAAAAAAAATTGTTTATACATTTTTTATGTTTTTTCCATACTTTCTTTAATGATTAATTTATTTAGAAATCGAAGACGAATGGTGTATCTAATCGAAAATTTGATTTCTCAACCAACTATATTGGACTGTACTGGAAAAAACGAGAAGATATGACTGTGGTAAATACAGATACGACCAAATTGATCATTTGTATCGATAGTTACACGTTTTTAATCAACAAATTTAGCATATCTTAATTTTAGCAGTAACGCGAGTTCGTAGAACGACTTAAAATTTCAATGTTTCGCATTCTTGTTGGTAATATTGCAGTTTGCGTGAAGCGATTAGAGTTTGACAAAAGAACTTAAGTAGTTTTAACTCGAGGGAGTAATGTCGCAACATTTAAAATTCAAAGTTTAACCCGCGATAGCAACCGGATTTATATAGCTTGTGGCTCTTTGCGTTGATTACCTAAAATCAAGGAACAAGTTTACTTTAGAGACCGTCTTGTCCCTTGTGTTTTTGTCAAATTTGTAATTTCTAAAGGTTTAGGTTTTAGAAAAATTAGTTTAACAGATCTCAAGCCTTGTGATGACTTTATAATCAAAAATACATGACATTTACATACCCTTAGTAGGAAACAAGTATTTTATATATAAGGCTAACTTTACACTAACCGCAAATTATTTGTTAACGAATATTACAGTTACAAAATCAATGTTATATTGGTACAAACATGTGAAATATGCAGGGACGAATCGGTAAATTAAGTACGTATATTGGCAATTATTGTGAATTTTCTTTCGTACTAAAAACAATCAACTGAAATTGAGTAATATAGAAAACAAACAATATTCCACTACTATAAAGATTGGAGAAGCAAAATATCAAACAAATATTTTAAAAAAATATTTGCACTAAATATTTATTCATGCATCAAAAAACTAAGGCGCTGCATAACGCAACATTATCATCAACTTTTTTTATGAAATGTATGTTGGTGACAAATTTCGTTTAAATTATTTTTTATGTATGCTTCTTCATCATTTAATGTCACCAAGACAGCAGCTGGAATGTATCACTTACGTACTAACTAGCCATACAATTGCTGATAGTGTTCTTGCACAATAATGTTGAAACACATTTTGCAAATACGTAAAGCCATGACCATCATAAAGTTGTGGTTAACCTAACAGAGGACGAGAAAAAGTGTTGATTAAAAGTGGAATTTTGCAGGGGGGGGGGGGGGGGGGGGGGGGGGGGGGGCAATCCCTAGTCATATTGAAATTGAAGATATCATCTTCAGCACGTGAGCTGTAGTCAAACACCTACCGGACAAAAACAAAGATGTAGAAGGCAAAAGACTCAGCAACCGACTGAGCAAGTAATTTCAACTATCAGAAGATATTCAAAAATGAATTTTAAAAAGGCTACCTAATGTCTACAAGATAGACGTCAATAGTTAGGACTATCACTAAGTACTTGTCATTGCTCCTACAGACCACATGTAAAAAAGACTAACAGCTACGTTGATGACTGTGTACGCAAAATTCCAGACATCAACATAATATCCCCAAAACATTATTGTAAGCTTTGGCGTAGTCTGTTGTTTACCAAAGTGTTACTGAAGAAATGTCGATTTCAGCAAACTTTTCAAAGTCTGTCTCACTGGAAACTAGTTTGTTTAGAAATGAAAGTTCTACAAACAAGTGAATAGAGTGGCAATGGAAACTTCACTGAGTTTAGTGGTAGCTAATTTCTTTATAGAGAATTTTAAAATGAAAGCCATCGAGACAGAGGAATACAAATCAACGACGGAACGGGTTCAAAGAGTTTAGAACCAGAAAACCTTCACGCAGAACACAAACACTAGAAACCGCAACCATTTCACCAACAGGTGGCAAACGTTAAACCAATATATAAAGAAGACACCCTTTTAACTAAAACGGAAAGTATTATAGCATTTAGCACACTTTCCAGATATGCCATTAAGTCAGTAAACTTTCCCTTTCAACTCAACACACACTATTCCAATTATATCCACAACGGTAAAATTTTGAATGCTTCAAAAAAGTATGTCGTCCCGTGGTAACAAATGGATAAGCGTTATAGAAAATTGAAGGCATTTTAACACAAAAACGGCAACCACTGTAATAAAAAAAAGTACTGTTTAGTCAGTTTAAGTAAATTGAACAATAAACAGAATTAGGTTTTTCAAATGCTTTTCTACCTCAATACAGTAAAAACTGTAAGTTGTTTACAAAAAATTAATTTTTCAGTCAACTAAGCGTTGATGAATTTGTCTTCAAAATTTAAAGCTAGTACCAAGCATATGCAGAAAATGACCAATATTGCAATATAAATCGAAACTTTGGAATTAATTGGAACTGGGTTAGGGTAAGGGAAATGTAAAAATCAAATTTTGATGAACATTTGTGCAACACTGTTTTCCCATCTCACCTCATTTACCCTCTGTAGAAGTAAGGGGGTGGCGAAGAGTCAATAGTTGCAATAACTTCACACAGATCATATTATCGCTATGACTTTGGCAATGCACACACCTCCCAACCAGGGAACAATTTAGTTAGCTATGATCCTCTGTCAGTGTTACATTATAGCAAGGTATAGTTACACGTTTATAAACAGACTGAACACCTTATCTAAAAATTGATGCATCCGGCAACGCAGTTAGCTCGGTGAAATCAGCAGTCGGAACAAAATTTGTAGTACCATTCATCTACAATGCAGTCATAGGAAAAACGATATTATCAACAATTTTCCTGTTTTCACTTCGATACCGAGTCTCACTGGCTTGCTGTGTGGATACAAGATCAATTTTCAGGGAAGATGTCGTCAATGAGAGTACTGCTCTTATGTCAGCCTATGTTCAAGCATTTACATTATTTCCGTCCCTGACTGATTACTTAATGTAATAGTAAACCAACTTAAAAACGAAACACAGGTTAGCGTGTTCTGACAATCCAAGTTCTTTACCGAATTGTTTCATCAGGAACGACGTAGCACATGTTGTTAAGTTAAAAATCAGCATCAAATAACTAAAGGTTTTTACTAACATGCTACTGGGCAAGCAATTCAATGCACCAGTTTGGTTCAATTGAAGCTTAAGATTAACAATATATTCACTGTTGACCTATCGAAAACGAGGGAAATAACACTGACACCGAAAAACCGACAAAGTGGTAAGTAAGCAAGATGACTCATCGGTGGTATTACTGGACAAACATTATGTCCCAGATGTGTATATCTTACAGTTGGCGCCACTGATACCTTTTTGGACTGCTGTCCCATCAGCTGTATGTTCCACTACAAGAAGCACTTATGTAGGAAGTGATATATCGCTTCCGATACGCCTGGATGACTTTGTGTTCTATCACATAACATTAATGCAGGAAACGGTTAAGATTTTGAGCCCCAAACGCTGTGAGAACGAAACGTCGGCAATTTCAACCATTTGAGTTGGTTTTTATATTTCCCTTCTATCCAGAAGAGGTCTCAGACTAAATCCTAAACCATTAATTTAAAAAACTTTGAAGGAAACCTTACCTGTATACATGATTTCTTTCTTTCAAATTTATTTTGAAGAGAAAAATTTTAATATTGAGTAAACCCTTTAAATTTGATACTTTGCATTTATTCTGCAAATAGATGAAGTGGTGGAAGTTATTGATAGCCCAACTTGTTTGCAAAATTTTTCAGTGACAATATTTGCTTGTGAAGCAGACAACGAGCAAGTATCCATTTATCATTTTTAAGAAAATTCTTATAACTGCTGTAGATAATAATAACAAGAATTTGATCAGAGTAATGATTTATGTACAAAGGTATAGTGGCTAAGACCCTTGCTATATTGTCCTGTTGATAACTTCCAGTTGAAGAAGAAGAAGGGTGTTCTTGGAATGTGACATTATAATTAACAGAAGCATTTAATTCATTACCAAAGCACAAAAGTAAGTTGTGCGCTTTATGACAGTGTTGACATTTACTATTCGATATGCATTTTGAATTTGGACGTACTGTGTCCTTTAAACAATTTTATAAATGTTTAATTTCTCCTATTTTACTAAACCTTTCTCTAACCTAATACTCTAAAAATGTAGGACAAGCAGGGATCGAATGATTTTCTTTACATAACATGCATTTGAAATAACGTCTTCTATAGTTTCACATATTTGGTTCAAGAAGGACAAAGTTTCAACTACTGAAGAAAATTGTTTAGGGACTTTTAACTTGCTAAACTCTGCCGCCGTAATAGGAGCTAATTTAGTTTTTAAAATATATGCAATTAAAGCTAATTTAAACTAGGTATCATTTAGCTGTAAGTTTTCTAACTCTTGCAAATAGCGAGAAAGATTATCAAATATTTTACGCAATTCATGAGAAGACTATTTTTGCATTTTATTAATTTCAAAAATAGATTCGAAATGAGAAAATATGCTAAACTCTGCCGTCGTAATAGGATCTAATGTAGTTTTCAAAATATATGCAATTACAGCTAATTTAAATTGGGTATCATTTAGCTGTAAGTTTTCTAACGCTCGCAAATGGCGAGAAATGTTATCAAATATTTTACGCAATTCATTAGAAGATTATTTTTTGCATTTTATTAATTTCCAAAATAGATTCCAGAGGGAAAATATGATAAGCTTTTTGTTGTTGTATCTATCCTTTAGCATTTGCAAGGCAATTTGGTAATTACTAGAAGTTAATTGTTTAGAACCTTTAACCGCATTTTGCAAATAAAAAATTATTTGCACATCGATAAGTTACAATTGACATGAATTAATACCTCAAATGTTTCAAAAAGCTGTTCCATTCTGAGTAAGAACCCGTAAAGCTCGGAATTGATAAAACTGGAAGCTTAACGTTACCTCCAGTAGAAGTTTTTGATGATTGATTTGAATCTACTGATAAATTAGAAGTTAAGGACTGACTTTTTTTGTCGAAATTTTTTTAATTGTTAACGCTCTTGAAATTAAGGTTAAGATTTTTCTTCAAATTCGTCAAACGATAATACATCATTTAATTCAATTGATAAACATTGCGACTCTAGAAATAACTTTTCATAAGTAGCCGCTATTGGTTTAATTTGTTCTAACCTTATGGATAATTCATCCAAAATTGATTAATCAATTCGATCAATGTTAATCGAGACTATAAATTACTCAAATCTATTTAATTATTTAATATTTAACTCAATACTGGTTAATAATGCCTTTACTGCTTCTCTTTTTGGGCCGTTTTATCAAACAAATTTTTTTCTTTGTTTAAATTCTTACTTGTTCTAAAAATACACAAAAGGGTGCATTGGTAAAAGTAATGTGCGTTTCAATAAGAGAACGAATAAATGCGTATACTTATTGTAGTTGACGAGTAGTTTTCAAGAACGTCTTTTTTGTTTTTGGCATTTCCTTCGTTTTTGGAGTTTTATTTAATTAACACAAATGTTGCGTTAAGTTTAAATGCAACTATGTAATTTATTAAAGTTGTTGTAAGCTGATTCATATCGCAAATTGTATCCGGCCCGAAGGACCAAAAATGTTTTGTTCGGTTTTGTTTCGGCTTTATATTCACGTTTTTCCTTGCTCGGTTGTTGATTGGTTTTAGCTTGGTTTTAGTTCGGCTTTTCGGTTTTGGTTTTATATTCGCGTACGTGTTACAAGTTCTTACAAAAGCAACTGTTGTAATCCATGTGAAGTTAGCCATAAATCCAGCCATAAAAATTATTTTTTTCTGTAAAGCTATGTAAATATTACCTATATTGACTTAAATGTTTATAACTACTAAAACAACAATTAATCAACACGAATAATTCATATTTTATCATTTGTTTTTAAAAAAATAGATTAAACAAATTTGCAAAGTACACTTACCCCTTTCGAACTTTAATAGTTTCTTTAATAGTGTTGGCGTAGATTAATTGCTATGCAAATATAGTAATAAATAGTTCTTATATTTATAACAACATATCAAAGAATAAAAGTGTTAATATTTTTGTTGACAACATTGCCAACATCGCGGTGCGCTAGCAACCCGTATAATAAGATTAGGGGTTCAGTAGAAATATACTGGTCTTACCGTCAAGTAAGAAAAAACTTGTCCTCAGGTAAACAACAACTTTTACCTGCACTTCATGTGACTCTTAATTAAGTGTATTAGCATTATTAGTAAATAAATGTTACACAATCAATAAAGAGTAGTTTCTTAATGAGCAATTAGTGTGCGACATTAAATTGGTCTTTCGAGCGGATTTAATAAATAATTAATTAAAAAGAATTTTCCAATCAGCCGGGTGAAAGAAGAATCGAAGCAATAAATAAGAATCTTGACGACTTCGAGGCAAAACAAAGAAATTCTACGTATGGTGACTAAGTGAAAGTGGTGTCTACTAATGTAAGTACGTTATATTGTTTCACTATTAATAATAGCGCAACTGAGAAAATTATTGCAAAAAGAAATTGTTCAAAAAAGATTTAAAGAAAATTAAAGGATACTTAGACAGTGTAGAATCAAGTGATAGGAAATTAAACGAAGAACAATTCGATGTTAAAAAAATACGGCTAGTTCTTTATATAATGCTTATACGGATGTAAATTGTGATGTATTATGTATTGAAGAAAATAACGAGGATGAGGAGGATGTTTTTGAAATTTCCATCAGTCAGTTTTAGTGAAAATCGAAAAGTTGAAATTAAAATACAAGTTTTCCAAAACAAATTGTTCCGAGAGAAATGAAAGAAAGTCAATTTGAGGCATATTAAACATCCAACTCTCCCTGCCATTGATATCCCTATATTTGATGGTATCGATGTCACTTAATTCAATACATTTTATGAATTGTTTTGTGCCTTAATTCATATGATCAAACGTTGACAAATATACAGCGTTTGTGTTATTTTAAAAATATTTAAAAAGAAGGCGTTAGAGTTAATTTCCAGCCTTTCCTGTAGTTGATATCTCGTATAATACAGCATTAGATTTGATTTAGGATAGGTTTAATAATAAAACAATAATTATAAACGCACTTTGAAACAATTATGCGAAATCCCGATAATAACTACTTCATCACAAAACCATTACGGGACTTTATTTCAAAAATTAAACAACACGTGGGTTGTTTTACGTAATTTGAATGAACCAGTAGATCATTGGGACTAAATTTTAGTTTATTTGTTTATGCAAAGTTAGATCACTATACTAATCGGGCTTATCAATTAGAAAGAAATCAAGACAGTTGTCCTAGATTTAAATGAATTTCTATTGTTTTTAGAAAAACGGGCTATTAGTTTAGAGGCGACGGTTAGCAATAACAATTATACTGGTACAAGGCCAAGGTTCAAAATTTTTCTCTAACGTGTCAACAGCGGTACTGGCAAAAGGTGACGGTAAAGCTGACAGGTCATGGATTAACAGATTTAAGAAAATTAAATCCTGCACATTTTGTAAAGAGGGTGCTCATAAAATTTATGCTTCTTACTTTTTAAAAAAATGTTTCTTTGGAGGAAAGTTTATGTGTTAATTAGGGTACCAGCAAATTTATGTGTTAACTGGCTTTTGCATACCGATGACCCACCCGAATGAATTGTCGCTCAAACAACAACGCACCCTGTTGATAGTTCGAATTCGAAACAAGTTTTATTACCAACAGCTCAAGTAATGGTAAAACAAACGATAGACGTTTTGTAGTAGTTAAATGTTTATTAGACACGGGTTCTCAAGCTTCTTTTGTTTTTGTCAGGAATTAGTAGAATTGTTAGAAATTAAGCCATACGAAAATAATTTATCTATGAATGGAATTTCAAATTTAAATACGACTATTTCGTCAAGCATTACTTTACAATTGAAAAGTACAATTAATAATTTTTCGTTTACAGAAGAATTTGCTATCCTTCCGACTATTACGGCAAGGTTACCACAATATTATTTTAACATAAGCGAAATAAGGATTCCTAATAATATCAAGTTAGCGGATCAGTCAGCGGATGTAGAAAACAACTTATGTTCACGAATTTACAGATTTAAGCGGTAAGCAACCAAATGGACTTCCAGAAAAAAACCAATGCTTCCTGGGTAGTTAAAGATTTAGTTTTGCCTCTATTTAGTAGTGGTCGTAGAGTCACCACCGATAATTTTTTACATCTGTTGCCTTTAGCTGAATTTTTGCTTACAAAAAATTACTCTTGATTGAGACCCTGCGCACAAAATAAAACAGACACTCCGAAGTAACTAAATATTATAAATGGTGCAGAGCAATTTTACTCATCAAAATTTGTATTTTCTGATCAATTTGCTATTGATGGCATACACCCAAGAAAAATAAAGTAGTACACGTTCTATCCACTCAACACCTTGATCCATCAGTTTCTGAACATGAACTAAAAAACCCCTCATGATTTTTGGATTATAACGCGACTAAAGGGTGCTGTTGATAATGCTGATAAAATAATTTTGGGAATCTAGTCGGCGCTCGCCGTACCTCCTCGCTGGCCATTTCGTTTTATTTATGAACTGTTATTGATACTGCCGCCTTGAACAGCTTTATTATTATACACAGCCAAAAATCTAATCATGCAAAAACTGCTCATCAAGAAAAACACTTCTACAATGTTTAAGAAAGCAGTTAGCTACTCCCTATATTGAAAGGCGAATACCCGACGTAAGGAATGTTGCACATGCTTATAGAGCCATAGTTGCGTGCGGTTTAGGACAATGTGCAACACAGCCCCAAGAAAACATTCAAATAAACGTTAAAAAAAGGAAGATGCCACATATGCCCTTAATACAAAATGCAACCAGTGTAAACAGTTTGTTCTGTAGAATTCACCGACAACGATTTCAAGCACAATGTGCACCGTCCAGCGTTGAAGAAAATTAGTTACTGTCATTTTTATTCGTATTATTGTTAGTGTTCATAAAATAAATAATAAATTCAAAATAATCGTGTTTTTTTAAATTTAAATTGCCTACATATACTAAAAAAGTTTAGGGTCCTAAGAAACCTGTGCAGTACTTTTAGGTTGGAAAAAATAGCTTTAGTACTTTAAGGGTTAAACAAATGTTTCGGCAAATTTTGAATGGATCCTGACCAAAGACATTTATTAAATATATTGTGGCAATCTACTAAAAAAACACCCATAAAATGCATACAATTGCAAACGGTAACATATGGGTTAAAGTCTAGTCCTTACTTAACCAGCGATGCTTATTAGAATTAGCGCGACAAGAAAAGGATAAGTTTCCGTTAGCGGCAAATGCTTTATTAAACAATTGTTATATAGATGATTTTCAGTGCGGGCAAATACAATATTGGAAGCTCAAAATACCACAAGCAAATTAATTCAGTTATTAAATAGAGCTCACTTCGAATTGCATAAATGGGCCGCAAACTCATAACGGACTTTTAAGAGACATTCTCCAAGGCGGTCAACAATTTTGGAGAAATTTCTATAAATAACGGTCTTCAGATAATAAAAACTTTAGGGTTATCATTAGATATACAAGAAGATGTTTTAAAACGTTTTGTCCAGTTAAAGAATTAGACGGAATGTATTCTAAGCGATTAGTTTTGGCTTTTATTGCCAAATTCATATGACCCATTAGGTTTACTAAGGCCAATAATACTCCGTGCAAAATTATTTATGCAAAAATTGTGGCAAGCTAATCTTATGTGGGATGAAGAATTACCCTTGCAACTTGTTAATGAATGGCATAGTTTTGCCTCTACTTTATTACAAATGAATGTCATTTCGAATTCGCGTCATATTGGTTTAATTAATCAGGTTTTAACAGAATTATTAGGGATACTGTGATGCTTCAGCTGTTGCCTATGGTTGCTGTTTATACTTACGTGTAATCTGATGCAAACAGACAAATAAAGGTTTCCATAATTACATCAAAGTCAAGGGTAGCTTCTTTAAAACAAAACCTCACAATTCCAAAATTAGAATTGAATGGGGCATTATTATTAGCACAACTTTCCGCGTTGGTACATAAGTTATTGCAGGATCAGATAAATAATGTAGTTTTATATTCAGATTCTACTATAACGTTAGCGTGGATTGCTAATAATCACTTACGAACCGATATATACATCGGAAATAGAGTTAAACAAATTCAACAGTTAGCACAAACATTTTGTTGGGGACACGTTAAGTCAGAAAATAACCCAGCGGATTGTTAATTACGTGGGGTTGATCTGCGATCGCTAGAAAAAAATAACTTGTGGTGGAGTGGACCACAATATTTAAAAATCCTGACTTTCTTCATAAAAATGGATTAATAATAGCTTATCGACAGATACAATCGAAAAGTATAACATATGTTTAGCAGTTAATAGAACACAAGAGCTAGAATTATTTCATAAATTTTCAAGTATCAATAAATTAGTACGTACTATAGCATACTGTTTACGTTTTGTATTTAACTGTAAAAATAAAATTAAAAAAGTAAGCAACTTAAATAGAGGTGAACTAAATGATGCTCTTTTGCTTATCATAAGATGTACGCAAAGAATTAGATTTGTCGACACAATCAAACAGATTGAAACAGGAACCGAGATCAAATCAAATTTAAAAACCTTATTTCCATTTGTAGAAAAAGATTTGCTTCAGGGTAGCGGGAGGTTAGCAAATTATTTTCTCGAATTTTCCTAAAAACACCTCATAATATTACCACAAAGAGACCAAGTAACAAGGTTGATTATCAGAAATGAACACTTGGCCTTGCTACATGCCGACACTAAGTGTGTGTTGTCAAATTTAAGAAATAGGTTTTGGTTAATAAACGGTAATCAAGAAGTCAAGAAAATATTACATACATGTGTAACCTGTTTTAAATTGAAGGCAAAGGCTGCAGAGCAATTAATGGGCTCTTTGTCACCAGGTAGAGTGAACAAGGCTAGAGTATTTGAAAAGGTAGGAGTTGATTTTGGCGGACCCTTTTATGTAAAACAATCTAGAATTAGGAAATCACTAGTAACTAAAGCGTATATTGCATTCAAAAGAAAGGAACACCAACTGCAGCGTCTATTTAACCAACAGAAAACCACCAAAAACTGCACCAAAAACTTAACTCGGACACGTGTTTCAACAGCTAAGCTGTTATCATCAGCGATACCGATACTAAAAATAAAAACAACGGGAAGCTTATATATACTATCTGCTTATCACGCATCGTTAAACTTAATTGATTCTTAGATAAGCTTAAATAATTCCGAAAATCCTAATGGACCGTTATCATCATAATTCATAAGCAAATTTCTGTTTTTAAAAATTTCTAAACTTTCATAAGAATCAAGTTCGTTTTTATTATCTACCCTCTTAATTAATTCAATGTCGCCTACTCTATGGCCATTTTCAAGCATATGCATGGCAACACTGGACCTATCTGTGCGATGATATTTGACATGAGCTACGTGCTCTTTAAAACGAGTTTTAATAGGTCTCTTGGTTTGCCCTATATATACTTGGTTACAGTCTTTACAATTAATTTTATATATTCCCGATTTATCACACATTTCTATTGGGTCTTTCGGATTGCCTAAAAGATTTTGCAAGTTGTTACTACTAGAGGTTACTGTTTTATAATCAAATTTTGAAAATATTTTTGAAGACCTTTTGTGTATGTGGGATAATTTGGTAATTTGACATATTTCTTATCTATTTTGCTATTACTAGTTCCTAACGTTGTAATGTTTCTAATGTTTAACTTATGTTTATGTTTTCTAATTATGTTTGTGACAATTGATTCTTGAAAACCATTGTATGATGCAATCTGCTTAATATTTCGCAGTTCTTTATCAAAGTTTTGTTTTGACAATGGGAAATGTAATAATCGGTGAATCAAAAGTTGAAAGATGCAAGTTTATGTTGCATACTATGGTTGGAATCATTTGTTATAAACCTCATAGTGTTAGTGTCTTTACGATAAATATCTATATCTAGTTTGTTGCCATTTCTTGTCACTAAAGTGTCTAAGAAAGGTAACTTAAGGTTTGTTTCTGTTTCATAGGTAAACTTGATCGTCTCAAATTTTGAATTTAAAATTTCTACAAATTGCTGAGGGCTGTAAACTTTAGTGTCGATGACTGCAAAAACGTCATCTACATATCTACACCAAATTCTAGGAAAATAATCTAATTTATTTTTTTATATCAGTTTCAAATTTACCCATGAACAGGTTAGCCATAAACGGAGATAAGCTGTTACCCATTGTTGTTACCATAATTTTGTTGATAAATATTATTGTTAATTTGAAAGTAGGTTTTGACTCATACATAATCTTGCTAATTTAATAAAATTATCTACTTCTGAATTGTCTAAATGGTTTTGGTGTAACATATCTTTCAAATAATCTAAAGTGATATCTATCGGAACGCTTGGAAACAATGAACAGACATCGAATGAAACTAAAACTTCGTTCTCAGTCAGCTCAATGTTTTTAATTTTTCAATAAAATCGTATGAATTTTGAACACTGAAATTTGATTGTTGATATTCAAAACTGTTGAATTTATTTGACAACCATTTAGATATCAGATAAGTAGGAGCATTAATACCTGAAACAATGGGACGCATTGCTTTTCCGGGTTTATGTATCTTAGGTAAACAATACATTCTAGGATTTAGGCAATCCGAAAGACCCAATAGAAATGTTGATAAATCGGGAATATATAAAATTAATTGTAAAGACTGTAACCAAGTATATATAGGGCAAACCAGAGACCTATTAAAACTCGTTTTAAAAAGCACGTAGCTCATGTCAAATATCATCGCACAGATAGGTCTAGTGTTGCCATGCATATGTGAAAATGGCCATAGAGTGCGACATTGAATTAATTAGAGGGTATATAATAAAAACGAACTTGATTCTTATGAAGTTTAGAAATTTTTAAAAACAGAAATTTGCTTATGAATAATGATGATAACGGTCCATTCAGGATTTTTCGGAATTATTTAAAGCTTATCTAAGAATCCAATTCAGTTTAACGATGCGTGATAAGCAGATAGTATATATAAGCTTCCCGTTGTTTTTTTTTTTTATTATCGGTATCGCTGATGATAACAGCTTAGCTGTTGAAACACGTGTCGAGTAAAGTTTTTAGTGGTTTTCTTGGTATATTGCATTATGTGTTTGTTCTTTTGTTACTAAAGGCAATCCATTTAGACTTAGTGTGCTGATTTAACAACAGACGCGTTTTAAGCTGCGTTTAAACGTTTTATAGGAAGACGTGGTAGACTTAGTATAGTTTATAGTGGTAATGGTACTACCTTTAAGGGTGCAAATAATAAATTAAAACAATTATTTCAATTAATTAACACTAAGGAATATCGGTTTAAGGTAGAAAATACAGCGACTTCCCTAGGAGTAAATTGGTCATTTATACCAAATTATTAACCTGTATTTGGAGGACTTTGGAAGCTGGAATTAAGTCAGTTAAATATCATTTGTATAGATTAGTAGGCAAGTTAACGTTAACTTATGAACAATTGAATACGATCTAATTGAAATAGAGGCAATTTTAAACTCTAGACCGTTCAAGTCCAATGAGTGACGACTTGTCCGATCTAAACTATTTATCTCAGCTCATTTCCCTAATTGGTACAGTTTACCTCAATTCCAGAACCTAATTCTACCACTGTCCCAACAAATCGATTAAAATTTTTGGAACGAATGTACAAAAAATACAACAAATGTTTTGGAAAACTTGGAGTAAGGATTACATAAGCCAATTACAAAACAGGCCAAAATGGCATAACAGTGTGGTCAATATTCAAAAGATTCTTTGGTCCTTGTTATAAAGATATCGCCCTCCATTTTGAATGAACGCTGGGTAGAATCTCTAAGGTTATTCCTGGAAGGGATAAAAAGTACGTGTGGTGGAAGTAGTCACATCTAGTGGCATCATGCGCACGTCCATTTCAAATTACCTTTAGAAAGTAATCAAAAATGTTAAGTTAAGATAATTGTGTTTAGTTTGTTTAGCATGCAAGTAACTTGCGGCCAATATGTTGACTTAACATTGCCAACATCGCGGGGCGCTAGCAACCCGTATAATAAGATTAGGGTTCAGTGCTCAGTAGAAGAAATACTATAAATCTTACCGTCAAGTAGAGAAAAACTTGTCCTCAGGTAAACAATAAGTTTAGCCTGCACTTCATCTTCGACTCTTAATGAAATTGATATTAGCATTATTAGTAAATAAATGTTACGTCAATCATAAGAGTCGTTTCTTAATGACAGCAATTAGTGTGCTACAATTTTTTAAAACGAAAATATTTGATCTCAAAGTGATGGCTACGCGCTACATTAAGTAAATACTTAGTGAGACGTTCGAAGGTAGATTTGAGACGTGTTGGCGTGGAGTTAATTTTAGAGTTAATTCAGCAATAAATAGTTAGTATAATTATAAACAACATATCAAAGAATAAAAATGCTAATAATTTTAAAACGAAAATATTTGATTTGAAAGTTATGGCTACGCGTGACATTCTTAGAGTATGTTCAAGAGTAAATTGAACGTGTTGCCGCCGATCAATTTTTAGGAAAATTAACAATAAATAGTTTTATAATTATAAATAACATATCAAATAATAAAATGCTAATACTTTTAAATCGAAAATATTGATCTCAAAGTGATGGCTGCGAGCTACATATTTAGTAGACGTTCGAAGGTAAATTTGAACGTCTTGGCGTGGAATCAATTTTTTAGGCTAATTTAGCAATAAATAGTTATTATAATTATAAACAACATATTAAAAATAAAAATGCTAATATTTCTTAAATCGAAAATATTTAATTTCAAAGTTATAGCTACGCGCGACATTATAGTCTATACGTAGAGTATGTTCCAGCGTAAAATTAGAGATTTTCTCTTCTATGTTTTTTGTTTCTATTAAGTAAATATTAGCATTTTTTATTATTTGATTTGTTGTTTATATTTTAGAAACTATTTAACTCTTGAACAAACTCCAAGTATGTCGCGCGTAAACATAACTTTTGAAATCAATTATTTTAGATTTAAAAAATATTAGGATTTTTATTCTTTGATATGTTGTTTACAATTATAAAAATTATTTTTGCTGAATTTGCCTAAAAAGTGATCGACATTTCATACTTTCTAATTCACCCTCAAACGTACTCTACGTATAGACTGGAATGTCGCACGTAGCCGTAACTTTGAGATTAAATATTTTGTTTTAAAAAATAGTAGCAATTGTATTCTTTGATACGTTGTTTATAATTGTAAAAACTATTTATTACTAAATTTGCATAATAATTAATCCACGCAAACAGTATGAAAAAAGCTCTTAATTCAAGGTATAAGTGAACTTTGCAAATTTGTTTAAACAATTTTTGTTTGTTGTTTTAGTAATGTTATAAACATTTAACTCAATATAGACAATATTTACATAGCGTTACAGAAAAATCTATTTTTTATGGCTGGATTTATGGCTAACTTCACATGGGTACTGTTGTAAAAGACGAGAAATATTTTAATTTTCTTTATTACTTAACAGTCATTGTGCAAGTTTATGATGTTTAATAACTATGTTCGTCATTTGTTACAGAATACAACAACCAACAATTTATTATCATTTATGGCAATATTTTTAAATAATTAATTTTTAAATAAATAGTTATTTTGTGTAAATCTGCAAATCCATTTAAAACTAAAATTAGAACTTTCGAGGACGCGTTTTTCTCCTCAAGAATAGAAAATTACTCTTTCTGTTTCCGTTTAGGAATTTTAATTTTTAATAGGTATGACCTATTTTTATAATAGTTGATCTTAAACTATTAACTAAATTTTGTGACCTTTATTCACAAATAACGCAATAATTTAGGACATTTTATTGAGAATTCCATATAGTGACCAACCCGAGGGATGAGGTTCTTCGTGCTGCGTCCGTCCGTTGAATCATGTTGCTGGATGAACACGTCTTCCGGTCTTATCAGTTCATTCAAATCGGATGCACAGAAATGTTCTATGCGATATATTGCGTGGAGTTAAAACTGTAAAACCCTTTGGTGCAATTAAATAAAACAGAATTTATAAAACTGAAATTAATCTTTTCGTATTTCGTAAGAATAATTAAATTTTCAAAGTTTGTTGGTCCGTCTTGTACAATCAAGGCTTTAACAATGAAAAGATATTATTTTCTTAATTTATGAACCTTTCTAAGAAGCTTGAAACTAAGCCTTTAACCTTTGATGTTGAATACTATTTGCATTAAATGGGTTTATATTCTTTGATTACATTTAATATGACAAAATTGTGCCTTAATAAGAAAAACAAATACGAATTTTCATTGGCAAAAGCGTAAAATGCTTAAAAGTTTTAAATAAGTCCTAATAATCTAATATTGTTTTTAAGAAATGGTTATTTTATACATAGATCTATGCAGTTTGAGATTACAAAAATTGGTTAATACAAAAATTTTATCATATGAAATAAAACTTCCACAATCGAAGTCATAGAAAAATATTCATTACCAAAATTATTCATTTTATAAGGGGTTTTATCAAACAGGAGACTTGGATGAATGCCAAAAATTGTTAATTATTTGTCGAATTTTTTTTTGCTGACGAAACTATTTCACACAAGTCTAAAACCACTTTACTGAAACACATACAACTCAACTTTATAACTCAGATATTAATTCTAAAGCATTACGACCCACTACACTCTACAAAACCAGCTCTCGTTCATCCAATTTCCCACGCCTCTTTTTTCTCTCGGTGTCTCCTCTCCCGCTTCACCGGTAATTTTTCACTTCTCAACACTCCCTTGAATTGGGCACTGCATTAGAGCCCAATTCCAATTTTTTCGCATAACACTCGCGCTCTATTTTACTCAAACTTTAGTTAGGATGTCGGCAGCATTGTATTTACTGGGTATATACAGAAGTTATATCATTTTTTCTCTGATCCCTTCTCTGATCTTGACTAATTTTATGTCGATGTGCTTACTGCGTTCGTTAGCAATATGTTTCGCAGCTAAGTTGTCCATATGACGTATGAGTCATGTTTTTTCGCTCCTTATTTCATTTAATTTATCAAGCAAATTTCTCATCCAGCTTACTTTTTTTGTGCACTAGCACAGTGCAATAAATTCCGCTTCAGTTGTGCTCAATGCCATACATCTTTGTTTTCTATGGGTTCATGACGCAGCTCCGCCTGGTAATTGAATTAGGTATCCAGTAACAAATCTTCTGTCCACGCAATCGCTTTCCCAATCGGCATCTGTATATGTTTTTAAACTATCGGTTCTGTTTTTGTTGTATGTCAATTTAAAACTGTCTGTGCCGCGTAAATATCTCAAAATGTGCTTCACACTATTCCTATGGTCTTGTGTTGTCGGGTTTGATGAAAACTGCTTGTCTTCTGATAACGCAGTTTTAGGTCTTCATCTATATCGCTATTATTTTTCTTAAATTTCGATCTCACTAACAAAGGAATACCTGCGATTTTGGACGTTTTCTTATTTGTTTCTTCTAATAATTCTTCCACGTAATCTGGGTGATCTAACGTTGTTCCATTCTTTAAATTTTGCTTTTAAACGTTCCTTCATTTCATCAATCTTTCCCGTTTTTTCGTGAAGAACTATGTCGTCCGCCTAGGTTGTTAGTATTGACTCTCGATCTTCATTGTAATATTGTTGTTACAATAAATTTTTGCCGTAGTTTTGTGCCGGTCCAATTTAAATATTTTAAGTCCGTATCTGTATTTTACCAACAACTTTTCTAAAATAACTAAATGGCCTTCACGGCTAAATAGCAAACAATTTTGATAACATACTTATCTGCCAGTTTTCGTTTCAAAAGTATAAGTAAATTTTACGGTTATTTGTAATATAATAAATAATAAAATAAATAAATAATCAAACATACGTTTTACATTTAATTTCATTCGGTCACTACCGGATCAGAAGAAATCATTATTTTTGCTTAGGCTTATTTATTTTTTTTTAATGCCACAACCATCTCGGTGAGTGTAAAAATAATTCTAATTTGCTTTTTATTTTTCCATTTTTTTATTTCTTAGGCATTTTGTGGTATTTGTAATCTTACATTTTGGAAATTCTGGTTTTCAATTTATGCCTATACAATTGCAATAATATTAGTGATAAGTGCACATCGCGCCCAGATATCCACTTAAAAATTTTCCATTTTAAAACCGCCTACAGCTTCTCAGAGGATAGTCAGACTGTGGACAGAACAGATGAGTACAAGCTTAAAGGGCCAAGTTTTTTTAGTTTTAGTGAGGTATTTTTATTATTTTGTTTAAAACAAACGTTTATCATTATTTTATTATTTGTATTTCCGTTTGTCAATTGCGACGAAAGGTTCGAACTGATCAGTGCAACCAAAACAATTATTAAACTCAAATAATAATTTATTTACAATCAAAATTATTATTATTTATTAAGGTTTGTAACTTAATTGGTTTATTTTAATCTTTGTTCAATGTGTTGTTTAAATTTGAGAATTAGCTTTGGTATAAAGATAATAAATTTTTCTTTTATTATTTTCTATTGAGATTCCTAAACTTTGCCGTGCGTAAGAAAAAATCACGTGATAAAAAAAAGTAACAAGTTCTCGCCTGCTTATCTTTAAATTTTTATTTCAATAAAATGGCAGCAAAATACAAAATTGCACCAAGTTATCTTAAACTCAATGAGCTTAAGTATGAGTTACAAATTGGGGGTTATGGGGTTGTGAAAGATGTGGGTGTTATGCGAAAAGAGTTAGATAGATTTTGATCAAGAAATAAAAGAATGCAGTGAAAAAATAAAAGTGTTGACACCCTTCTCCTTAAAAAGATTTGCATATTTTAAACACAAGGCTTTCTCATTTAATGGATTGGGTTGACTCAAATACGGATAAAAAAGGACAAAAAAGCAAAAGAAAGTCATGCTGCTATCATATCTGCTGTTTTACATGTGAGTGAAAATTACAAGCCATTTTAAAGGAAAGAAGCAAATCTCAAAGGCTGAATGAATCTTTTCTGCAAAGCGACACTGACAGTGAAAAGGTAGAACAATCTGATAAAAAGGTAAGAATAAGGGAAAATAAGAATGAGGTAAATTTTTTGTTTCTCACAGCACCGAAGGTAAAAAGCACTAATGCCCCATAATCGCTCTGAAGAAACCGCCAAATATTTTCAATTACTTAAGATCTCATTTAAAATCAGTACCTGTGTACAAATGGGGTTTTGATATTTGCATAGGGTCAAAGAGTTAAGATTTGCTAGACTGGGAAAAAAATGTTTAATACGTATATTGACCTTTTTTACTGGAAAAGCTTTAATTTGGTTCAGAAGCATTAAGGCAGAGATTGTGTCATAGGGAAATTTTCAACTCAGAGTTAAAGAAACAATTTTTACTATGGGTCATTCTATTCTCTTTGAAGAATTTGTTGATGGTTTCGTTCCATAATATACCGGATTCATGGAGTCCGTACATATCTTTTTTTTTAATTTACAAACGTATTTGTGATTATTTTCCCACTATTTTCTTGTTTTGAACTATCTAGTATTTCTATGTACACGTCGTTTTTTATTTCGGAATTTAAATAAGCAACATTGATGTACATATGTTCAACTAGCCAGACGTTTTTAACGCTTGTGTCATTTCTTATGACCACTGGAGCAAAAATTTTATCGTAATCAACTGTCGTTACCGAGTATAACCAGCCTTGCCTTGTATCGCATTACTCTTCTAGTGTAGTCTAGCTTTTTCTTGAATATCTATCGACTTTGTAAAATTCGTTTGTCTTGAAGGCGTTTGATTATTTCCCAAGTATTATTTCTCGAAGGTTGTATAATTCTTCACGGAAGGCTGTTGACCATTCGTCTTTTCGTTGCCGCTTAAAGCTTTTTTTAAATCTCGATTCGTTTTTCTCTACCTTTAATGCCGTTAAACATTTCTTCTCGTCCATATCGTAACGTCAAACCTTATGGGTTTTCTTATTGTTCGTCCATGTCACGTAATTGGCAGTTCTTCAGTTTGATTTGTCTAGTCTAATGTGTTTTTCAACCGTTTCTTAATCTTCGGTTGCTTGTTTTCTTGAACTTTGTCAATTGCTCGGACAGCTTTTAGTTCATCACTCTCTTCTATTTCATTATCCTTTTCTAGTGCTTAAGCTTCCTGTACTTCTGATGTGTGTCAGATTATGGTTTCATCCGTTTTGTTTTGTTGAGGAAGTTGCTAATCCTTCATTGGCATATGGTTTTCATTACATTTCACGTCCTTGCTTATTATGATTCTCTTACTTTTGTTATCCCATAGTCGATAGTTCTTTCAATAACTATCGTAACCAACAAATATGGCTTCCATTTGTGTCGTTTCCCATAATTAAGGTACGAGAATTTGCAATCAAATCTTTTCATATGTTTAATGTAAAAATTCGTCATTTTGTAATACCAAAACTGAATTTTGATGCAGAGGAGCATATTGATTTGATCGACTGGCAAAACAATAACATCACTTTCCCCACACTACTTCAAAATTTAAAGCTAGACGAATTGCGAAAGATACAACTCCGCATAAAATTATGGAGATTACATATTATCTCTGTCACACGCAAGCCGTGGAAAGATGCGTAAAGCTGGTAACGGAAGCTTTGTTAGCAATCGTTAGATCTAAGAAACGAGATGGAATTATAAAACAAAATTAGAATCTCGTAAATTAATGCCACAATTTGAGAGTAAAAGGACTTTTCACCTACATCTTTTGGTTAGGATAACGAAAGAAAACATTTGTCCACTATTCAAAATCAAAATTCCAAATATTGATTTTTCATTTTTTTTTTTTGAGTTCCAGTAGGAGGCAGAAGATACATTAGAATAAAAAACTGTTGATAAAATTTTTTTGAGAATAACAAAAGATAACTTTTTGCCCTATTCCAAAACAAAATTCCAAATTTGAAGTTTTTTGGCCCGCCCTAATGGGGTGTTATTGAGTAGTACGGATGGACCCATAATGCGTCTATTGGTAAACGTGATATAGGTTAGATTTATCGCTGTTAACTGTTATTCTCCATTTATGGAACCAGTCTAGAAGGGTGATTTTGTGGATGTGCTGTAGCTATTTCCGGATTTTCACTGCTCGAGAGAATAGCCGCATCATCGGCGAAAGTCACAATTAATGTGTTGTTTATGAGAGGTGTATCAGAGGTATACAGTAGAAAACCCAACACGCTACCTTGCAGTACTCTAGAGGTAACTTTGTGATAAGTAGACACGGAGATATTGATATGAAAGGTCCTGTCGCTAAGGTATTACTTTAATAGCAATTATAGTTGGCTAGGGAAGTGGAGTTTAATTTTGTATAATAAACTAGTGTGCCATATCTTGTCAAATTCTTGCTGGATATTTAAAAATACAGCTGTACAGATACGTTTTGTTTCAAGGTTCTCCAATATTTGAGTAACGATTCGTAAACCTTTGATAAATCGTCTAGTGGTGATCGCGGAATCTGAACTGGTAATTTGGTATTAGGTGTTCTATATTTACGTCACTATAGATTGTCTTGAGGGAGTAGTCGTTTGAACACCTTGGATGTCAAGGTAGTAGACTAATTGGACGGCGGAGAGAAGGTTTTCTACGACTTCTCGATTGCTGTAATTTGTGCAAAACTAGGTTGGAAAATTACATAGTTTGAGGATGCTTTTAAAGATCGTAATGAGGAGTACTACGGCTTTTCTAGGAAGATTTTGGAGGACTTCTGTCACTTTCAGGTCATATCCTGGGGTATTACGGGTATTGGTGGCTAATATTTGTCGCCAGACTTCTCTTGGTGAAGAAAGTTTTATTGGTAATGCCAATTACCTTGGGTCCAGTAATTTCAGAGTCATCAATATTTGGTTGAGGTTGCGATGTCGTAAATATGTTGGCAAAGTATTCAGCTAATGTTTCCGCCTTATCTTCATATAATCTGGCCCAAGTTTCGTCAGGTATTTTGATGGGAGGTATGGTGGCTATTGGCGTTTTGAACTTGTTGGTTGCTTTCTATAATGTGCACTCATCAGGTGAAAGGTTAGTAACATAATGTTGAAAGGTGTTGTTCTTTGATTCTATTAATACATTGTGTAATTGATGTGTAAGTTTGTTGAGTAGAGTTTTGTCATGCTTATCTCTGGTTCTTTGCCACTTTTTTCGTGCTTTCAATTTTTAGACAACAAAGTCCTTTATCTGACAAGGAATGTTGTGTATTTGTTAATGACCCATTAGGTTGGGTTTAGCTTGCCAAGCAGCATTTTGTATCATAGTTGTCAGATCATCAAGATCTTCGGCATTTTTTATTCACATTGCAAGATGGAAGTTTCCTTCTAGCAGATTTTTAAAGTAGGTCTAGTTGGTGAGTTTTGTATATAATTTTGAGGTAGGTTTTTTGTAGATAATTGTATTACTTAGGGTAATTATGACCGGGGAGTGGTCAGACGAAAGATCGAAATTAGCTTCTACTCGTGTAAATGTATTTGTTATACTGTCAGGGAGAAAGGAGAACGTGTAGCTTTATGTTTGTACTATGGATTTTATTGGTCTGATGAGACACCCATTTGTGATGATCAATAGTATGAATGATGTTAATTTATTGATAACGGTTGAGAGCATGTTTAAGACTATGCTGTTCTGACTAATAAAAGTGTAATAAAGCAAAATTAATAACTTAAAAATATGATTATAATTATTGTTTTAATCCACGCCCAGGGTGGGTAAATAAACGAGGTAAGCGGTTGTATCTCGAAAACCAGTCATCGTATCGACTTACGGTAAAAATTATATGATAAAGGAAACCAAGACAAAATACTGTAAATTATTTTTAATTGTTAAAACAGAAAAGTATTCCGGGATTGAACTGTGCCCAAATGGCAATCGCAGTTTCAAAGGTTTTGCAAACGAATTGTACGGCGAGAAACTTCAAACAAGATTCACTACTCCATGTCTTTTAAAAAAATTAATTTTAAAGTAGTGCGACGTTTAACCAAATGATCACTTATTTTTCAAAAATATTTTTTATATTATATAATATGATATCATTTTTAAAAACTACGTTTTGTTAGGATTTTAAATCATTCATCACAATTTGGAGTAAAATCAAAATAGCAATTAGTTGTTTAAGTAAATGATTCCAAGTCAGTATACATTATATTAAAAAAAGAAAGATTCAATATGGCGTTTAAGTTTAAAGAAATATTAGATTTAGAAGAATAAAAGTTTTGATTAAACAGTAAGAAATATGTTATAATAACCGTTAAACACACATCGAAAGAGTGTATCTTTTATAGCAAAAGTAAAAAAAAATATGTTTTCTAGAATTTTACATGATTTATTATTGATTAGAAAGAAATAAACGTCTAAATTAACTAAACTGTTTAAACAGGTTTCTGATTCATCAAACCAAATGAAACGCTCTCTCCATTGAACGCGTTTTAAGACCAAAGCTTTTAGAAAAAAATAGTTTAAGTAAAAGTTATAGATAATAAAAATATCCTACAACTTTTCTTTCATAAGTTTTTGCATAATTATTATTCTTGGTGATACTGTTAAATCAATTACCTCATTAAATACTTGTCGGGTCAGAAAGTTTTGAAAAAAAAACATATTTTTTTAATTCAATTGCAATATTTCGTGGTTGCAATAATAAATCCAATATATTGTTATTCAAAACAATTTTGAATGGATAACTATAAAGAACAGACTTGCCAAAACGTAATAAATTACTATAGTATCGAATCAGTAACATTGGTTTAAAAGGTACTACTACATTTGTAATCAGTCACCATCGACTACTTAAAAGTTTAAAAACGAATTTGGATATTTATTTTTTTAGTTTCTAATCTTAAAATAGCATTTCTCCAAAATGTATTAATTTTTTTAAACTTAACCGCAATATTTAAAAAATATAACATTCTTAATCAGTCACGATGAAGGACTCAATAAACTTTAGTAAAGTTTAAATCAAACATTAATGACTATAACAAAGTCGTCTAAACGGTGAACTTTGGATTTAGGCAATACTTACTGCTTGCTACATAAAAAATAGAAGAGTGAGAGCTGGAATCTACATCAAAAATACCTTTCAAGCAACTTGACTTGAAAACGGCATTGGAGTTTACGTAAAAAGTAGTGAAACAATGTTTTTGCAGAAATTGAAAATTTCCAACAGGAAACAATTTACAGACATTATTTTAAAATGCAGATATTCTAAAATCACTCTTGTACCTCCGACACTTCAGTAGATATTGCCATGCGGTTTTCGCCATTGTGTTTCTCATTAAAAATAAGTCTCAGACACCGACATCAATTTTTGCCTATCTCAATTGGATGAAGGAGTTTCTCTTTAAAAGTGTTGAAAATGACCCACCATGTACACTAAGTTGCATAAATAATATTTGAAAATTATGATAGTATGTACTTGTTCAACTTGTGAAACATTTTCATTGGGACACGCTAACGTAACTCTACTGTTCGAATATTTAAAAAATCCGTAATTAAAGTATTCTAAAAGTCAATAACAAAGTGTATTTTGACTCAAATAATAATTTTAAAATTTTCGTCCGATCAAGCCAGTTAGAACATTTATTTGAGAAATTCCATAATTTAAACGTTACACTTTAATTTGTAAATTACATCGTAAGTAACCTAATCATTTAAATGATTTGTGCATTGCGGTATAGATTATTTGTACGTCTTTGATGTGTGTGTATTTATTGTTCGTTCGTATGTCTCAAACATACATAGAAGGACAATCGTTATTGCATTCATTCATTGAATATATTTTGTTCTATAAATATATGAAACACTTTAATTTATACAGTACTTCTGTTCAGTAATTTTTATTTAATTTGTTCGAGTAAACACCTTTGTAAGGTTTCAGTTTTTCCAAATTACCTTTCTTGAAATGGTATCTGCCGGTTTTAACAATGAAAATTATTATGTTACTCATTTTTATTTACAACAAAGATGTTTTTGTATTTTTATCGACAGACCTCCTTTTCATATTTTGATTACTTATTTTAAAATGTATTTGTGAAAAACTGGAAACAAGTCAAGTTTTTTTCTATTGTCTCGTAAACACAACTGAGACAATCTAATTGAAATGCATATTAATAAGGATATGTGAAAATGTTAAAAATAAATGTTTCATTTTAAGTTGTATTTTTTCAGATTTTTAAAATGTTTCCTTTTGTTTTAATTTTACTGAGTACTTTATTAAGTTTATATAATGTAGTAATGATTTATATTTTTATTGGGTTCACCCTATAAGAAGGCTTTTAAGTTGGTACGTCATAAATCTTATAAATGTATTGGGAATTCAAAATCTAAAAATGACATATTGGTCAATGTTATATTTTACAATATATTTATAATTTCTACAATACAAGAAAAGACCAACTTGCATGGCAACTTTTGATGTTTACGGAAAAAGCTGCGAATACATTTTTGATTTAATAATTAAAATAAAAATCCTACCGTTAGTCGGCATTTTATATTAACTCTTAGTAGGCTAAAACTAAAAAAAAAAAAAAAAAAAAAAAAAAAAAAAAAAAAAAAATTTATTTATTCGTATGGTACATTACACAAATATTGTATTGTGATGTAAGTGTTATGTATGGTGCCCCAGAAGATCAGTATAAACCTGTATAGTGTGGTGACGAAACCGTGTGCAATAGTGGATTGGTTCGTCTTGGCAAAGCATTTACTTCAAGGTTTAGGAAAACCACTAAAACCTAAACATGCCAACCCTTACCCACCCTAGTATTCACATGTAATAATATTAATTAAGTGTGTAAACATTATAGAAGGTAAATAAGAACATAAAATATAACAGCACAGCCATTGCATGACGACATATAATGGACCGGTCCAAGCGCCAGTCACGACAATGACGAAAAAATAGTAGGTTAAAGAAATAGCAAAACAAAATAATGGAAAAACAGATAATCAAGACAAGAATACAAAACATTGCTGAACTTCAGATGTCCTTCAGATTCGTAAGCCATAATATTGCTTCATCCGTTAAATTATGAATGTTTGGAAACCCTCCTTTAAACTTCGTTAATTGACAATCCTCTACAATATGTGTAACGGTCTCTGGTTCGTTTCCACAGTCACAATTTGGATTAGAAATCGCACCCCATTTGAACAACATAGAGTTGCATTTTGAATGGCCTGTTCTTATGCGATTTACTTTTGACCAAATTTTTCTTTTTTGATCAAAGCCCGGGACTTCTATTGTTGGATCATCAATGAGATGTTTATTGAAAACATCAACTCCAGACCATAATTTTTTCCACTCTTCAACTTCAGAAAAGCCGTACTTAAGTAG
Organism: Abscondita cerata; assembly: GCA_030710515.1. NCBI lineage: Eukaryota > Metazoa > Arthropoda > Insecta > Coleoptera > Lampyridae > Abscondita > Abscondita cerata. The sequence continues at coordinate 36,059 of JALBCR010000513.1, read as the reverse complement.
TCTTGCAACCATATAGGACTTCGAGATTTAAGTCTTTTAGCAGGAGGGTTGTCAATGTCATTCCAAATTGGTAACTTTTTGTTAAGTTGGCATTTATCCCATTCTCGTTTTAACGCAGCTTTTCGTCGAATGTTCGATGGAGTAATATTACAAAGAACAGGAAGCCAATCGAGAGGAGTAGATTTAATGGTTCCACTAATTATACGCATAGTGCAATTCAACTGGGCATCTATTTTTTTGTATGATAACTATTCAACCAGACAGGAGCACAATATTCTGCTGTAGAATAAACTAATGCCAATGCAGCTGTACGAAGTGTCTTTGCATCTGCTCCCCAAGTTGTTCCAGCTAATTTTTGAATGACATTATTTCTTGTTTTCATTTTTGTTTGACTTTTTCTAAATGATCTTTGTAAATTAAAAACGTATCTAAAGTTACTCCCAGATAAACTGGGTTAAAATTATGGTTTAACTTTGTATTATTAAAGATAACATTAAGTTTTCTACTTTTTTCTCTATTACTTAAATGAAAACAAGAAACCTCTGTCTTTTTAAGATTGGGGCATAATCGCCATTTTTGAAATAATTTTCCATAATACGCAAATCATCAGATAGTTTATTTTCAATTTCGAAAAAATCTGAATGTTGAAATGAAATTGCCATATCATCGGCGTAGACGAATTTTCGACATTGTAATGAAGGAAGATCAGAAATATATACATTAAAAAGAATAGGTGCAAGAACCGATCCCTGTGGAAGACCATTATTTAAAAATCTAAATTTACTGCTTTTATCTCCTACAAAAACTCTAAACTTCCGATTAGACAACATATTTTCAATAAAAGAAATAATTTTGGAACAAGGAATGACGTTAAACAATTTAAAAAGTAAACCTTCTTTCCACACGGTATCGTATGCAGCAGTTAAATCTAAAAAGGCAACTCCAGTTTTAAGTTTTTTCTGAAATCCAGCTTCGATATGTGTTGTTAATGCCAATACTTCATCACAACAACTTCTACCGGATCGAAATCCTGCTTGTTCAATTGGTAATTTCTCTTCTATTAACGGATTAATTCTTTGAAAAATCAATCTTTCCAAAACCTTATAAATTACACTTAACAAACTTATTGGACGATAAGAAGTTGGGTCTGTAGGACATTTGTTTTTCTTTAAAATTGCCACGACTTTACATTTCTTTAAATCTGTTGGTAACTTACCTGTATTATAGATATTATTGAGAAACATAAGTAGCCACTTCAAAGAATAATTTCCCAAATTTTTCAGAAATTCTGGATGTATTCCATCAAACCCAGCAGCTTTCTTTGATTTGGTCTTTTTAATGCATGTTTTAGCTCTTCTACAGTAAAAGGTCTGGATATATCTTCTGAGATAGGTGTAGATTTTCTTTTCTTTTGTAGACACTTTTTCATCTTTGTGATAGTCGATTTGTCCACTTTTACTGAGTTTGAAACATTAACCAACCGAGAAGCAATAGAATTTGGAGAAATTTTTGTATTTGTTTTAGAAGATTGATTTGTAGAACCTAATTTATTTAAAAGTGCCCAGCTTTTACGACTTGAATGTACGAAATTCATATTTTCCATTAATGAATTCCATTTCTCTTTTCTTCCATTATTTAGAGATGACAGTACAGCATTCCCATTTTCTTTATTTGGATTTTCTAGATATGATTTGTACAATCTGTTTGTTTCAGTTGACCAACATGGGACATATTCCTGTCGAAAACCACGTGGAATGGATTTTTTGCTGCACATTTAACAGCACCTACAAACCTAAAATAATTATCAGAAACCGGTGGTATCCATCTAAGAATAGAATCGAGAGATGTTCTATAGTGTATCCAATTAGCTTTCTGAAAATTCCATCTTAGTTTTCCTAAAGATTCTACAAACGGAATTTGAAGTCCAATTTGTATTAGCGAAGGTCTATGTTGACTTCTTGGAAAATCGTTTAATACCATACGTGTTGATTGTAATGGAACCATGTCACGATCCATTGATACTAAACACAGGTCCGGGCTGTAATCGTTTTGCCATCGACCGGAATAAAATGTTTTGTTGTCTTTTGGATCGTATACTAAATGTATGTTTTGAAATTCCATCCATGTTTGTAACGTTATTCCATTGATATCGTTGTCTTTGTAGCCCCATAATGTGTTGTGACAATTAAAGTCACCAACATATACACATGGATGAGGAAAAACGACATTAAAAGTTTCTGGCCAAGGTATTGGAGGAGGTTTGTAAATATTTACTACGTGTAAATCTCCTATTTTAGTAGTTATAACGAAAATTCCAGAAATGATACTTTTTGTATATTTTCGTATTGAATATTTTCTTTGACGTATGTTGCTATTCCATGAATCGGGCTCTCAATAAAGTCTACTAATTGAAAACCTTTTACTATACCTTTATTGAGTATACTTGTCTCATCTCCACAGTGTGTTTCCTGTAAAAGTAAAATATCGACCCTATTCCTGAAACAAAGATTAGACAAGAAATCTGATTTGTCCTTACTCAACCCCTCAACATTAATTTGTAGAATATTTGTTGTGTGCCCTATATTAGTGTGTGATTGTGTTTTGTGAAATTGTGTTATACATTTTTTCGTAATTATCCGGGAGGGTCTTGATGACCAGGTCCGGAAACCAAAGTGGTGATTCTCAGGAACAACATGTTTTTCTTGTTGACCATGGAGTACTGTAAGGTACTGATCACCTTCCATATTTAATATTTGTATTAAAAACGCCTAAAAACACACACGAAAAAACTCTAACGAAATTGACGTACGTTTTGACAAAAAAAAAAAAAAAGTTTGTATTTTTTTAATTTTTTTTTATTTTTTAGGGAAAATTTTTAATAATGGGTAATTTTTTTTTTTAAAATTTAAAAAAAAAAACGGATATAAAAAAATGGTTTTTTTTTTGTTTTTTTTTTATTTGGTAGTTTTGTTTAATTTTTGTTGTGGAGGTTTTTTTAAAAAGTTTTTTTAAAAAAAAGAGAGTAAAAAAAAAAAAAAAAAATAAAATAAAAAAAATAAAAAAAATAAAATGTGTTTTTTTTAATGTTTTATTTAATTTTTAAAAAAAATAAAAATGTGAAAATATAAAAGTAGGGGAAAAGTTGTTTTTTTTTTTTTTTGTTTTTTTTTTTTTTTTTTTTTTTTTTTTTGTGTTTTGGGAAAAATTTTTTTGTTTTGGTTTTGGATAGTGAAACGGAAAGGAGCGTGGTCTATTATTGTTGTTTTGTTAATTGACCTCGATATTAAAAAAAAAAAAAAAAAAAAAAAAAAAAACAAAAAAAAAAAAAAAAAAAAAAAAAAAAAAAAAAAAAAAAAAAAAAAAAAAAAAAAAGAAAAAAAAAAAAAAAAAAAAAAAAAAAAAAAAAAAAACAAAGAAAAAAAAATAAAAAAAAAAAAAAAAAAAAAAAAAAAAAAAAAAAAAAAAAAAAACCCTAAAAAAAAAAAACAAGACACAAACCAAGAGACGGCTCAAGAGTTCCCTAATACCTCAATTATTTGGTATTGCAACCTTTTTTGATGCGCCAAAGAACTACGACATCTAGAAGGGGTTCATGTGTCCTTCTATTCCAATCAACAACAATTATGAGAAGTTAATTGTAGCTGAATGGTCCAGATCATACCAGAAATCCTCTTTTCCTCGGAATCACCTGAAGATTAAAAGGTCAGACCTCTAATTTTATCTTAATCTTTATGCGCGTTGACATTGCCATTATCGCACTAAACGTAAACACTATTTAATACAACGCGAATCTATCTTTAGATTCATTATGTTAGTTGTTTGTTCAACCAACAGAAAACACCAAAAACTGCACCAAAAACTTTACTCGGACACGTGTTTCAACAGCTAAGCTGTTATCATCAGCGATACCGATACTTTTTTGGTGCAGTTTTTGTGTGTTTCTGATTAACCTTGCTACAGTTGGTGTTCCTTTTCTTTGGTTTAATTATTTGTTGGCGTTAGTTACTGTAATAGTTATTCTTTTTGGTGCTAATTCGAAATTAAATTTAACCATATTGTTTCACTATATACGTTTAATGATATAGGTCACCCTGCGATTATAGTAATCTTTACTAATGTTATTTAGTTTTTGTTCTTATTGATCTGTTTATGCAAAATATACGTGTCGTTACTTACGCACAGTATTTTCTTACGTTTCTTTTATATAATTAGGAAGCGTGACGTAAGCTGGCTGACTTACGTCGTTGATTGAAATATTGGTAAAGATAGTCAACCTTACGGGATTATGCGACCCCGAAATTTGTTCTAAACATCAGAGGTCGGTAGTATCGCTTTGTGCTAAGAAAATACGTCAATTGTATTGTAGAATTTACAGAACAGTATTGCCGATAAATATGAAATAGAAAACTGTAATTTTGCTGATAGTTTATGCTAAGGCACGACATTGTTGCCAATGCATCATGCCGTTGATTGAAATATTGGTGCATTGAGTCAATGTTGACAAACAAACAAAACATGCGTTCTACAATATACAAGAATTTATTGATTTTTGTCGACGTACTAATTAAATGTGTGTCCTTTGTTATATATTTTTTTCTATTGTCTGTTAATTGTTCAATGTAATAATATTTATTTGTATCTTTCTTACGTAAGGTTATAACAATGGTTATACCATCATGACAAACACATATATGTACAAAGATTGTATACATACACATGTGAATAAAGTTTATTATTATGAAAAAAACCTGCAGATTTAAAAGTATTAATTTCGTAAAGAAATCGTTGAAAAACGTTCTCCCAAAAAAAAACAATTTCTTTAAATACTTTTGAAAATTCCATACTCATATATTTATTACATTAACATCGTTTATCCGTTGAAAATGTTTTAAAATCTATTAGGCTTACGCAAGTAAATTTCTAAATTTTGGTCATTGAAATTAAAATTTTTTAACATAGAAACGCTATCCCTTTTTATGTTGGAACGAATGTTGAATTTTCTTATATTACAATCTAACGTACTCAACTGTTTGCATCTAAACAATATTATAACAAGCCTACTCATTTACTAAAGGTGTTGCTAAAAGTATGCAATTGTAGAATTTCTGACTAAGCCGATAAGGAATGTAACTCATAAACGATAATCCGGAAGACTCCTCGTAATACATTTGTTTGTGTATTATATACGTATTATCCGCACCGTCGGGAGACAACACACCTCAAGCTAAAATCTAGTACTTTTATTTTTAGAAGTAATAGGAATAGGTTTTATTACCAAGTGAATTTAAATTTGAAGGTCTAGTGGAACCCACTTTCCTAAAAACACGGTAACTTGTTGCCTTTTGAATTGAAAAATTTGAAAACCAATTTTTATTTAAAATCCTTTTCAACTGAACACGTAAAACAAGTAGATACAAAAACCAATAATTTTGCGTTTCTGAACTCTAGTGGTATTTCTCCCAGTATGTTCTACTTTATTCCTAACGAAGTTATTAAATGACAAACAAATGTCAACATTATTGTTTGCAAGTTAAAAAATAAAGTGCAAGCATAATTTGTAAAATAATTGTTTCTTATTTATCTAACACCGACCAAACCAAACTGTTTAACAAATAACGCTTCGCATGTATTTTAGTAAATTATTAAAAAAACATTGTCATTAAAATCCAAGATATGTATCATCAATGGTATTATTCATAAATGAAAAATTCGTCACTTTTAATTACTAGTTAATACGTTTACTAAATATTTGAAAACGTTGCAACATTGTATTGACAAAAGTAAATTTTACGGATTGTATGTTGCGCCATTTTTACAACGGTGGAATAAATTGAACTATTCTATTTCAAGAATCGTACACATTATAACTTAGCGCTTCAGTACAGGTGAAAAAAAGTAAACAAAAACGCAACCCAACATGCATATGTGAATTGCATCCGTGATACAAGCAAATACAAGCGGTTGACTATCTTTACCAATATTTCAATCAACGCTTACGTTCTTTTTGTAGAATTTTCAGCCTGGCGCCCAATTCAATTAATTTCTACAAGTTGCGTATTGTTGACCGCACGCCACTCACCGACTGAAGGCATTTTATTTTTACCTTCTAAACGTAACACAGGTAAATGTACGTTAGGGAATATGATTTCAAACATTTAATGCTAAGTACATAATCTCAAAGTTATTTGAAAAAATTGATTCAATGAGATTAGCAGAAGCGTGAGTAGAAGTAAGAAAAGATAAAATGGCGATATCACTGACACAACTAAACCACTAAATGAAACAGGCAGTGATGCATGTATCCAAGACGAAGGAGTAAATTTAATGTTCAAAATTCTATCAAAGGAATTATAATTTTACCATCAAAAACTTTGCAAACATCTTTGAATTTCCAGAAATGATAACAACGTAAAAGATAATTAAGTTTGGAAACCCAAAAAATGACAAAAACAAATAAAGAGCTATATGTGGATTAATGTTGCGGAAATTATCTGATAATTTTTCTAAACATTCGGAAAACATTTGTAGAAAAGCATCTACAGTTAAAGCAGCACTAAACAGAGAATAAATTACTATTGTCAACAAGACGAATATGTAGGAATCAGTGTCTCAAAAAGAAGAAACAATATTTAATTGATTTAATTTGTTAAATTTTTTTTACAAAAATACAACCGTTAAACCTAAGGATTTAAACTCATCTAAAATAGTTTGTAAATCTTACAATACACTCACTACAGAACCTCAATTGTGCCATAATCCAAATACTACACATTGAGATGAGAAAGAAAGTTTGCTAATAATAGGATGAATTGCCAAGACTGAAGAGAACAGGACCAATCACATTGCTGTACACCAACACAAGACTGAATAAGTTTACTATTATATAAAAGATTCGAAGGTTGGGCATAACACTACCAAGATATGGGAAGAGTTCTGGAATTTGATTTTTAACATAAGTTAAAAAAATATCACGTTCATTTTAATTAAAAGCATTTTTTACATCTATTTTAACTAAAACTTTAGCCGAATTATTTCTCGAAATAAAGCTTCTAACAGCATATATTGCAGCTTTACACCTATTTTTTACACCGGAACCTAATTGGATAGGTTTAAAAATACTACCTAAAATATTTAAAATATAAGAACAACCTATTTTGGAAGTAAGTCGGCACAAACAGAACCAACTGCAATTGTTGCAATGATTTTAAGAAAATCATTGCCAATTTGATTCAAAACAATTGTATCTACTCTTGTTATAAACATATGTTTTGTTGTATAATACTGTGATCAAAAAGTAAGGTAAAATTGTTTATAAACTGTAAATTTTTTATTTATTCTTTCAAATCAATTTCATCCCCTTCAAAGTAATTCCCGTCCGATACTTTTTCCAACGCTTTTTTCAGTTCTCGAAACAGTCGGAAAAGTGTTTTTCTGGTATAGCCTTCAAAGCGTTCTTTGATTCGGTTTTTATCTTCCAATCGTGTCAAAACGACGTCTCCGCATTCGTTTTTTGAGTTTGCTAAATAGCCAGAAGCCGGACGAGGCCAAATCAGGCGAATACGGTGATTGCGGAACAATATTAGTCGAATTTTTGGCAAAAAAGTCGCAAAGAACCAATGCAGTGTGACATGGTGCATTATCGTGATAAAGAAACAAAAGTTGTTTGTCCATAATTCCGGCCGTTTTAGACGAATAGCTTCACGCAATTGACGCATAACGTTCAAATAATATTATTTGTTTGACAGTTTGGCCCGGCGGAAGGAATAGTCTCTCTCCTTGGTAGACGTTGATGGTCGTCCAGAAGCGCGGTTCGTCTTCAACGCGTTGTCGGCCCTTTTTGAACTTGTTGTACCACTTATAAACGTTTTTTGTGCCATAGTTTGATCGCCAAAAGGCCTTTCGTAACATTTTAACGTATCCGCACAAGAATATTCGTTCCGCAAACAAAATTTGATACAAGTTCTATGCTCAACAAAATCACCCATTGTACAAATCGAAAAATTCACTTTTGGTTGTTTACAAATACACGTGTAACTTAGAGATAATTAAACCTTTTGACCAACTTAGGAAAAAAATGTACCTGCCTTCTTAATGCTCGGGAGTTTTAAATGACCTTTTCATTTGATCACAGTAGTATTTGTATTTTTATTTTTCTTTTGTATTTAATTTAATCTTAATTGATTTTTATATATGTCAGAGGTTAGAACATTATTTTTTAATTTTGTAATTGACGGGCAAATTTTAGTAGATGAATTTAATAATGTTGGACTTTTTTATATTTTTTTTTATTCCATTATTCTCTGAATAATGTTAAACCTATGGCGAATAGAAACGCCCTGGCCCCGTCCTTGAATGGAAATTTCCCGATTTTCCCTGTTGATTGGAAGGCAAGACCCATCGGTATGCCAAATTTCAAGTCTCTACGACGTCTAGAAATACCCGTTTAATTTCAGAAACAAACACAAAAAAGGCGCTTTATTATATAGGATACCAACTTTAATTACTTTAAGAATTATTTATTTACTTATGAAAAATTGCACCTAGACAAGTCTGTATGTGCAAAACCAAAATTTTATTACTTCTTAGATTACAATTTTTTACAAAATATATATAATAAAATGAACGTTTAATATTTCGAATAACAATTTTTTATAGTAATTTTATAAACCTGTTGTAATTAGAATGAATGTAAGCTTACAGTGTTGTGAGAACATTTTTATGCTTGTTACATTTTTATTGCTATAGGCAGTATGTTATATATTTTAGGAGCTGTAACAGCTAAAGATTTTGTGTAACAAATTTGCGGAAGAAAGGTACAATTAAGGTTCTGTTTGTTATTGGTCTAGTTTCATATGAATGATTTACGTATTGTTTCTTATACTTATATTTATGGCAAAATACACAATTTGCATGAAAGAAGAGCGATCTAACATTTAGGATATCCTCATTGTATAATAATGAAGTAGGATATAGTTTATTTTTCCTGAAAATGGTTTTTTATGAGATAATTTTGTGTAATGTTGAGTGAATGTAATGCATTGTTATAGAGGACTCTTCAGGCTAAGATGGCATAGGTTAGTAATGATTCAACAAGCGATTTATACACTCAGAATTAGAAGTTTTTTATTTAAAATGTTCCTCATTAAGTAAAATTTATATATTAAACTACGAATTTTTTTATTAAGATTGATTGTCATTCGCATTCGCCATTTAAGGTTTCGATCGATAACGATTCCCAAATATTTTGTATTTGAGACAAACCCCCTGTATTTAGATTTAATAAGGAGTTTATGTATATAATAAATAAAAATGGTCCAAGTTTTGTACCTTGAGGTACACCGATTGAGCTTGTCAAACTATTGCTGAATAATCCCATTTATTTTAGTAGTTTGCTTCCTATCATCTAGATAACTTTCAAAGACTCTTAACACGATTCCCCTCACACCATTTTGCTCCAATACTTCAAGAAGCAGTTTATTAGGTACAGTGTCAAAGGCCCTGGCAAGATCCAGAAAAACGGCAATGCATTTTAGGTTGTTATCCAAAGAATTTTTTATATTATCAATTAATTTAATTATAGCATCTTGACTAGAACGACCTTGTTGAAATCTGAATTGGTTTTTATTTATAATGTCATTTGTCATACAGAAATTAAATTTATTATATGAGCTAACGGCTCTGACATTGAATTAAAACATTTCTTTATAAGATTAGCGGAAAAACCATCTTGGTCATAAAATTACTATATTTTAAGCTGTTGATATGCAAAAATTATTTCATTTTTTGTAACTGGTTTAAGATACATTGAATTTAACGCCATTGGGTACTGTATTTCTACATCATTTGCAGAGTTTTTATTTTCAGCTAGTTTTTGCCCCACTTCACTAAAATATTTGTTGCAATAGTTTGCCATTATAGTTTCGTTTAAAAAATGTTTGTTATTTTGATCTGTTATAACTATGCAAACACCGCCTTTTTTTATTTTGCTCGTCAACTTCATCTTTAATTATTTGATATATTTTTTTTAATGTTTTTACTATTATTTTTTATTTGGTTTTCATAATATTCATTTTCGCTTTCTTTATTGTGGAATTTAGTAAATTTCTGAGTTTTGCCTAATAAGACGGTCATTTTTGTTTTACTAGTATAAATAAATTTAAATAAAAAAAATGTATTGCGTGGTTGTTACTTAAGCATTTACAAATCTTCTACCTTATGCTTTATGTTTGAACTGCGAAAGCATGTTGCATATTTGTTAAGCAGTTAAACTACGTATCTTCTACAATTTTTCTGTAAGTAGCTGATATAGAACGTTTGAGACACCGTAACTATTACCTAAAATTGGAAAACGATGAAAATTTAATGTTACCGATGAGAATGGTGTTGAAAACTATTAAAAAACAATAATCGATTTTCTACACTTTAATGAAATGTGTAAAAAGGTGAAATAAACATTAATTTGACAAGTCAACGATGATTCACGGAAATCTGACCAAAATCTTAATAGCATTCAGTCATACTGAAGTGTAACATTATAAAGTGGCCTATAGAATTATGAAGAGCTAATGCATTATGAAAAAAATTGAATACCTACAAATTTGTTTTTTTTTAATATTGATTATTTGGTTTATGGCGAGAACGCCTTGTTGTCATTACTCAAAATCTGAAGGTAATTTTTTAAGGTATCGACTGCTACGGTCATTAGTCATTCTTCGACAGTACGCGGTGTTTCCTAGATGGTCATCTATTTAAGTAATGATCGAACCCTGTTTGTACTTGTCAATAATCCAAGCAGTTATGCCTCAAAACACTTTAATGAAAATAGCCGCTAACGATAACAAATTAATAAATTAGTTGTACGTACGGTCAAAAATAGAGTCTCATTAATCATAGAGAATATAAGCAATGTAACAATTGCCGTCATGAAAACGCGTGCCAAGTAAAACTCTGCAATAATATATCAAAATCGTCCCTAAGACGTAATAAGCTTATGATAAGCAGTTATACCCTACAGTGTTCTCTATAATAAAAATTGCGATGATTAAAAAGCCCTCATCTAATTTCATAATTCTTCTTAAAAATTAACTTTTCCGATTTATTAAAAAACAAAGAACTTTGCTAAACGACATTAATTTAAAAAGATTTCCAAAAATGTATAATAAAATTTTTTTCAGACACTTTTTTAGTACAAAATTAGGACATTATCTTACTTATAAGATGTGTCAAATAGAGCGTACCTTAATAACAGAGAATAAACTTTATCAAAGAGATTCATTTTAACGAACGCAGTCGATCCCGTTAAAGTTTAACAAAAGCGATGTATTTAGTTAGCGCAAAGTTTTCCTCTTTTTCAGTTGAATTATACTTACGCGTATGTAACCAAACAGATAACTAATTTTACTAACTTTTGTTTGTTTTATTACAACTTTAATGTACTTTTTATGATGCACAATTTTATTAACATTGCTGTATACCAGTATTCCATATTTTTTACGTTTTGATACTTTTTTAAGCAGTTTTATTTTCACCACTTCCTTTCTTATAATCTATTTGTTAAAAATCTGAATTAACAGGCGGACGCTCGATGTATACACACTTTTATATCTGTGTTTTAATGGTATTTAGCAGGACAATAAAAGAAAACTGATTGCATATTATGACTTTAAAAAATATTACTTTTCTTAATTAGGTGTCTTTAGATATTTGGACAGCACTCTAATAATAATAATAATAATATTAATGGATTGGATTCTACCTTCACAATCTAGCTTTAGTTAATGGATAGGTTTACAAGGTAGTCCATGAAGTTTTCTCCAGTTTATATCTCGCAAACTATCTGAACTATCTGATAAGGTAACCATCCAGGAGATACAATGGATATCTTGTGGACGTTCAGTTGTCACAAACGTAAACGTCCAGGAAATATAGTTTCTTAATATCTACAGGATGTTTAGAAGCATATCCATTAGATACCCATACTTAATATTTTATACAGTATGTTCAATATCCATAGGATATTCAATTAGTTTATTTATGGCATATCAATGTAATGTATACAGTAATAAAGAACATTCAATTTAGTTTAATTAATCAAAATATACTTATTCTTAATATACACTCGATAATTACAACAGATTTTATTGTCTTGAGTTTGCTTGTTTGATGCATTCTGATGCATTGTATATATAATTTTTATTAATGTAGATAATATATTCTAGTCCCTGAATCCCTGGCTCATTTCAAGGGTCCCTAAAAAAAGAAAATAAAGTAATTTTCTTATTTTTTATAAAATAAGCATTTGTCAACATATTTCAGTGAATGCATAATGTCATATTTTTAATGTATAGATGTAAAACTGTATATAATGTTTAATACTAAGATATAAGACGTTTATTGTATGTTAAGAGAATATATCGATTTTTGTACGTACGTGAGGAAGTAAAGTAAAAGTAGGGAGGAGACTGTTTAGGAACAGTGAATAATGATGTGTGTGCATTTGAGACCGTGCATGAAACATTAATACAAAAATTTCTGTTAATTAATAAAAATACGTGTTATACTGATAATAATAAATTAACTCCAGTTACTGGAAATGGGTACAGTATGAATAAAATCAGCGCATTTGTAGAAAGCCTGCGATTGTTGTGAATCAAACTCTGTTTGTCATTTAATAAAGTGGTTAATATAATAAAATTACAAACAATTTAATCCCAAGAAGTAAAAAGGAAAGCAACACGTAAAAGTAAGGAAACATAGTAGAAAGATCCACGATCAAGAGGTCACCGCCAGGAGCACGTTGAAGGTCGCATGTAGCGCGTTACGTATAAAACGCACAAGGTTAGTCTAATTTTAAAAAATAAAATTGAATTCAAAAAATTTGTTGCGGAATATTTTTAGTTGCGTGCATGTAATGTTATATAAATTGCCGTTCATATTTGTAAAGATTATTTTTATTTTCTAAAATTAAAATTTAAATTAAATCATAAACTATGTTTTTATTATTAATTCAAGACTCTGAGATATTGTAAAATAAAGAAAGTAGTTAAATAGAATCTCATATTTACGTACAATATAAAATTTATTTATTAAACCCAAAAATGCAATTACCGCAATATGTCACATAAAACTGCCAATTTTTTGCTTCTATATTAATTACGACAGTTGTTAGGTATCGAGAGTTGAATTTTACGGTAGAGTTAATTTGAACAACTTTAGTTATTAGTTATTTAATTAGTTATTTAATAAACAAATGTATTGATAGGAATTAATAATTAAGATAGTTTAACAAGTGGCACATGTGATATATTTTGATTCGATTCCAATCTCCCTTAAAAAATTTGTCACCTTCTCAATTAGTTTGTAACAGGTAATTAATTTTTTTAACACAATCAGTTTTTCCACATTTCTCACATACCAAACGTTCAAAATGGGTTATGTTGTTGCCTTCACTGCAACCAACCTTTTTTTGTCGCAGACACTTCTCGATAGGATGAGTACTTATTACTGGTATTGTAGTTAAATACAATTTTAAGTATTATTATGCTTTTGGAATTGTTAAATGTAATGGATTAGGCTTCCACATTCACCATCAGGTCTAGTTTAATAAATTTCTAGCATAGCAATATATTTACACTTGATATAAAATTTGCATGCACAATAATTTAGGATATGCGAAGATAATACTAAAAAGTGCCTTATCTTGTAATACTCGAAGTATAAGGAATTGACACCAAACAACAACAAATGAGGGTATACGTTCTATTTGTTGCGTAGAACCGAAAATCTTTGCTTGCACTCATCAGTTAGAAACATAATGTTTTTATACAATAAATTAAATTTAATTATGGTTTTTACCAGTTTGATTATACATAATGCAGGATATCATCGCCCATGAATTTTTTTTATTACTTTATTTTTATACTCTGCACTGTCTCTTTTCCACAGTTGAAAATATTTTTGAACAAGAAAAATTAATAACTCATCGTCCCACTCCCACTCTACAAGGGATCAACGGATTCTATATTGAGGGCTCGCAAATGCCTAATCATTGGCGTCTTTTTAAGTTACTGTGAGCTGTTGATGGTAACCCCCAGGATTGCTAAACGTTATTATACATCCATCGTGGAAGCAGAGCTGGGGTTTCTGAAGACTCCCTAAAGCTGTTAGAAAACAGACGAACTTTGCAAACGGCGGTTCCGACAACATCTAACCAAGTATATTCCGGTATTGTTTGTGTATTATCGGTGTGGTTGCTTTAGTGGCACTGTTACCGAAGTCCCAGGTGATGGATTAAAGAGACCTTTATTGGTTGAGACTTTGGCGCGCTTTAAACCCTTTGGTTTCGCGATCGGGGTTGATGATAACCAAATGATTGGTCAGCTGATTCTAATCACACATCGGAAGAGCATGAGAGCGAAGGCGTCTTGGTTGTTGGTGCACCGTCATTATACAATCGTACATTCCGGTATTGTTTGTGCATTATCGGTGTGATTACCGAAGTTTCAGGGGGTGGATCAAAAGGACCTTGCATGTGGGCTACTGACCACCCGAACTTTATTGATTCCGATTTTGGCGCATCTGAAACCCTCCGGTTTCGAGATCGGTGTTGACCATGGCCAAATTGATTCGTTGGGTTGATTCTAATCACACATTGGAAGAGCATAAGAGCGAAGGCGTACTAAATGTTTTCGCACCATCAATATAGAATCGACATTCTCGGTGGACCTAGGACTCTTGGTTGATGCTAGAGAAACCAGTAACTGTAAGAGTGCGTATCTTGAATATAAGGACTAGAGAATTCTTGTCTCTTATGTGGTTGTTTGATGCTCTCGAGCATCCGAATATAAAGTTGGCGACCTGGGCCTTAAGTATCCATGAACTCTAGTGTAGAGCTATTTTGAAAGACGACGACCGTTATAGATTGGAACCATAACTAAACTATTCAGAGGTGCTGTTTGCCAACTTTCGTGACTAGCACTCTCAACGCAGCCGTAAAGCTTATGGACACATTACCGTCTGCGGTCGAACAATTCAACCGTAATGCATCTATTGGTTGGTCGTTGAACTGTCCACCCTAACTTGCGATGCAAGTCTGTGGGCAGGCAGAGGGCACTAGCTGGCTGGGGCTATCGGAGCTCATTACGTTCAGCCTACTACAGTAGCTTATCACATAGCTGTCGGTTGCCGCTTATGCGTGAGGTCAGTTCTACTGCCGCCCGAAGCTGAGTTACCAACGGACTATAGAGTAATTGTACCGTAGCCGGGGGAGGTGTCTTCCTGTTGAGCAATCGGGTAAGAGTCTAGATAGATTCAAGTACTGCCCGATCCGAGACTTGTATGAACTACTGGTTGTCGTCAACCAAGCGCTGAAACACAGAACGAGCAGAAACGTGGTGAACCCGACGCATTTCAAATCTATTCGTATTAACTTTCTTAAGAGAAATATAATAATCATAACCAAATTCAATGTTTAAGTGTCTCCTATAATTTTTATTAGTTTCTTAGCAATATTATACAGGGTATATCATAATTAATAAAAAATATTTTAACTGCAGAAAAAATATTAGGATTGCTTCTTACTAAGTTTTATTTGAACATTTAAAACTGTTTCTACCCAGTACTTTAAAACTACTTGGCGTATCCTTCTCATACGTGGGAGGAAGTGTAGGTACTAGACACCTTACTAAATTATGGTAAATAAAGGTTTCTGGCTACTGCATAGACTACATACAATACTCAAATAAAACGTCAATGGAATATTAACAAAAAACATAATGTTATTTATTGAAATTTATTAGAACGTATATGTGTATTTAACATTTGAAACAATTGTTGGACTATAAATGAACCATGCTGTTATATTAATTTAAATAAAATCTTAAAGGTGCTTTAGCAAATAATTAATCTTGGGTTTAAACATTTTTTATTAAAAGATTAAGATAAAATGTAGTTCTCAATATTTTTATGTTGTTTACATAGTACGTCGTTGTTAATCTGCTTATCGACTACAGCCCTAACTTACAGACTGATTTCTTAAATATTTACATACAAACTCGGGAAGGCTTCCCCCTCTCTTAATATTCTAAACAAAGAACCCTACAAAAAAAAATAATAAGTTAACCGTTCTCAGCATCTAACCGGGGTGTAATTTTATTAATGCGTCTAGACCAAACAAAAATGTAAGATTTTAAGTTTAAAAACAAAAACAACTTTTACGCTTGTCGTGAAACAAACAAAAATTTATTGAGTCAGTTAAGTAGGGTGCCTTAATGTAGCTAGACTTCTATCAGAACCTTTGATAAAAACTATCAAAATAATCATTTCTTTCAAAGTTAATTGTGAGCACGACGGATTTAAAAATATCAAAAGGACAAGAAAACGTGGGAACGAAACCAGAAGGGCTTTTTAAGACAAACAAAATCTACTTAAAATACAGTACAACCTACTTAAAACGACTACTTCAATGTGGCCAAAATAATTTTTGCATAAAAAAGAATAACTTCACCAAACAGCTGACAAAATGGTATTTTATACGCATCCTTGTTAGTTGCTGATGTTTAATCGTTTTTTTTCCTGTTCTTTGCAGTAACAACATTCTTGTTTTTCCAATTTGCGTCTAATATCCGTTGATGCACATACTTTACAACACTTTTATGAATTCGCACCTTTGGTTGGTATGTATAACGGATGATATTTTTTTGTAAGATTCTGGTGCATTAATGTTAATTTTAATAGTACTGTTTGCCGTAGTCTCAGTATGGATCTTCCTTTATCTACAGTTTTTGTTAATTCAGAATCGTCTATTGAAAGAGGTTTGTATCTCATGGTTACGGAAGTTTTTGTGTCTTAAGTTTTCTTTTTCTTTATGATCTTCGCAAGTTGACAGGTTATCTTTAACCCATGTGAAGTTAGCCACCCAACTTGACATGATGTTATTGTTTTGCTGCTTAATTCAATGTGATTATTGTAATTTGGTACATTAATTAAAAGCGAACAATTTGTGTCCACGAACAGGATCTGAACCTCGTCACCTAATCATGAATCAAACCTACTTCCAAGCACACCATTCTCCACTATAATTATTCTTAAGGCTTATGCGCCACAATAATTATTTTTAGGGTTTATGTGCCGCAATTTATAAGTTATCTTCAGCTTTAAAAAAGGTTGTCGTCAGATCTTAATTTTAAAGTTACATTAAATTATTGTTTTGCTGTAGGACTACTTCAATGTAATTAATTACAGACAGGATTAGAACATCTGTCACCTGGATCATGAATCAGAACTACTTCCAAGCACACCATTCTCAACAATAACTATTTTTAGAGTTCATGTGCCCCAATTAGTGACTTAACCTTTTATCTTCAAAGATGGTTGACGTCAGATCTTAATTTTTAGAAGTCAGATGAAATTATTCTTTGTTTTAAACTTACTACAATGTAATTAATGGTATTTGATGCATTAATTAAATGTGAACAATTTATGTTCACGGACAGGATTCGAACTTCTGTCACTTGAACATGCATCAGACCTACTTCCAAGCACACCATCCTCTACTATAACTATTCTTAAGGCTTATGCACCACAATTTGTGACTTAACTTCTTATTGGGTATTACAATTTGCAAGTTAAAATCTTGTTTCGGCGACTAAAATGTTTTCAATAATTAATTAAATGAATGCAAGCTTATAGAAAAACAATAATTTCTAGTAATGGTAGCCTGCAGAATATAAATTGTGTCCAGAAATATTGCATAAAGATTAAATCAATTAATCTTTTGAAATCGTATGTAAGATATGTGGTTATTGAAGCAATCGATTATTAATATCCTCGACCAAATGTAAAACTACAAACATTGTAACTCAAATTTGATTTAATACAACTGTAAAGTTTTGGTAACAGCACGCAAGTGTTGCAGGTATGCATGAATATGACGTAAAACAACGATAACGTAACATTTGGTGTATTGTTATCAAAATACCGTAAATGTTTTAGTCCTCTCCAGATTAGCGTCGCAAATAAGCTCTAAATCTGCGTTCTGGTGCCACGCAGTAATTAATGGAATGAAAACTATGAACCCAATTCTTGTAGAGAGGACAACTTTATTATATTAGTCAACAAAGAACTATTATTTTTATATTTGATAAAACTTCTTCGCACATTGACAATAGTTTCTTAATTATTCATTAATGATTTTATTCTTAATACAATTACTAATTACTCGAGAAGGGTATTTTCTACTGTAAAAGTTTAATGTTACCTAAAACCACAGATTAATATACATTAAACTCACAGTATAAATTAAAGGTCGATTGTGTTCGTGCTGAGAAATACAACATTAAGTGCCATTAATTTATAAATTAATACAGCGCCTGACGATTTTTTAATAGCAAACTACCTTGGACCGTGATTTCTTAGAGTATAAACAAAGTTATTATATTAAGGTCCATTACAATAATTCTGATTTTAAGTTTCTTACATGTCTAACTTTTATGAATAAGTTTTTAAATTTGCATGCAGTTCTTGCAAATAAGTTTTACCAGATGCTTTATTTTTGCGTTAAAAGATTTTTACAAAAATCGAACTCCGCATATCCATTCCGCATCCACAATTTCATTTAAATTTTGAAATTGAAAGATATTTGTCATTTTAGTTAAAACTTAATTTCCTTAAACTATATAATACGGCAAATGTAGTTTTCAACGGGCCATTCTGTTACAGTTTACATAACAATATCTAAATCAATTATTAATGTTTTTCTAGGCGTGATACTAAAATGAATAGTTTTAAGCGGATGAGAAAGTTTAGAGCAAAGATAAAATTAGTTGAAACCTTAAAGTTTGTCTTTGTGCATTACATATTGATAAAGTTGCTTTTAATTAAAATTTAGCTGGTTTCAGTCAACGGTCATGAGTTCAAAATGATAAACGATTATTGTACAGTAAAACCTCTTTTAAAATAACAACGTATCCAATAAAAAATTCGGCAAGATATTTTTTCTTATAAAACGCAAAAATAGAATTTTGTGTTCTATTTACAAATTTATATAATAAACTAGTAATATTACCTTATTATTAAATATTATATTATTATCAATAAAATACGAACGAGTTTTAAGGAAAAAAAAAAGAACGCCGCCTATTTTGTCTTTCCACATAAATAGACAGAAAGCAAAATAAAGCTCCTCCAGATAACATGTCCGGAAGTCCAAATGACATTTTTAAAATAACGTATCTTACCGTGAACTTTTAAAAATGTAATTTTTTCCTTGTAATCAAAAGCCATAGAAATTATGTTTTACGCGCACTGTGCGATAATTAGCGATTGTTAAAGAGATTTTAATCCGCTACAGTGTTGGTACTTGTTGTTATTTATATAGTACATAGTACCAGTTTTAAAAGGTTATTAATATGAGAAAAAACTGCATAAATAACGACAATGGCAAAAAATGCGTTTTTTTGGAAACAAGCCCCATTTTTTTTACTTATAATAAAATAGACCCAAAGCAAAATAAGACTCCTCCCGACAAAGTGTTGGCAATCTAAATGACATTATCAAAATAACGTATCGTACCATAAATTTTTATTTCCTTGTAATCCAAAACCACAGAAATATGTTTTAAAGTTACATTTAAATCTTAAAATCTTATTCGATTTTAGGTTCAAAATTACCAATAAAGTCAATGTCACTCCATATGTGTTGCATAGACTTTGTTAGAAATCATGGAGTGCTTACATTCAATAACCGTTTAAAACAGAATTATTTATACTAATTGTCTGTAATATTTGTGAATAATACAAAAAATCAATTTTGAAAAAAAAAAAATACTGGACATGTGATTATGATATGTCGCAAAATACTAAATATTATTGTAATTATTTATAAAAAAGTAAACTATTATGCATATTTGAATATGTTTGCAGTTGTCTTTTTATTCTTCATATTTTCTATTTTGGTAAAATCAATGATAAACTAATAATTTCTGATAGATACGCGAGTATTTAATTAAGTGATGATCGGTGTCACCACCTCTTAGATAGTACTTAAATAAATATATTGATTGGTACTGTGTATAAAGTGGGTGACACCGATTATGACTTGCTTAATAAGCAGACACTTTTGATGCGTTGAAGTACTGTAGCTCTTTCCAGTGGTTTTGCAGTTTGAGATTACCTTACACTTCTGATGAGCTTCAAAACAGCTGAAACACGTTAGGTCCGGTACCGTTCGTTATTCTGCAATTATTACTAGCTACTGTTTATTGGGTGACTAAGAATTTGATATATTCACGCCTAGAATCTTATATACACGATTTCTAAAAGTTATTTATTTTTAGGTATTTAATAATAATTTAATAAAATATTCTTAGTAAAAACTGAAGATTGCAGGCCAAATGGTAAGACTGCCAAGCTGAATGATGCTGTATATGCTTACAGAAAACAATCTCAAATAGTTTTTAATGATTTACCCTCAAACATCCTGTTGTTCAAAAGTACTTTACGTTTCTTTTTTGCAAAAATTATTACAATATTTCCGGATTAAAGTTTTCTGATAGCACTTATTTAGTCAGTTTTGCATTAAAATAAAATTACAAATTACGCATTAAAAAACAATACGAAGCAATTAAATTCAATTTTTTGTTCTCGTTACCAAAAATTTATCATGAGGTTTGCTGTCCTACAAACCTCATGTTTGTTTACTCAAGAGAAAAGGACACTTTAGAAAAGACCATTTAAGAGTTTTCCGCTACTTTTATAACCCATAACATTACTATTATAAAACAATTACATCTTATCATAATTTTTACAATTTCATGATGCTACCATCTCTAATTTTTGACGAGGAGACGTTGTTAGTTTTTGATTGTAAATTACAAGCTTGTGATGTTGTTGATGTGGTGCTGCTTCGACAATAACTAATTGTCTGAACATTTGGTTTAGAATGTACAGGTGAGACTTAATTTAATGACCAAAAAAACTGCTTCAACATCTTCTTTAAGGTCCCATGAAGTTGCCCTTATGTTTTATCGGTAAAGTGCTTGTTAATCCTCAGATATAATTTGAATTTGAAGTTTTGAAAGTATGACATTAAAACGGACTAAAGTGAACTTGAAACATGAGTTCTGACCACGCCACTACATATGTTTGTCACAGTAGCAAACAAAACATTTAGAAGAAGAGAAAAAAGTTCCAATAGACCACGGCTGGAGTAGCCCGGATAATCATAGTATAAATATTTACTGATAAAAATAAAACTTGGGATAGTGCTTGTCAAGCAGTATCTTAAGACCCTAACTTTCTCAGAACACAACCAAATGAAAAGGGATTCATTGTAAAGATATTTTAGGTGCCATTTACCTTAATCGTTATTAAATTCCTTTGAGTGTACCACTTTGGTCACTGTGCGGGAATATGTATTTAAATTAACAAGTACTCAATTAAAACACGGAATTTGTAACCGTCAGTCACAGAATGGAGAGTAATCTTAATATTCAGAAAACATTCTATTTAACCAGATGTGAGTTACGAGAAAAGGAAGAAGGTAAATTAACTAAAGACTAGTTTTTGGTAACTCCTACACTCCCTACAAGAATACGATATTTAAAAAAATATAATACTGCAATTGCTGAACGAACAAGTGGTAAGGTAGTGGCTGTTAAAGGGACGTCAACAAAGTATTTTCGATACCACATATGCACCAACCTACAAAAGTAATCACTAAAATCACGCATTCTTTGCAGTGTGTATGTAAAATGTATATTTATCTCAAGTTGTTTTGTCTCTCCATGATATGCAAAATCTACTTACCCAGCTACCGCAAAAGCGTCTTGGTACAAGCACTGTCTTCGATTGACCCTAAATCTCCGATTTTGCTAGTGCAGAAGACAGGAAATCTTGATAATATTAATGACTCGCATAAAAATTTATAGATGAATGGTCGAGGATATGGCGATTAGCGTATAAAACTTTGAAAGTAAGGTAAGAATTTCCTATAAGGCTCTTGATGTGCGGTGTGAATTTCAAATTTGTGTATAAAAGAAGTCTAAGATTCCTTACGGGTTCAACAAATGGTAATGAAAATGGTTTATAGTGAGATTAAGCCGCTGTAATGCAATATCACAATCTTGTTTTTATCGAACAAAATTACTGAACATTTGTTTGACGCGATTTCATCTCTCGCAAGTTTATTTCGACGCCAGCTCATCTTGACGCGAGTCCATCTCGACGTGAGGTTATATTTGCACTAGTGGGTGTTACGGATGGTGTTTTTGCATTTTCAATTTGGTTATAACTGCAAACAACGCATGTAATTGACATTTGATCTTTTTGAAGTGTTACAAAATTAAAAGAATCCGTCCATTTTTTACTGGTTTTTTATTTCCCGGCATTTTTTCCACGGCTTTTTATTCCACCTTCAGATTTTTGAAATTATTTATTTTGGATAAATGTAATTATTAAATTGAATATACTGTCAATTAATAAAACAATGGAGACCGCAATAATTGATCAAAAAATACTAAAGTTAAAAAACACCAAGACATTTGTTTTAAATTAATTTTTTGTTCTATAAGTTTCATTAGAGGGATACGGTAATCACGTGCCTTTTAGTTAACAATATTTTCACTGCTAATAATGCCAAAAAATAAAAGTTTTTGAAAAGTATATATTATCGAGAATTTTTATAACATATTGTTTGCGATATGGACGAATGTTGAGTACGTTATTTTTACTAAATTTTAGGGCAAAAGCTAATAAATTTAAGTCTTAAACAACTTTGTTTTCATTATGCAAAATAAACTCGTTTTTGAGATGGGCTCGCATTGAGATGAGCTCGCGTCGAAATAAACTAGCGTCGAAATAAAGTCGCCTCAAAATGAGCTTTGGTCGAGATGAGGTCGCGACGAAATAAAGTTGCGTCGAGATGAGTTTCGCGTCAAAGCGGCGATCCAAGTAGCGTCGAAATAAGCTGTTCCGGTCTTGAACACTAACAAACTGTTTCCTGTCAGTGAAGTGAATCTAAAAATATCAGTGACCCTAGAAGAACTCCAGTGCAACGGAAAACTGGTAACCAGGAATGATTTTAAACTTTCCAAGTAGCACAGAAGTTGTTCAGAGAGTAGTCTTTCAAATACCTTTCTTTGGAATACAAATAATGATTGCAGTCTTCTAACATATTGGGAAGCAACATGCCAAGATTGAAAAGTTAATAACGTGACTAAGATAGTGTAGCTGTAGCATCTGCAGTAAAATATCATCAGACCCAAGGGCGTTAGAGAAAAAACGATTCCATACGCCTTCAATATCAAACTCCGACACTTCCTGAAGATTTTTGTGTGTATTAGTATTATAGTCATTAAGGAGTTTGAAATTTGCATCATCTGACACTTGAACCAAAGAAAATGCTGATTTAAATTATTAGGGTTACTAAGCTGAGCCGGAAGAACAAATTATTTTTAATGAGAATAAATATTAAGTTTCTTAAATGATGGCCAATTTATCATTAATATTATTAAAATCAAAATTGCAAACCATGAGATTGAATAAAGATCCGAAAGAAAATCATTTTTGTGTAAATATTTAAAGCTACAATATGTGTGACTAATTGGTGGCTGTTCGCATTGACGTTACAAAAGACAAGTCGTTATCAGCAATATTGTGTAGCGCCACAACTCCAGAATCCTCCACATCAGTGTATGTGAAACACATAACTAAATCAATAGTAGTAGTAGAATTTGTTGTGACCTTAGTAGGCTCACTATAATTTCTGATAAATAACCTAGGCAAATGACCTCATCAGAGAAACGTATAAATGTGGCTAAAGTTTCATCCAATTATTCAAATAATGCATTTATGTTATGATTGGGGCAATAAATAATTTCAATAGTAATATTCTTATTATCAACATTAAGTTTTAACCAGAACTGCTCCAAGCGATTGGTTATCTCGTTGAGGACAACGTCAAAATTAAATGATATCCGTATAAAAAACTCCAACTCCACCTCCTCTGCCAGATCTTCAGCAACCAGAACACAACTGTTAAGTGCACAGGACAAGTCCATTTTGGTTTTAATAGTAATTTTTCCCTTGCTGTTCAGCAAGATTATTACTCTATCCTGGGTCCAAACTTTTGTAAGACCAAACACTTCCTTAGTTTGCTTGAGGAGAGCAGCATTTTCTTGGGTTAGCAGCTCAGTAATAAGTGCTCTTCAAATTTTTTTTATTTACAAAAACAGTTCGCATGTTTATGTACGAGCAAAACTTAATAACCATAGGTCTCAACTTATCACGCTTAGTACCTATAATTAGATTTTAGTAGATGACAGTTATCAAGTGCATTAATTGTGAATTTTATCTTCGTTTTAAGGTATTATTAAGAAAATCGAAGACAACATCATCAGCATTTTCGTTACCTTGTTTATGCTTTGGTAACCCATGAACGATGAGGCAGTTTTTATGCGAGTAGCATCAACTTCATCTTGTTTTGTTTCGATTTTCTCAATGTTTTAATAGAAGCAAAATGCGACATAACGTGAGATTTAAATTTTTAAAATCATTACGCAACTGTTCAAGTTCACTATTCCGCAAGGAATCTTGAGTACTGCTAGTTTATTCATTCTTTCTTGAAATGACTTAAGAGAACGCAAATCGTCACTAATGGTGTTCATGTCTTTCGTATAGGCAACTAAAACAGCACTTACGATATCTTTATTTTATTTAAGTCTGTGGTTCAACTAGCACACAAAAATAGAACTGTACTATTTTGTTACTACTTTACCAGACAAATAATTCGTTTATGATACACGATTACAAAAAGTAATTAGTCACTTGCTAAACAGCACTAGCATGTACAAACGCACTTAGATTTTAATATTAAATATCAGATCTTGCTCGAAAAATGTTTGATAAGAGAAACATGGTGTTACCGCGCTGTTTACATTTGAATTATATATCTGTCTTGGTAAGTGGTAAATTTTTTCTCATTAACTATCTCAATTATGTAGGTATGCAGTATCTCTATTTTATTGTAATTGTAAGTAATAAATTTGATTTCTGGCGATTAGCATAGCACAGAAGGTAAACCATTTTTTTTCTTTAGAAATTGTTACGGTTTTATTTCTCGTATTGAGGACGTAGGTCGTAAACCGCTTTAGAACGTGTGTCGCAAGTAGTACGGTGCGACAAAAAGTCGTATTTGGCGCGCACGCTGCTAATTTGCCATTAGTGGACATTTAATTCGATCAAATTTTCGAGACGGACCGCGGACATTTTCACTAAAAACTATTTTATGTAGGTTTCACAATTTATTGAAAATTGGCGTTTACGTTAATTTGGTTACATTCACCCACGTTGTGTTCGGCATCTTATACTCGTTATATACAATACAGGGATAACTCTCGAGGGTGCTGGAGTAGCTAACTAAGAACCTTCCCTATTAACGCACGACAACACCACGGCTCCGCAGTAACTAAGCCGCACACCAACGGTGAATACCACGTCGTCAGAAGTTGGCTATGTTGCATTCTTCCAGCGAGGGAGTTGCTGTTCTTCTCCGTACACCACCCCCCTTGAGGAATCCTTGGTTCTATCTACCTTCCCCAAATTGTCGATACCGTCGCTAGCAGAATACTTTCATTCCTGGAGCTACACTCGACGTACTGCAGCTAAGTTTTAGTATTTAAATCACTTACTCATAAATAATAATGCGTATGAAGCTCGAGTACAGAATACATAAACGGCTCGATAGTTAATATTTAAGTAACTTTTATTCGGTATATTATCGTCAACCGTAAGTTTGTTTAAATCAGCACAATAAGGGCTGGGGTGCTTAATTTAGAACGGTTCTCGCGGACATAAAAGGCCTTTTGGGTTTGCGGGAGGAACTTACCATTTCTTTTGTTGTTTAGAGTTAGTGTATATGTAAATGATATGTGTACGCAGAGCCTTAATAGCAGCTACTTTTTTGGTTTAATTTGAATGAAAACTCTTAACTTAATCGTTTCACTAAAGCTTACCTGCAACTCGACATCTTAACTAAAAGCCTGATTTATTGCAACGAGGCTGCTGCTAACGCACTTAACTATATGCGACAGTCTCTATTTCTATCATTTTACTGTTTTTATTTTTAAGATTTGTTTGTGATACTGTATTGTCTCTCTCTCTCTCTCTCTCTCTCTCTCTATGGTTTGTGTTTGATTTTTATTTCTTTCTTTACCCAGCAGGTGGCGCCTTGTTAGAACAGCAGTCAGAATCCTTATACCTATTAGTCTCCATGATGCTCTAACTACTATAAATATTTTTTATCCTCCACTAATTTAGTGCGCTACATCGAGCCAAATTCCCTTAAATTTTCTTTCTAGGTTGTACCGCTAGAGCCGTCGCTTCTTTGGATATTTTGTAAACTACAACCGTTATAAAATGTTAATGGGTTAAATATTACTGTCTCAAATCTTACTGGATCAACTTTTACCAGAGGATTACGGTAGTCTCATAAAATCACTGGTCGTCTCTTAAATCTCTTGTAATGTTTTACAATTTAATTTTATTTGAATCTGAACTATTTTTGTTGTTGTCCGTATTTGTCTTTTACTACAAGGTTACGCAGTATTTTGCTCTAATGATATATGTGACTAGTTTATTGTTTTTCTATCTTTTCTATAATCCTGCTTCCGTTAAGCTAGCAGGTAGCGTCTTACGTAAGCTTGTGTGTAGAATAAGTGCTTTCTTGAACCATAGCTTCAACCACTCTGCTTTGCAGATGCAGCTGAGAAGGCGTATGAGTTTTCGATAAACAAACAATTGATTTCTTTGTGTTTACCCAGTTAATCAAACTACCAAATTGATTACCTGTACGTATTGACAAGTCTTAATCTGTTAAGTCAACTTTCCAAGGAAGTTATGTGTTTTAAATTTTTAAGTAAAAAAAAGACTCATTGGTAGGAAAAACTCACAATAACTTATCTTTTTTGAAACGTCATCTTTAGTACAGTCAAAATGTATTTAACTTTTTAATTCACACACATTAATTGCTTTTCCACGATTTTATTGATTCAAACGTAGTCCTGGAAAACTTGAAGACTTACTCGTTCAGCTGGAAGTTTTCAAAAAAATCACTTTATGACGGATAATTGATGCGTTCATTCGTACTTTAATTACAATTCACGAGCATCGATTATTATAAAATAGATGAGGGGACAACTTGAATCAGAAACGTTTACTAGTTTAGATAATTTTAATAAATCGTCAATGAATTTTCCCTTAATTGTACTTACTAATTGACTTGTTTTGTATTCAGAGGGTCGGTCTTTGTATTATTGTTTTTTGTGCTGAAGTGCTAGTACTTGTTTGTTCTAATTATAATTGCTGATGTTCAGCGTAAGACTTGTGAGACTCTAGGGATATCTTTACAGTAAGTAAGTACATGACCTAACATTTTGGCCACATAAGTTTCATAAATATTATGTATTATAACAAAAATGTTTATACTTGAGTAATAATATTTTAGTAATAATTTCTAATTTATCTCATAAACGCTAGTCTTCAATGGTTCAAAATTATTGACACTGAATTAATTAGGCTTCAAAGTGGTTATTGAATTACACCAAATTGCTTATATTGATAATTATTGTTAATGCAGTCATTGACTGAAATATACGAAGATGAATATCATAATAGAAAATCGCATTGCTTCAAAGGTTCCGATAGCAATTTGAGCACATATCCATACTTATTTAACCTTAATTTTGAATAAATAATTTAAAACTTAAAATTAAAGAAACTGAAAATATTGCTTTCCAGAAATGTTCCAACAAAACTAAAGTACGTTTCAAAAACAAATAATAATGAATGAAGTTGTGTTATTATATAATTGAAAGGAAATCGAAAAGTTACTGAAGCGGAAGTAGAGTAAAAGTGCAAGAGAAAAATAGACAGGAAAAACGAATTGGATAATATTGATCTTTTTGTATTGTATAAAATTTGAGCATTCATTTATAAACTTCATGAAGGATTGGGTTTACTTTAATAGTGTTAAATTTCGATACCACCCCGCATTTATTATTTACTTTAATTTTTTTTGTGAATTTTTGTACATCCTTGCTTTAGTAAATATCTTAGTTGGGTTTCCAAAAAATTACTGTTTTAAGTTAAAATTTCTTACTTACTTTTATATGTTGTTGTTAATTGCATCCCAGATGTTGGGAACAACTTGGACAATTGCACCTAAAAATTTAATGAGAAGAAAAAAAAACAAGAAATTTAATCCAAAAATTTCAAAACAACTAGGAACAAAACGTCTACAAATATTACAAAAGAGAAACAGTTGGGAGCTTTTTTCATTTAGAATTTTTGTAAATTTACCAAGAATCCTGGTTCAGAATTTTACAACAATCTGGTGGAAATTTTAAATACAAATGTAAAATGCGACACTTCGCGGAATTTATTTTTTTTTAATATATCGGTACACATTTTTAAAAACATTGATAAATTTGTAACGTGTTGCGGTTTTTCAATCAGTTTCTTATTGGCGAAGAGCAACGTTTTTTTGAAATTAATGTCTTTTACTAATGAAAACCGTATGACGCACGGTTTAAGTTTTTTTTTGTTTTTTGTATGAGGATTGTAAACGAACAAATAATACTAGATAGTATAATATACATTCTCATTTATTTTAGTGCTATAAAAGTCGATATCTCTCCAAATCAACTAAAGTTGGACATAACTAATCAAATAAAATGTCGGAGCGTAAAATATTTTATTTTAGCTAATGTCAGCTAAGTCTTTTCTCCTCTACTAATATTACTACACATATTGTTTTTGTGGTTTAATTATAGTTGTATCTGTAATGATGTTTGATTATAATTAAACTTGTGTACATACTGGAGAAAATTTGTATCAAATATTATATTATTGGTAAATTCAGAAATACAAGTATTTTGACATTTTTGATGAAACTTTTAAAATTGTATAATACCATAGTTTTTTTCGCTTACCTGCAAAAAAATTGTGCATAAGAATGGATTTTGTCTAAACGTAAGCGTCGCTTCAAAACTTAATAACAATTTATTATAAATTTACAGCGGATTTATAATAATAACAATGTAAATTGTTTATATCTTGGCATCTAAATAAACAAATGACAATTACATCTTTTTAAATAGGAATCGAATTCCCCATTATTCTATTTCATTTGCTCCATAATCTTGCTATTTATAACATAACCTAATTTTTTTTCAACAAAAGTGACAAAATACATTTGTGTTTTTATAAAAAAGATAAATAATTACTATATTCTTAAATTCACCGAAAGCAGATATTTCTGTAAAATAGTTTCGTGTCTAACTATAAAGTTTCAAAGTTTCATTTTTAAATAAATTATTATAACAAAACTAATAATTATTTTGAAACGGGATAAGTCTCATGTTTATATTTGGTCAACTTTAATTTAGCGTATTATTATTAAAGTTCACAATAGAATAGACGATAAAAAAAATTCGATTAAAAAAAATTTTTTTGCTTTGTTTTTACTGAAGTTATTTTTAAATTGAAAAATTTGCCACAATTTTAAAATATTTGTTTTAGTAGCAAATTTATCGCTGAACAAAAATGTCTCATAACTTTTTTCTAAAAAACTTACAGAAAAAAAAGATGCAGAGAAATAAACAATAAAATTGGCGGTATTTTTTAATAAAATGTTATAACTTTGGTAGCAGTGCCTCACTTTTAGACAAAACTATTAATTGCCATTCTTACATTGACTATTCCAAAGCAATTTTCTTACAATTTTTACATTCTCCAAATTCTTATTTTTTGATGGTGGGCTTCGATAATAATTATGGGATGACAATGCCCCTTTTCAAATTGTTGTGCGCAACTTACAAGAAAATAACTTGGAGCTGTTACCCTGGCCAACCCAGATTTTAACATTATCGAAAATGTTTGGGCTCGAATACTTGCTGTTATCCGAAGACAACAAGGGCCAAATTTTATACCAGTAAACCGTAATGCACTAATTGCAGCCATTGATACCGCATGGGTTAATGAGCAGACGCCTCCAAGAATGTATCAATAATAATGGAGGTCACACCCATTATTGATTTCTTATATTTATTTATATAGTAATACCTTTATTTAAAAAAAAAGTTTTCATTTAATTTTAAACTATAACTTGGTATCTTAATTATAATTATGTAATAAATTCTTGTCAAAAACTAAATATATACGTTGACAATAAGAATTGCCTTAGTTTTTATTTTCACTTTTATATTAACTACAGAAAAAAATGAAACGTCATAAAATATACATTTTGTAAGGACTAAATATTATGAATAGAGAGTTTAATGATTTTTTAATAACTTACAATAATTAGTAGGTTAGATTTATTTAAAAATAAGTAATAATCAGTCAACCCAAATAACCATGTTTAGTTTTTGATTTAATTTAAAAGTTATTGCTTGTAGACGTTTTTAAATCAAAATTATTTCTAATTTTATTTTGTAAACATTTCCTAAACAAAATTTTGATTCGATAATTAATCGAGCTATGGTGTTTAATTAGCGATACCTTCAAATATATTCTTTAAAGAAAAAATTAAGTAAGCAACGTAAATTACCTATTTTCTAAAACGTGCTTAGTGTAATGATTCATTCTACAGTCCTTCTATAAGATAACCCCTGCTGAGACTACCTGCTGTTAGAATTGTAAATGATACCCTTAAGCCCGCTTCACAATGTGCAAACTTTTGTTTACAGAAATTGTGGTGTCAAGTTTTAAATTTCATGAGTGTACATTTAAGGTATTCTTTGAATATTTTCTTAAACAATTATTAAATATATCAAAGCAAGCTTTATTGAATCTTTTAGTGGTGGTATGTTCAGACGGTAGGACGTCCGAACCAGATCTTCCAAAGTAGTTTATCTATTAAGGTGCTACTATCATAGTGGCGAGGTCTATAGTTAAATATTGAGCCCGGATTAGTTATCAACAAATCTATTGTACTGATGTGTATCGGCTGAATAGTAATTACACTTCAAAACCGATCATTACCGGACAGCTTTAGACACCTGACTTCCTTTTCCTAGAGCACCTAATTTCACAACAATAATTAGCCAAGTGAGAAAGCATACCCAAGGGCTACACAAAACGCACGCTTAATACAAAAGTCACCAACGCAACTTAACATCAATGTAAACATTTTTTTTGACAAAATTGTATCAAAAAGCCTTCCGGGGTAAACATTGACACGATACTCAACAAAGTTCTACTTAAATCTTGGAGTTTGCGGGTCTATCTCAAAAACTCTATCTTATAGTAATATCGACTCTAACAATATTCAGTCAATAAAATTTGGTCTTAGTTGGGTAGAACCCTATGGTGAGCCTATCAAAGGTCAAACATGCGCCTCGCGTTAGAAAGATCAGAACACTAACAACCTGTATTCGCTCACAACCTAAAAGCCAAATAACTTATTGTTTCCGATGTCTACGTCTAAAAACCACCGATTCTACACGCGAGTCCATAGAATTTTAAAGAAACGCATCCAACCAATATAATTCAAAGAAATTCTTATGATCTGACAATCGTAAACTTAAGCACATGGTTTATGTATGCTGTTCTTACTCAACACACCGATAGCTACTAGAGTTTGCATGGGAACATTAACTGTTTACAAAAGCTTGAAGATATTTAGTTACGAGTTTTATAAGTACACTAGCGTTTTTAGAGCTGTGTATCAACGTTTTTTTACGTTATAACGTTTGTGCGTTCACTTCTGACATACGGGTCTTCAAATTTTTTATATAATAAGACTTACCAAGATGAGATGGTCGGCCCTCATTTCTAAATTGATCAAATGAAAGGAACACAAAAGTACAGTCTATTTAATCAATGAAAAATCTAAAAACTGCATTTTTGGTAAGCTTTTTCTGTTGGTTCTCTTGAACTGATGTTATTAAAGAGGTGCCTTTACATTTAAATTTCTGTGGTTAGAATGTAAAAGATGCCAAACAATAGCGATAATATTTTGAAACAAACACAAATATAAACAAAATTTATTACATAATAAAAATTAAGTGAAGGGTTCGTACAAAGAATTGTAAATAAGTTCTAAACAATAAATACGTGAATCAATATAAAAATATCTAAATATTTTAATCATTAATTGATTTAAAATAGCATCCAGTTTCTTACAAAATAATAATTAATTAAAAAATTAGTGCATTTACGTTATTTAAAAATTAAATAGCAAATATAAACAGAACTGATACTTAAGTTAATGACACGAAAATGGCGCCCGGGCGTTGCCTTTCGTTGCGATAGTGCTGATCGCTAATAACGAATTAAATTAAGAGTACCTTTTTAAGTAAAATTTAAAATTTTATGATGTACAAATAAAATTGCTATAACCTGAAGAGTAAAAGGAATAGGAAAATTTTTAACCCTTACCCTTCGAAGAATTGTTTATCGAAGAATTGCTGTCGAAAATTTTAATTCGAAAACATTCACAGACCATAAATTTGTATACTGCTGGAAAGATAATGCAATTCCTTTTCAAACGATATGTCACACAACTCCTATATTGCCATTTAAAAATTAACAGGTTGGTGGTTACCTCACTAAGAGGCTTGGAGTTAGAAGTGAGTTCTATACAGCATATTAAAACATTTTGAAAACAAAAAATCACTTATTCTTGGTTTTGTTCTTCGTTTAGATTTTATCAAGAGTATGCAATACTTTTGGTCCTCAATTATAAGATTAACCATTAAGCGGATGACTAATTTTTCTTCATATTCCGGGTGACAAGATACATATGTACCTTTATCATATTTTTCAACTCCAACCGGTTGAATTGTTCGTCATTATCCGTAAATATATTTTAATAATCAATTCTTTTGAAATGAGATAATAATCTTTTGTGTAGTCAAGTCTACAGAAGTGCACGCATTTCTACGATTTCAAATTAGACAACGATGATAAGAAGTACGTTTGTAATGCAATTTTTGACTATAACGTTTAAATATCGGGTTTTCCAATAAGGACTTGACAATTTTTTTTTAATAAAACGCAAACCATTTGAGATATTTCCAAAACTTTATGATCCACTTGAAATACAATCAAAACATTTATGAACGGAACTCGACTTTGTTCATATGGCCACCGCGGTCACGTCGGCAGCGGTCGATTTGTTGGATCCAATTTTTGATGACTCAGTCACACATTTTGAGTTCAATGTTGCCTCTGAGTTTTTCCAACGTTGTCGGTTTGTTGGCATAGACCAATGATTTGACGTAGCCCAAAAGAAAAAAGTCTAGTGGCGTTAAATTGCACTAAAGAGGTCGCCTGTTGACTTGTCCATTTCTTGAGATAACACGCTCATGTTTTCCAATTTGGGCCAAAAATAATTGGTAATAATGGCGTGATGGCGATCGTTATTGTCGTCAAAAATATGGCCCAATGACGCCGCCGGTATGCAAACCGCACCAAATAGTTATTTTTTGTGAATGAAGTGGTGATTCATGAAGCACATGTGGATTTTCACCAGACCAATAACGCATATTTTGCTTATTGACCAACCCATTGAACAAAAAATCAGCTTCGTCCTTGAAGATGATTTTGCGATAAAATTCATCATCTTGGTGCATCTTCTCCAGAGTCCAATCGGAAAACGTACGTCGCGTCAAATGGTCGGCTTCAATTCTTGAGTCAGTTTGATCTTGTATGGGTGTAAACCAAGATCTTTACGCAAAATTCGCCATAAAGTGGTCTTGGCGATGCCCAGTTCTTGAGAACGCCTTGGAATCGACTGATTTAGATTGTTTGCTACGGACGCTTGAACGGCAGTGGAATTTCATTCTGCTTTTATAACAGTGTGTAACGTATACAAAATTTTTGTAATAAGCACAGAAAATAACCGGTAATAAGTGTCATTTCATAGGTGTATTGATTGTGTTCTCTTGTAAAATTCTAAAGATGAGAGAACTTTCGGCAGGTGAATATTCAAAGGTACTTTGTTAGTTTGTACGAGTTTGCAATTAGAAAATTTTTAATTTTTTTTATTTTGATTTACTTATGAGCAACAACTGATCTATCTAAAAGTTTGCTGGAAGACCCAAGTAGTAATCATGATAGTAGTTAACCAGATGAGGTCCGGTGACGAATGGTTCTGTACCAACAAATTCCATAAAACTAATATAAAAGAGTTTTCTGATACTGAAGATGTCTTAACTACCAATAAAATTGAAATTAAATTGGATGATTGTGATTCTGATGAGTTAAAAGCAGATACAGAAAATGACAGTGACAACGGTTCTTCTGCAAGACAATTTGCAAAAAAGCACCTCCGACACCTACTGAATTATGAAGCATAACATAATTAGAAAAAAATTTTGCTTGTTTTAGCAACCAATAATTTAAATATTTACGTTCAAACGTTTTTTACTGACGTAATCATACGTTGGCCACAAATCAAAAAGCAGATCGTGTATATCAAAAATGAAATTCCGAAAATATAAAAAAAAAACTGAATGGGCTTGGATTAACTTAACAACAAAGGAATTTTTATGCTTATGTTGGGATACTTGTCACTATGGGTGTGCATCATTCAAATAATAATCTCAAGAAAATTCTGTGACATTCTAATTCACCCGCTTTACAAAGCCACAATGTCCGTCCAGTAACAGATTTCGTTCCAAACATAACAGAAACATCCTGATCAAAAGACAAGCCACAAATGATACACTATTATAATTCTACAAAAAAAGCAGTTGATAATATGGACCCCATGCTAAAAATTTAACGCAAAAAAGAAAAACCTTCGCTGACCTCAGGCAATGTTCTATAATATGGTTGATGTTGCTGCGCCAAGCTGCGTATATCCTATATTTTTGGAAAACAACTCAACTGGTACCAAAATGCGTCAAGTCGTCGACATATCTTTCGGCTAAGATCTAAGTAAGGAACTGTGCATGCCTTATAGAAGGCAGATCAAAAATACCAAAAAGTGACACCAACACTTTTCAACTAAATTTGAAATAGAGTGTATGCTAGGGACAACAAACAATGTTGTCATAGGGCAGTTCCTAATACCAAGGACAAACAACACATTAGAAGAGCTTTGTCGGCAGATCACACCTTTAGCATTTCAACAAAAACCAGAAAATGCTGTGCAATTTGCAAACGTTACATCATCGCAACGAACATTGCCAAACAATTACAAAATGCATAATGTACTTACGCATTACCTATTACTTACTTACATATAATGTACTATCAAATTATTCAGTGTTAATATTATCCAAATGTCATAGCCAGTTGAAGTTTTTATAGATGTATTACAAATAAATCACTTTGAAAAATAAATTTTCATTTAGTTTCATAAAAGGTACAATCTTACCTTAACACCCGTTTAAAAGTGTTTTTTATATTTGATTTTTTTAGTTCACATTTTTTTTAAAACGTTGAAAATAGTTTATTCTTGTTTAGGAACAATTTGTGAAGGCTAAATAAGAGTTTAGTTTCCCTATATATACACAAAAAGCTAGAAAAAAATTATTGACAAACAAGAAAGGTACAATTGTGCCTCGTCAGCCGTTTAAAGGTTAAGGGAAACCTAAAAAATATCTCAAACTGTCTGGTATAAGATAAGCAATTGCAAATACACTTTGTTTTGTCGTTTAAGGACTCATCAGGAGAGTCAACGCTCATGAGCCTGTTCATAATAATTGTGCAAAAATAGTCTCAGTTAAATTGTGACGGTGGTGGCTATTATTAATTTATTATATAAGTATCACGTCTAATTTTTAATCGTGTGTATTATTTTGTAAAACTGTTCCAAACTGCCTGTTGCAACATAAGCAAACATTTTTAAAAACCGAACGCCGCTTTATCATTTAAAGACTCATCTGGGGAAAACAAGGCTAAGTTTTTTGTAAATAACTATGCTGCTAAAACACGAATATGAATATAAAGATAATTATTTTGTAATCTCCTACATATTTTTTTTAATTGTAGATTACTTCTAACTAGTGAATCTTCTTAAGCAATAATGTAACTGAACGAAGCAATACCGAT